>CM053771.1:123554723-123587733 GCA_028658325.1 Potorous gilbertii | reverse complement strand
GGAAGGGAGGGATGACAGAAGAGAGGGCAGATTGGTGATAGGGGTAATTAGAATGCTCAGTGTATTGGGGTGGGGAGAGGGGACAAATGGGGAGAAAATTTGGAAGCCAAATTTTGTGAAAATGAATGTAAAAAGTTAAATAAATGTATTTAATTTAAAAAATAAAAATAAAATAAAAAGAATCAGTTCTAGCACAAGTTTTGTTTTTCATTTTTATAAGTGATCTGGAAAAGGGAATACACATTGAGTTCTTTAAAATTAAAAATGTCATTATGAGTTTTGTAGCAGTTTTTGGTCAAATAAAGCGAAGTACTCTTTCAGACAGCAGGTCTGATGAAACTTGTCTCAAGGTAATACAGGTTCTATTTTTGTATTCAATGGAGGTTTTGATAATTCATGGATGGGAGATGCATAATATACAATGGGAGCTAAGAGTATTTAGGACCCAGGCATAAACTTTAGAGTTTAACGGTATATTCTTAATAAATGGAGGCAGTAGCACTTCACCTGACCCTTGAAGTTAGCCAGGGATTCTGGAGAGGCAAAGGTAAGGAAAGAAAGAATTCTAGGCATCAGGATGGCAGGCAAAGAAATAGAGGCATAAAATAGAAAACCATTTACAAGGCAAACAATTTTGCAGATACAGGAAAAATTGGTAAACATGGTATCTCTGAGTCTTTTCCTTCATTAGAAAACCTTCCCCAGATCCTAGCTCAATTTACTTTCCTATAACTCTTCTGCAAATTTTGAATAAAAGCTTTTTCTATTTTCTGCCTTTACTTCCTCTTTTCACATTTATTCTTCAACTCTATGCAATCTCACTTCTTCTCTCATGATTCATCTGAACTGTTCTTTCCAAAGTTACTCATTATCTCTTAATTGTTAAATCTGATTGTCTTTTCTTAATCTTTATCTTCATCTCTCTGATGCATTTGACACCTTTTATCAGCCTCTTCTCTTGAATCCTCTCTTTTCTTCCTTCCTTCCTTCCTTTGTTCCTTCCTTCCTTTCTTCTTTCATACTAGGTTCTTCTGTTTTTCTTCTAATTTGTCTGATTCCTTCCTTTGTATTCAATAAAGGTTTTGATAATTTCTTGGGTGGCAGATGCATGATACATAATCAATGGGAGCTTTGTTAAGTTACCATCTATATCATAACCCCTAAGTATGGAAATATATCAAAGTGCTATAATAATTCCTTATTCTATCTAAATGGAGACATTTTCTTACCTGGTGAGAGAGCTCCTATGGGTTTAATTACCATCTCTATGAAGAGGATACACAGATCAATAAAACCAGCCCCAGTCTCTGGCCTGAGCACCTGACTAGCTCCATCCGCCACTACCTGTTGGACATTTCAAGCTGGATGTCCCATAAACACCTCAAATTCAACAAGTCTAAAAGAGAATTAATTACTTTTCCCCCATTAAACACATCCTTCTTCCAAATTTCCTTAATTCAGTAAAGGGGACTGCTATTCCTTTAGTCCCTCAGGTTTGCAACTTTGGTGTTATCTTTGATTCCTCCTTTCCCTTCAGCCCATACATCAAACCAGTTGCCAAATTTTAACATTTCTATCTCTAAAGCTCCTTAGTACCAATCCTCTTCTCACTGCTTATACAGTCACCACTTTAGTGTAGGCCCTCATTGCTTCTTGCTTAGATTATTGAAATGGTGTGCCAGCTGGTCTTCAAGTCTCTCCTCATTCCAAATCATCCTCTACACAGCTGACATGGTCATTTTCCTTAGTCACAGGTCAGAACACATCACTTTCCTACTCAACAAACTCCCAGAATTTCCTAATGCTTTTAAGATAAAACAAATTTGCATTAGCTTTTGAAGTCTCTAACAATAATTCCACCAACTATATCATAAGGAGCACTCTAAAGATCAAATTAGGTAAGTATGTAAATTATTTCATGAGCTGTATTCAGAGGTGCAGTTATTACTACCAACCAGCCAGAAAGCATTCATTAAGTGCTACTAATTGCCAGATATTGTGCTAAACCCTGGGATATAATGCAAGGAAAAAAGGCTGTTTCTGTCCTCAAAGAGCTGATATTCTAATGGGGTACACAATGTGCAAGGGCCTACCTGTACAAAGAAAATGTGCTGGGTAAATGGGAGATAATCTCAAAAGATAATCTCAAATACCATTGCAGAGGAAAGAAAAAGAATTATTGCAAGAAGTGGGATTTTAGTTGAGACCTAAAGGAAGATGAGAAAGTCAGAATGCAGAAGAGAGAGGGAGAGTACTCTAGGTTTGGGGACAGCCAGTGAAAAGAGATGGAAAGAGGGACAGGAAGAAGGACAGAATAGGTAGATCAAAAGGAAGATGAAAAGAGTAAGGTAAGAGAAGACTGCAAAGGCAAGGAGGAGATAGGTTGTGAAGAGTTTTCAGTACAAAGGAAAGGATTTTATAATGGATTGTGGAGATAATAGAAATCTATTGGAATTTTTGGAGTGGAGGTGTATGTGTATGACATGAACAGACCTGTATTTTGGGAGGATGGCTTTGGAAGCTGAGTAAATAATGACAGACAAGAATGGGGAAGGACTTGAGGTAAGGAGACCAATAAGCACACTCATAATAGTTCCAGCAGGTAAATGATGAGGGCCTACACCTGCATGGGAGCTATGTGAGAGAAGAGAAGGAAACATGAGAGGTATCATGAAGGCAGCAAAGCCAGTCCATGACAGCAGAATAAACTTTCACTTCTCAGTGAGACTAAGAAGTCAAGGACGATATCAAGGTAGCTTTCTAGGTACTTGGGAGAATGCTGGTGTTCTCTAAAATAATACATAAATTGATCTGGAGAGAAAGATAATATGTTCTGTTTTGGATATATTGAGTTTGACAGACCTAGGAGATATTCAGTTTGGGATGCCTAAATTGATGATGCAGGACTAGCTCAAGATAAACACTATGGGCTGACATGTAAATCTAAGGCGTGTAAGCAACAGAGATGCCATTTGAACCCATGTGAGTTGATCAAATCTTCAAATAAGGCAATATATGGAGAGAAGAAGATCTGGGACAGAGTCTTGGAGATCCCCATGGCTAATAACCTTGAATGAAATAAAGGTCTCAATAAAGGAGACAGAGAAAAAAGAATTAGGCGGGAAAACCAGCAAAGAGCTATGTTAAAAAAGAAAAGAGCATTCAAGGGAAGTGGCAGATTAATAGTGTCAAATGCTTTAGAGAGAATAAGAAGGATAAGTATTCTGAGGATTCCAAAGTTATCTTCCCTGCCTAATTATAGATGACAGCCTTTCTCCTGCTCTATAATTCTACCCAAACTGGCCTTCTTGGTGCTTTTCACAAACGATACACTATCTTCAATCTCTCTGCCTTTGGACTGGTCTCCCCAAATGCCTAGAATGTACTCCCATCACTTCTGCCTCTCACAGAATCCCTACAGCTCTGCTAAACCAAGCCCCTCTTTCTACCTGAAGCTTTTCTTGATCTACATAAGTCCTATTATTCCTCTCCCTCCCTAATTTAAGCTACCTTGCATTCATCTGTATTTATTTAATATATACTGACATATGGTCTCCTTCCCTCAATTTTTTTTCTTCCCTTCTCCCTATCTCCCTACTTCCCTATCTAAGTACCTGGAGAACTGAGAATGTGTCATTTTTGTCTTTATAATCCAAAGGTCCAGTATTGTTTTCGATAATCATTCAACCAATCAATTAGCATTCAATAATTGTTTACTATGAGTCAAGTACTGTGATAACATTAGAGATGCAAAGATAAGCAAAAATAGTGTTCCTGCCTTCAAAGAGATCACATTTGAATACTGGAGACAAAATGTAACTACTGTAGAATCTCGGTTTAAGAATTTAATTCCTTCTGAGATTCTGCTCATCATGTAATTTGTTCTTGTTGCTAAGCAAATTTTCCCATAGGAAATAATGTAAAGTCAGATGATTGGTACCACATCCCCAAAAATATTCACATAAAAATAATTGCTTATAACTTTAAGTAAGCTTTTATTTGTCCCTAATGCACCTGAAATACAATAGCAATGATTAATGTAAATATAATACAATATAAATAATACAATAAATACAATATAAACTGAAAATAAAATAAATTAACCTGCACTTCATCTTTGAGAAGAGTCGTGGCTGGCATGAGGGAGACAAGAGTGAGGAGGAGGAGGAGGAGGAAGGGTTATTGCTTGGAAGGAGAATCTCCTTCTATAAGAACATCGGGGATATCAATGTGGGTATTCTCCCCTATGACACTTTCATCAAAGATAGGACTAACACTACTGCCTTCACTTATTTTTCCAATTTTAGAATCACTTTTACATTTTGACTCACTGAATTTTTTTTCTTTACATTAGCTTCTGACTAGGAATCTATCTAATGACATGTTTTTCATGTTTTTTTTAAGAATGTCACCAAAATGTGACATTGCATTATCATTGAAATTATTCATTGCTCTCAATGCTACAGCCTTATTTGGGTGACGTTTTTTAACAAAATTTTGATGCTCCTACTGCAAATTTTTGTTCGTCCTACAAGACAAATTTTCTTGTCCAGAGAAGCATATGTAAACCAGGTTTACTCATAAACCGAGGTTCTACTGTACCTTGGTGTGTATAAGACATTTGTAAAGCAGATGGAAGGTAAACTCAGAAGGAAAGCACTATAAAAAGGGTTGCAGAAAGAACTAGGAAAGGCCTCCGGAAGAAGGTGAGATTTCAATTGAGATTTGAAGGAAGTCAGAAAAACAGAGCTGGCAATAAGGAGGGAGAGGATTCCAAGCCTGGTGACAGCCAGTGAAGAGACTGAGGGTTTGGATATGAAGTAGGATGTTCCAGGAACAGCAAGAAGGCCATGTCGTTGGTTTGTAAGGATCATGGAGAGAGATAAGTATAAATAAAAAGGCAGGAAGTGAAAGGATTGCAAAGAGCACAACAACATCCAAACATGATTCTATGTTAGGTCCTGGAGGTAATAGGGATCCATTGGAGTAGTGGTGAAGGAAAACGTGGTCAGTCCTGGTTAGGGCCTGGACATAAAGGGCTCTAAATGCCAAAGAGAAGGGGCACATTAAAAGGTTCTTAATCTTTATGATTAATTGATATGCAGGCATCAACCACATGTACATTATCTACAGTCTGTTTCTCATATGAGTCATGATAAATGCACACTGATTCAAACACAAGAGTAAGCATTATTAGGTGCTATATAACAGATAATGGTTCCTACCAAAATCCATGTGTGAACTGGAGCTGAATGCACTTCTAACCTCACATTTTCTCCACACTCATTTCTTTGATTGATTATAATATGTTTTCTTTGTTACCCAGTTAAGTTCATCCCTGATCTGCAAGAACTGCAGATAAGGAATTTATTAAACCTGAGTTAATTAAAATTCTTGTGTTTAATTCTGCTTAGATTTTTTTTTTCCTCTCCCATGGAATTAATGCTAATGAGACTGAGCGGGAGACTGAATTGTGTGTAAAACAATGCCAAGAAAAATTCAGCCTAGAAAATAAAGACAAGAAAGAAGATGTTATCTCATAACCAACACTTCCTTTGTAAGGAGGAAAAAACAACTGTTTTCACTTGAATGCTATCATTGTCATTGCACCAGCTAGTGGATAAAGTGGAACCTGGAGTCAGGAAGATAACGTGTTCAAATCCGGGTGGTGGACAAATCACTTAATTTGCTATCTGCTTCAATTTCCTCATCAATAAATGGACATAATAACATGATCTACCTTCCAGAGTTAGAGTCTAAAATGAGACACCATATATTTATTATTAAAATTATTATTATTTTATATGAGAATGAGAAAGGGTGCTGGCCATCCTCTGGGTAGATATGACAATTGTGATAATGGTTCTGTTTTTAAAAAATGCTTTTAAATGAATGGAACATGAGAAATGTTTCATTAATTTTAAGCTAACTGGTTAATTTTAAAGAAGTAGGGAAAGTGTATTGGGAGTCAGCACAGGATATTCTTCAGGGAGTACTCAACCTGTGGAAACCAGTGGATACTTTGGAAACAAGGAGGAAGCAGAGCACATAGATCTCAGCCTTCTTGAAAGCTCTGGTCATTCTCACATAAATTGGATTTTTGGTCATATTACCATAACTTTACAACTGGGAGGTAACTTGAGGTCACCAAATACAAATCCCTCATAAGGGAAATTGAGGCCTGGAGAGGTCATATAGATAGAAAGTCTGAACCCAGGTCTTAGAACTTCAGTTCTAGAATTCTTTCCTCTGAACTTCAGAAATTACAATGTGTTAGAGAGAATAACTGCATTAAACTCTCCCAGATTAATATCGTGGGACCATTTTGAATATCCCTCTGGTTTATCATTAGCATCATTGTTAGATGTGAGACAGGAAATGAACTTTCTTTGTCTTCACTGCTCTCTAGGCTCCACTCCTGACTTCCCAGACTTTCTCACCCTGGAAGTTCACTCTGTCCCTGAAGGCCCTTCTTCTGACCGGTCAGTTACTCCCAGAACCTCCCAGACCAGCCTTAGCTTAATTCATCTCTTGCTCCACTCCTATTTCTCCAGACATTCTACACAAGGTGTTAAACACAACATAAATAAAAATACAATACAGTATAGACAATATTAATTTGTGTTTTTTAAATCAACATGCATTCCAGGGATCTATTTCTATTTGAATTTGACATCATTGTTCTTCAATAGGGCCTACAACTTGGAATTTCATTGATACCCCTGTGGTTCTTTCCTCTGATTAGCTATTTCCATCTAGAATCGTGATGTTAAGAAAAGTGTGTAGAGCAATCACGTCTTCATTCTTCTTTAGCTCTCTTAAATAAAAATTATATTTATAACCAAATCAATTAATTGGAAATCTCATTTCCCAACAATGTTATCAATTGCCTTATTAGACAACTATGATTATTAAGAAGTTCTTCCCATCTCTATGGCATGCTTACTCAACTCCAGACATCATCTTCATTTCCCTCTCCCTGAAAGCTTAGACTCTACCCTGGAAAATCCAGGGTCTAATCAATGAGCTTTGACTTCACCTTGTCCCAAAGCAGACCTCCACATCACTTCCCTGCCAACTCCAAACCATGGCACCACAAATATATTTCACTTCTTTCCATCTCCATTTTATGTATCATATTCATTATATTCACCATTAGAATATAAGCTCTTTGAGATCAGAGACTGCTTGTATGTTTTCCTAGTGCTTAGCATATGTTTGGCATATAGTAATCTCTCTCTCTCTCCACACACACGTATGTATGCATATATATATATATATATATATATCTGTGTGTGTGTGTGTATGTATATACCTGTAGTGAGTCAAAGATCAACTAACCTCCAATCATTTTTCCTGTTCTTTCTTCATAGAATCACAAAGAATTCATAGACTCAATCTTCCACATGGTAACACCATAAATCGTCAAAAAATAGCTATTATGTTTCCTCCTACCCTTTATCCCAAACTTTTTAAATCCCCTTCACACTCATCCTTGAATGATGGCCTGAATGGATGACATTTTCCTGGTCATTATTCCTTAAAGTTAAGAATTGGATACAATACTCCAGATATGAATTGAATAGGGCAAAAGTACAGTAGAAATGTGAGATTACTCTCTACGGGTCTATATATCAATCAATAATGAGTGTTTTACTATTTACTATTCTGCTAAGGGTCACAAGGTCTTGGATATCTAGAGCCTGCATTTTCATTAGCCTAATGAGCAGGCATTCTTCTCTTTCAGAACAACCTAAAGGAGATACATCTTTTGAAAAAACAAACAAGCAGTGACAACAAAACAGCTTTCCTTGATCTTCTCAGAATTTTCCTTCTAAACCTGACTTTCTCTCTGAGCTTCTTAATGGATCCACCCTCTCATTTCTGTTATTCTTCCTATAGATTTTACTTCTTGGTTTCTTAGGTGGAAGAAATAAGCTTTCTGATTTTTTCTATTACCTCTGCTTATGTTAATACCAATGAACCTCTTCTAGGGGACAATGTTCAGAATGACCTAGAAATCTGATCTTTAAAAATATCAGCCTTACTTTCATAAACAAACAAGTGAGATCAAATAAAATTACTCAGACACTTGATATATAAATTATACGGATTTTCTTTCATGATGATTTTGTGTAAGATGTGAATAATTTCTCCACTAAGAAAAATGCCTTATATGTAAAAAAGAGATGATACATTGAATCTGAGATGTAAGAAAATCTATAAGGTCATTTGGCTCAGAATATTTATTCCATTTGTGAATGACTTTTTCAGATAGAGCATTTATTAAGCACTGACTATATGCCAGGAACTGTGTTAAGTTTTATGAACTATATTGTATAGGCTGATTGATTTAGAGTACCTGGTATATAGTCAGTACTTAATAAATTCTGGTTAAATGATGAATTGATTTAGCCTAACAATGTTTGTTTAATCCAACCCTTTCATTTTACAGATGACAAAAATGAAGGCCAGAAATTCAATGACTTGCTTAAGCTCACACAACTCGTAAACAGCTAAACTAGTCAATCAGCAAACATTATACACTTACCATGTATCAGGAGATATGTGTTAAGTTTCAGAGATACAAAGAAAATGGAAAAAACAATCTCTTCTCTCAAGGACCTTACATTCTATTTGAGGAGACAACAATATTTACATATAAGTTTATTCAAGATACTCACAAAGTAGACACAAAGTAACCTTAAGAGGAAGCTAACTGATGCTATAAGAACTAGGAAAGGTCTCTAGAAGGTGATGCTTGAGCTAAATGTGAAAGGATGATGTGAATTCTAGAATGTGTAGGTGAGATGAGGAGCACATGGAAATAAGACAGCAAGTATTATGGATGATAAAAAGCACATAAGTCAGTATGGCTGGACCATACTGTGTGTAGAAGGGAGCACTGTGTAATAAGACCAAAAAAGACAGAAAAGGGAGCTTCATCTGCTAATTTAGTAGCCCTGTCAAAAGAAAAAGAAAAAGGAAAATCTCATTAGTTCATTATGACCTCTTCTTGATGAAATTATGTTGGTTCTCCAATCACTGTTTCCTTTTCTATTCATCCATTAACCATCTCTTTAGTGAAACATTATAAAGATTCCCGAGGAATCGCAGTCAAACTTACTAACACAGAGTTTGCAAACTCTTTTTTTCTTACTTTTAAAAAAAAATCTGAGCAATATTTTTCATTTTCCAGGTCAGCAGTAGCATTTCTATTCTCTACAATCTTTCAGATATCACTGAAAGCATCTCAGCAATCACATCTGTTAATTCCACGAGGACATGAAGTTCTAGTTCATCTGATGACTTTAATTCATTAAAGCGTCTAGACATTCTCTTAAATTTTCTTATTTATCTTATTTATGACAACCCCTTAATTATTTTGTTCTACCATTTCCAGTATAAAGGATATTTTCCTTAGAAGAGACAACAGAAACAAAATAAGAATCCCATTTTCAAAATTAAAATCATGGGTCTTATTATGATAAAAAAGGCCATCAAGGAAATATCAATATTTACCATCTCAAGAGGTGGTCTTCAAACTCTACAAAATCTGTGCATAAACTACACAGGCATGGAAGATGTTTTTGATGAAAAGGTAAAAAATGAATATTTAAACTTTCACAAAATGGCACCTAAAATTTTCTCTAAGTAGTTGACCCCTTTGCATGTTTCAAAAATCCTTCTGTAAAATTCTTTTAAAGATAACTCAATATGAATACTTTTTTTCAGTGAGTCTCTGACTATGGAGACCAAATTAAGCATAAAACAGAAAGGATTACACAAATCAAATTACACACATTTGTCAATGTCATGGAAGATGCCTAGGTTAAATAGTTTCTCTATTGATAGAACAACCTTCAAATAATCCTGTTTGCAGATGGTATTGTGCTGATTACATCAAATCTAATTGTTTGTTTTACATAACTCACCATCAACAACAAAGACAACACAAAATCATTAATTATCATTTAGCCCTGCAGCCTTGCAAAGTTTCCTAAGTGAGCTACATGATTACTGAAGAGTTCAGCCTTTCAGAACAGGACAAAACAAGTGGATGAAAACCCTCTGTTGTCCAGATAAGCAACTGAATGGAGAAACAGTACATATATATGAAATTTGAACATTAGTATCGATCTATCTTAAATAGCTGAGCTGCTGTAAAGAAAGAAGTAAGCAAGCCTACAATTGAATAGGAGAGTGAGCAGGATTACATTTGGGATATTCACAGTGATTTCAACGATGCTAAGCATCTCATATCAAGAGTTTATCTCTTTAGCAATCAATATGCATCTAGTGATTTTAGAATTGAATTTATTGAATGTAAACAGCTTTTCTCTTCTAGAAGAAAATATCTTTTCTTTCAGGAAAATCGGAAAATAAAATTATGTCTGAATGTTCTCCAAAATATAAGAAAGGTAGTATTGATCTTTAGACACATTTAAATAAATTGACACAAAGCACCTAGGTGCTAGGTATATTTTCTTAATTACCAAACTTTGCTAGGAAGGGAGATTACTTGTAGGCTATAGAGTAGGGGAAATTCTTGTTCAGAGACAGGCTAGACTACATACATATATGACCCCCCAGAAACAAATTCTTATCAATATGCAAACAGAATTCAAATACATAGATATAGATTTACAGAACTGTTGTTCAGTCATATTTCATCCATGTCTATTTTTGTATACTATTTGTGGTTTTCTTGGCAAAGACATTGGAGGGGTTTGACATTTCCTTTTCTAGTTCATTTTACAGATGAGGAAATGGAGGCAAATAGGGGTAAGTGAACTTGCCTGGGGTCACACAGCTAGTAAGTGTCTGAGGTAGGATTTGAACTCATATTTTCCTGACTCTGGGTCCAGCATTCTTCTATCCACTGTGCCACCCAGCTGCTCAAGAAAAGGCACTAGTGATCATCTAATTCATACCACTCCTTTTACATACTGGGATATGGTGGTATAGGTAAGTTGGACTGAGTTGCACCTGTATCAACTGGCAAAGTAAGGACTAGAACCTTGGTTTCTTGATGACCTATGCAATAATCTTTACCAATGTACAACACCTTAAATAATGAACTAATGCTCAATTTATTCCAAAAAATGTGTCCAGAAAAAAATCTGCTACAAATGACTAACAATCCAACACCATGAGAAATTATTTCATAGTCTTGCTACTTGAATTTCACAACACTGTTTGAGTTTTCTCATGAGGAACACTTCTTAGCCCTCCCTCCTGTCATTTCCTACCTAGGTCCCTGCATGAATAGTGCCAGTGAACAAGCCATTCTCCTAATCAAATCAAACAGGAGTATTTGCATGAAGTTATCTACTTCTCTAGACAGTCCCCTCCTGTCAGTCAGCCAGTCTTCCTTGTGTAACAGATTGTTAATGAGTTACAGCTACAGGAAATCAGTCTTATTAATTCAGTGTAATAGGTCCCTAGAGATAAAATATTCCTATCAGCCTCTTATTTTTAACTGTCAGCAAATAGTCACCATAGCTATTATAATTATATATGCATGTTTGGTCGACATCGTATGGAATGTTAATACAGGATTGGCTAAATTTAATTAGCCTTTTAATATTGCAGCAAAAGCTTTAGTTTAAGCAACAGGAAGCTTACACTTAATCCTTAGCTCTTGATGAGGTTTTCATCTATTCACTTCATCTCTTCAGTAAATGTTTGTTCAATTGAGTTAGCAAAATAGTTACTATTTGAATGAATTGTGCAAAAATGAAAAACTCATATCTGAATTTCCTTATGTTGTGATCTTTTTATGAGTCAAGTTCAGGTTAGGTTGCTAAGAAATTTAAATATATAAGCATTTGTCTCTTTTCCTCTACTAGATCATGAAATAGCTAAAATGTACATAGTGTTTACTAGGTGCCAGGTACCATCATTATTTCATTTGAGCTTTACATCAACCCTGGGAGGTAGGTGCTTTAATTGCTATATTGTTATCCCCATTCTACAGATGAAGAAACTGAGGTAAGTGTGTTCAGCGACTTGCCCAGAATCACATAGCTATTCGTTGTCTGAACCCTGATTTGAACTCAGGTTTTCCTCACTCCAGACCTCGCCCTTTAATCACTGCACCACCTCATTGCCTCTTAACATATATTCCTAAGAACACATGCAGACACACAGGCACCCCTGTATCATGCATAGTACTCAGTTTAGTGCCTTGTCCCACAAAGGGGATGAATAATTATTTTTAGTTTAGTGGAGGAGGGTTCAGGGTAATATATGACAATTTGTTGGGACTCAGGATATTTAACACATGCTGCCTTTATCATATCAATGTGCCTACACCATATAGTTATTAAAGCACACTTGATGACAGGGATTGAGAGCCTATAATCTTTGTATTCCATGCTCCTCCCTGTACATAGCATGAACTCTTTAATGGAGTAGCAGTATAATAAAAAACACCTAGTGCAAATGCCAAGGGAGTATGTTCTAAGTGGGGCAGAGGGGTTTCACCAAGGGTTGCATATAGCTGACTAGGGCTGTGAGTAGAACAACTATGGGAGAGCTTACATAGAAGAAACAGCACTTGAAATTCACAAAGCTACATACATAGCACTCAATTTAACATAAATTCAAACCTATCAGGAAAGAATTCATAACCTACAAGCATAACAACAATGTATATTAAGTCCCTGGTGCAATATGACTAAGCTGGTACTCAATTATTGGTATGGTCTCCCAATATCTCCATATAAGCAGTATTACTACAACACCCACCACTGGAGGAAGATTCCTCCACAAATTCTGCAGGCTTGGCAACCATGGTAATGACCTTGAAAAGCAAAAGCAAAGTTTCATTTATATAGTTAATAATTATAATAAATTCAAAAGTGAAATTACATTTAAAATCCATTTGATCTCACTAGAGAAAAGGACAAAATTCAAGAAAGTCCATGTAGTCTATAACCAGTTGTCAGGCTGTCGAAATGAGAGTCATCATATTGTTAAGTTCTTGTTTTACTTAAAGGTTAATACAAGAATCTCTCCACTGAACACAGGCTTCTCCTGCCTCAGATTTCTACGATAGAAATGTCAACACTCTAAGCTAATTTGTAATTCTCCAAGATCTTTTGCCCAAAGAGTAATAAAAGGCAATATTTAATAGATGAGGGAAAAAACAACAGTTTCTCAATGCATAAACTGACCAGCATAGATCTTTGCAGACAATTCTGTAGTAACTGGTATCATTAGTTATTTTTGTATTAACTTGCTATATCTTACAGTGCACTGTATTATGTAAATTAATGTAAATGAATAATACACTCTTTTCCTTTTTTAAAAAAAATTAAGCTTGTGATTTCGTTGGTCAGAAAGTTCCTCTACTCCTGTTAATCCTCACTTTGTGTGCAACTTAAACTTCAAGAGGGTTTTTAGGGGCACTAGAAGTTAAGTGACTTACCTAGGGTAATACAGTCAGTGTCAGTTGCAAGACTTGAACATACGGCTTTCTGACTCTAAGAACAGTTTTTCATCCACTCCATTAATCTCCCCCTCAAAATATAATATATGTAATTTTGGTCATCAGACCTGTGATTTCATTAATGTATGGAATTCCCAGGAAGGAAATTCCTCATACCAATTCAGATCAACCACTCTTCCTTTTCTTCCCTTTATTAAAAATTTTTAGTATTTTATTATTTTTTATTTCCCCCAGGTAAATGTAAAAACAATTTTAATATGCATTTTTAAATTCTCTCCCTTCCTCCCTCCTCACTGCTTCCCATTGAGTAGACAGGCAGTGCAATACAGTTATACATATTGTGAAAGAAAATAGAAAAGAAAAAAATCTCAAGAAAATAAAGTTTAAAAAGTATGCTACAATCTGTATTCAGACACAGCATTTTTCATCATGAGATCTTCAACATTCTCAGAGAATAGCTAAGTCATTCACACCTTATCATCTTATGATATTGCTGTTACTTTGTACACAGTACATTTCACTTTGCATCAGGCCACGCAAATCTTTCCAAGTTTTTCTGAGAGCATCGTGCTCATCCTTTATTATAGCACAATAGTATTCCATCATAACTGCACACCAGAACTTTTTCAGCCATTCTCCAATTGAGCATTCCCTCAATTTCCAATTCTTTGCCCTCAAAAATGAGCTGCCATAAATATTTTTGTACCTATTGGTCCTTTTTTTAAAAAAATCTTTGGAGATACAAACCGAGTAGTGGTATTGCTAGATCAAAGGGTATGCCTGGTTTTACAGCACTTTGGGCATAGTTCCAAATTGCTCAACAGAATGGTTGAATCCATTCACAACTCCACCAACAGTACATTAATGTCTCATTCTTCACACATGCCCTCCAACATTTGACATTTATATTTTCTGTCCTATTTACTAGTTTAATAGGTTGAGGTAGTACTTCCAAATTATTTTAATTTTCATTTCTCATATCAATGAATTAGAGCATTTCTTCACATGGCTATAGATAGCTTTAATTGCTTCATCTGAAAACTACTCATATCTCTTGATTGTTTATCAATTGAGGAATGGCTCTTATTTTTACAAAGACAGATAGACAGCCCTGTATCATGCATAACAATGAATTTGATGGTACTCATGTTCTCTGTATGTTTGAGAAATGAGGTCATTATCAGAGAAATTTCCTTCCAATTTTTTTCACTGTTACTATTGGTAAATGTATTGCCCTGCATCCTATCCTTTCATTTATTCTATTCTCTCTTTCCTTTCACCGTCTCTCCTCAACAGTATTTTGCTTCTGACTATACCCTCCCTTCTAATACCCTCTTCCCTTCCCCTCCTACTATCCCACAGGGTTAGATAGATTTCTATACCCAGTTTCAACCACTATTTTGTAACTTGGAGTTATTGTCTGGGAACACTGAGAGTTTAAGTCATTTGTCCCGAATCCCAGTCAATATGTCTTTGGCACAAATTAAAACCAGCTCTTCACTCCCATGCAACCTATTTACTGCGCCATGCTGTTACAGACATATATAGAATGAGTTTTACACTAGTGATCTAAAGTATATGGGCAATATCTAACTTGACTGACTTGATTGCATTAACTTTATTTTGAACTCCAACAAGAACCATACTAATTAGTATGAAATGCCACGTATTAACATGGATTCTAGAAAAAATTAAGAACATTGAACAAGCAATGGCTACTTTGTGGCTAACATCATTGAATGTACTTTGCTATTTTCATTGCCTTCCAGAAATGAAACGAACCAAGCTAGAATAACATTACATTAACTCCTCAGCTATCCAGAGTCGTTCAAGAATTATCTCGAGAGTCAAGAGGTTTTCCAAATACTAGAGGGTCTTCTGTTTAAGGGTCAGATACTTAAGAATATTAACTGTTGTATAATTCAATTAGAAACGTTTCTAAAATGTATAACATATACAATACGCCTTTCAAAATAGAGGACAAGGCACATAATGTAATGTTTTTTTTTTAAAGCACAGGGTTGTGACAATGAACATTGACCCTCATGGTGTTGAGTGCCACTACAGAAATAGACAGAGATCTGTGGACTTAGAGACAAAACTGACAGAGCTTACAGGGGCTCTCAAGTGTGCTGTCTTCCTCTTCTTTGTTTCCTCCTCCTCATTCTCCTTTTTATAGGCCTTTTCTTTTTTCTCCTGTACTCCTTTTCCTCCTCTCTTCTCTTCCTTTTCTCCTCCTCCCACTCCTTCTTCTGTTTCCTCTCTTTCTTCTCCCTATTTTCCTTCTTTGTCCCCCTCCTTTTTTTCCCTTCTTCCTTATCCACATTCATGGGCTCTGAAATTCTTTTATCTGATTTAAATCTGTTTTCATTCTACCTCTGCATCTCTAAAATTTCTTCTTCATCCTCTCTACCAACTTCTAATCCTTTCACCCTTCAGTTCTTTCCCAGGTCATGACTCCTATGCTAACTCTCTCCCTTTCACCATCTTGACCAGTTGGTGAACCAGGTTAACTCTTCATTTCTCCTTCTCTCATGTCCCTTTATCCTATCAAAGATCTTTCCCTGCCAAAGATTCCCTAGGTTAAATTCTTCCCACCATCCGCTGCCTTCTTCTAGGCATGTGCTGTTGAATGATGCTGGAGAAAACCACAAAAATCTATATAATTACACAATTATATTTTATATTTTAGTGTCTTCTGTCTAGATCTACTCCCAACTTACCATGTATATAACTTCTTCGCACACAATTGTTTACCTGTTGTCTCTCCCATTTGATTGTTGAACTCCTTGACAGTAGGGACTATGTTTGCCTTCCCTTCTATCCTCAGTGTTTAGTACAATGCCTAGTACATGGTAGATAATTAATAAATCCTAGTTATCTACTATTTTTCCTTTCCTTCATCCTTTTCCATCTTTTCTTCTTTCATCTTTTCCTTTCTTCCTTCCTCTGCTTCTTCTTTGGTGAAGGGCATGGGTGGAGAGATGGAGAGGATTAAAATACAACACAACTTCAGCTTGGTCCAGTCAAAACAGCATAAATAGTAGATTGTGAATAAAATGACAGCAATTCAGTTCTCACCTGTGAAATTTACTACTTGTCTTGGGCAAGTTACTTAAAGTCAGGTTCCTTAGCTGTTAAAGGAATTGTACTAGATGATCTCCACAAATCCCTCCCTGCACTAAATCTGTTTGTGTTCAAACCTCTTTATAATTGAGTCCCTTTCTACCTTTCCAGGTTTTTTACATTTTACTCTCCTGCACAAACTCTGTGATCTAGTGACACTGACCTATCTGTTTTCCCTTGTGTAGGGCACTCATATCCCTACTCCATATATTTCCACTAGCTGTTCCCCATGCCTGGAATCTCCTCTCTCCTCTCTGTGTCCTTGATTCCCTGACTTTCTTCAAGTCTTATCTAAAGTTACTATATGGCCTGTGATTTCTGGAATAGTAACTTGGCTGATTTTTCACAAAATGAATTAATGAATCAAAAGTTAGGCTTGAACAAAAGCAAACAAACAAAAATAAGTGACCTGGGCATTGTTCATCATTCATGCTTAAGAGCAAGGCCAAGGTCACTTGGTTTTTCTTTTACATCATCCACAATTCCTAGCATACCTCTTTCCAATAAGAGACAGTCAATGAATATTCATTGAATAAACACATGCAACAGCCCTCTTCCAAATGTTTCATGACCTCCAAAATATCCCCCTCTTTTTTCACTACTGCTGCCATGTTTTCATGTTTCCATTACTTGGGTGACATTTGACAAGTCACTTAATCTCCCTGAGCTTCATTTTACTCATCCTTCTGATGAGAAGTTGGACTAGATGACTTCTGGTATCCTTTCCAACTCTATGATTCTACTAATGACTTCATTAGTAATTATTCATATCTTTTGTAATGAAGCTATATTCCCTTTTATATTATTCACATCAAGTTGTTTTTTCCTTTAAGAAGTGAGGAGGAAGAGAATTTGTTAAAACTGAAGAGCTTGTTTATTTCAAGGACTCCAAGCACTTTACCTCATTCATTGTTACCAGAAGAGAGATGACATCTCCAGACCATAATATTCTGTGAGTTCTTCTTAATGTCTGACTTTTAATAGGCTATCCAGGCACAACCTTTTTCCCAAATTGCAAACTCTATATAGCATCTAAATAAAGGTTCATCTTTCTCATGAAATTTCTTTGATAATGACATCACATCTCATAGTCTGAGCAGCAATCTTTGTCCAAGGACTGAATTAGGAAAGTAGCACCGAGAAAGGACAAAAAGGCATTAAAAACACTGAAATATTAATGTAATTTTCTCATGATGGGCTATAATTGTACATCAAATGAAAACATCCTACAGTAAATCTATGATTTTCTAACGATCATTTAATGAAGGCACAAGAAGGTCATGGAGACAATCAGAACAAATGTCTTTGTCCATGAATGTGGGACACCTTTGAAAATGCCAAGATGATGGAACAAGAACCAAAGGGTTTATTTTATGGGTATCTCCTGAATTAGCCCTCTAAGAAATAAGAGTAAATCTCTACTTATTCTGCTTGTACAAAATTTAGGAGACTTGATTCATTAGTACCTGCCAGAGTAGAGGTTGGCAAGCATTACCAAAATAAATTGGTTTTATTAGCACTGTAAAACTGTTCAGGAGATAGACCATGAATAAAAATGGATTATTGGAAAAAGCCACAGAATGTTTTCTATTCTGTAGTGATTTGCAAACTTTTTCTCACCAGCTATATCTGACCTCCTAAACCAAGACTAAACAAATTCAGAGCTCCACATCATCTGGGTACCTTCTGTTGGATAATTTTTATTGTAATTTCATCCAAAACTGTTATCTCTTCCAGGAAGCCTTCCCTGAGCATCTTGGTTGGTAATGACTTTGTAATACACACCTCACCTGGACCTTTACTTGGCGACCCTCTAATGCATTCATCACGTGATAGTGTGAATTACAGTTATCAGCATTGATATTACCCCCCAATACTCTTAAAAGCTCTTTGAGGAGTTGCCGGGCATTGCCTTATCTAAACATGTATCTACCTCCTATCGTACAAACACAGAGCTCTGAACACAGTAGGAGATTCATAAGTGTTTGTTGTAGTCATTGAAATTCATTAAATAAGGTAATATTTGGGCTGTGAGGATGGTAAATGTATTCCCCATAAACACTAATGGCCCCATCAGCAAAAACTCTCCAATTATCCAATCAACAACTAGGTACTGTAGCGGACAAATGTGCTAGACTTGGACTCAAGAGGACCCGAGATCCAATTCAACCCAAATTCTTATCAGTATAATCCTGGAGAAATCACTCAAGCTCTCTCATCTGTAAAATGGGGGTAATTACAATATATGCCTCATATCTAGGTGATCACCGATTCATTTGGTACAAAAGTGGCCACATTATACTAGGAATTCACAGAGCCTTACAAATCCCAAAGCATTATATAAATCAAAGCTATCATTAGCACAGAACTAATATGGAGCTTCATCTTGCTTCAAATCTCTGTCTGCTCCACCAACACTTCATTTTCTGGTACAAACTGACTCATGGTTCAAATTCAGATAGTGCTTCTTTTGTCCATTCCTTTTGTGTAGTACCTTGTATCTCTAGTAAACAATTCCTGCTTATGTATGAATAAATCAGCGTTTTTGGTCCCTTTGTTCTGCAAAGCAGCTTCAAGTTCTGCACTCTACTGATTCCACAACTCAAGAAATCTTAGCCAAGGATATATGGGATTCTTAGCTCCAGATGATGGTATACCCCTTATCTAGCCAAATCTTTATTAGGGCGAGGTGAAACGTTAGTGCCACCATCACCAAACTATCACCTTTTTACTTCTATTTATTGTTAAATTTTTAGGTTTCTTGTGTTTCATGCAAAAAAAAAATTGTTTTTTTCTCCATCATTCAGTGTTCTATTTCTTTGTCAAAATGAACCAACCAATCACAGTTCATCAGATATCATCTTGAGATATTTCATTTGACTGCCTAGTTTACTAGTTTTGAGTCCAAAGATATCCCATAAGTCCCACAATTTCAAAAGACTAGTCACTTAATATATGAAATTTTTAGTTTCTAACAATAATAAAAAGGTTGGACAAAAGGACCTCTGAGCACCTGTCTAATTCTAAAATCCTATGACTGAGAAATCTAAAGCAGAAAGCAAATTAATTTCTGTAGGAATTTGGTATCATTAGTTTCTTTTTCACAATGACTTAGAATTTCAAATGTCAGCATGTATATGAAGACTCACACATGGTAAATACAAAAATTCAACCATCAATCATGCTGGCATTTGAAGTTCCTTAACCAAATTATGGAAATGAAAATATGCTTGTTTCTATTTCCTCAGAAAAGTTTGCAATTGGCCATTATAAAAATTCTTCCAAAAGTACAGTGTTATTAGATTGACCAAAAACATAATTTTTCACTCAAATGAGCCCAGATGTCACTTGATACAATGAAAGAAAAAAATGGTGAAATAATTTCATATTGCCAGTTTACTTTATATAGTTTAATAGAAAAACACAAAATATAGCATTTACTTAAGCTTGCTATTTCTATATAATGATGATGATGATGATGATGATCAATAATTAAGTCGGAATATTTTACATTAAGTAAAATGATGCTTTTATAACATATTGACAATCAATTTAAGAAAGACAGAGAATCATAAGATGACAGAATTACAGATTTAACATAACTGAAAGAACCCTGGTGACTATCAAGTCTGACATATCTACATAAGAATCCCCTCCGTAACATACCTAACCAGTTATCATCCAGTTTGTGCAAGAAGATTCTAGTGGGGGAGTCAGTCCTTTTTCCTGAGGTAACTCATTTCCCGTTTACATAGTTTTATTTGTCAGGAGATTTTCCAATCCAAGCAAGGACTCTTTCAAAACTTCCATTGATGGCTCCTAATTTTGATATTCTAACCAAAGAGAATAATCCAAATTCCACACAAATGTTGAACAGAAAAAGGTCAAAGTCAGATATCAGGAGGATTTCACTAGCAACCCTCCTCTAAATTGATAGTGATTCATCAAGCAACATTCCTAGGGCAGACCATCAACCAGTTCTGAATCTAACTAGTTTGAATAATATACTCAAGTATTTTATATCCAAATCCATATCTCCTTTGCCTAGAGTTTTCTTTTTTAATTTATTTTTATTATTAATTTAAGAAATAAAATAAACATTTCCATAACATAGTAGAATAGAAAAAAGATGATTACACATGTAACTACAAATCTATCATGTACAATCTTCTATTCCTTCTACATACATATTAAAGTTATCATGTAACTTCCTTTTTTTTATCCTTTTTTTTCTTCTCTCCAACCCCCTTCCCACACAAGTCCTAGAGAAGGCTACCATTAGACATAAATATGTGGAAGTATGTATGTGTTTGTGTGTGTGTGTGTGTGTGTGTGTGTGTGTGTGTGTGTGTGTGTGTGTAAATCGTTCTATACATAGTTCTAATTATCAGTTCTTTTTCTGGACACAAATGGTTTCTTTCTACAGTTTTTAAGAGAAAGTTTTTCAGGTGATTTGCTGAAATAAAAACAGACTATATATCTATGACATTCCCCTGTCCTACCTTGCCAAGAAATAAATTAAGTCAGTCTGGCATTATTTGCTCTTAATGAACATTTTCTAGCTGATAATGTTTATCTATTGCTAAGAGTTCACCAACCATACATTTAATATCCTTTCCTTGACACTAAATTGATTGATTTTTAGTTTGAAGCACCTCCCCTCCCTAGACCTTTTAGAAAAGTGGAAAAAAAGATGTCCATCTCAGTCAAACTGAAATAATATTATTGTGAAATTGATTAAACTCCCATATTCAATGGTAAGGCTGTATCAATTGACAAATTAGACATTTGAAAAATTCATCAAGGGGTTGACAGTTCCTCTGATGGTCTGTCTTGTATCTGCACAAAAATATCCTCATTTTAAAACTGTATCAGATGATGCCAAAGGTTCTCTCTACATCTAAAGTTCTATAGATGACAGATAGATATAGATTATATATAGATGTTAGATATGGTGTATGTATACCCATATATGCACATATATAGACAGATATGCATACCTTCAAATATACACACACATATATAAACATGTACATATATAGTGAGATACACACATATATATGTATATGTGTATGTATGTATGTATGTATATCTGACAAATTTAGGCCTAAAAAGTGTTATTTTCTTCTATGTTCCATGTGTTTTTACTTTAATTATCTAGAAAAATGCTAATTCTCTACTTCTCTCTACTTTTTCTTTATCAATTCCATTTAAGTGTTTCAATCAACTCAATGAAGATCCATTCCAGTGTTCATTGTAGTCTGTGCCTATTATATTCTATTTTCTATAATTTTCATGTGGTACTTTCCTCAAAAATATACTCCTTGTAGGCAGCATCTGTTTGCTATCCATATCCGTAAACTATCTTGGTCTAGCGCCATCTTCACATTAGGTCTTCAATAACCGTGTGCTGAATACCAATGAGATACTTTTTGATATTTATATGATGAAGAGGTAGCTGCCATCTGTACAATTAATTTTGCACAAATACCAATAGCTTACAGCATCAATGAATGAATTGGCAATATATGGCTATATATGCATATGTATATAGTTGAAAATAAGATTTAATGTTATTTATACAGATCATAAACTTACATTTCTGAGCACATCAATGAACCTCTAAAAATTTATAGATTTTGTACATGCTCGAGGGTACGTCACATTGCTCTGAATGAAAAGATAATGCTACTGCTGATCTTTTTTTTTTGCCCATGCGTACAAATGCACCAAAAGAGCCTGAGTTATTGGCAATCCTTCCCATAATGGTTGTAGAAGCTATATCTACACAAATGAATAGAACAGCTATTGTAGTTTGCATTTGCTATCAAAGAAAAAGAGTTTGTATTTTTTTTTCTGTTTGAATCATCCAATACGTGTCCCACACTATGAAAGTTTCTCATACATTTAAGTTCTTAGCTAAAAACACACCATTCCCAGAGACTCTACTACCTGCCACAGGACCCCTTTTTTTTGGCCAAGTTTTCACTTTTGACAATAAGTAATTTGGTTTATGATCTTATAATTATGGTTCTTCTGAACTGAAAATGAGTGGAGTTCATTGCTTAATTATGCTTAAGTTATCCAAAGTTCTCTGCCTTTTAAGCAACTACAAATATTTCTTTGTGCTACCTAGGTAGGGCAGGGATACAACACAGCATCTTATTCCCAAGGGATAGCCTACTTGGAGAAACAAGTCATACACTGTAGGTACTTTTGCTTTTAATATAAAACACTAGATAGCAGGGGTAGATCCAGTAATAGGTACAGGAGTTCAGAGATGGAAGAGATATTTTGGTGCTTTCAAACTTTCACTCATAATAGCATGATTAAAATGTAATGGTACTAAGAGTTATGTGAGAATGAAGAAGCAAGGGGCAAATTTGGAGTTCATTAGCCAATAACAAATTCAAATTAGATCAACATGAGCAATCCCAAAGTAAGGGGTTTGCAGTTATTTGCTGTATTCTGTGCTATTAAGATGTAATTCCATAATGAATTGAAGGGACAAAGTTCCACCCATAGCCTTCCTAAGGGGTGTGTGTGTGTGTGTGTATACTTATGTATACAGACATATAATATAGGCTAAAGATAACTTTAGTTATCTAGAGGAAAAAATGACAACAGAATCCATCCTGGGTGCCTAATGAGACTTTCAACATATTTGACATCACTGGTTGTTACATAACATATCACCCCAACCTCCTAGTTGGCCTCCCTGCCTCCAATGTCTCCTCACTCTGATCCATATTCCACACAATTATCAGATTAAATTTCCTAAGTCACAAGTCTGTCCATGTCTCTCCCCCTATCCAACATCTTCACAGGCTCCCTATTGCCTTTTTAAAAAATTTATATTTATTTGCTTATCTTTAAGAAAACAAGCATTTCTATAACTAAATTAAAAAACAATTAAAATGTGATTGCACATGAAACTGCAATTCACTATGTACAATTTGCTATTCCTTTTAAATACACATTAAAGTTATTATGTAAATTTCCTTTTTTTCTTCCCCCCACCCTCACTGTTTTTCCTTCCCCTTAAACTTTGACACTTTTTAGGGTATATGTTGTATCTCTCCTGGGTGAGGAAACTCCTTCTAATGTAGGCTTAGATCCTTTTCTGCATCTTCAGTTCTTAGCGTTGCCTGGGAATACTAGGGGGTTAAATGATTTGCCCAAGATCACAAAGTCAATGTAGATCAGAGGAATAACTTGAACCTAAATATTCTTGATTTCCTGTTAGTGTATATGTTATATCAGTAGACTGTAAATTTCTTGAATGAAGAGACCACTTTTCCTTTTAGTCTTCACATTTACCACTCAAGGTCTTTCCAAAGCAGGGGATAGTTGTTGAATACTTATAAATGAGTGAGAATATCCTGGTGGATCTAGTCACAAATCAAGACTCGTCTGACCAAGAACCACCAGATAGACTTCAGGATTCTAAAACTAACCAATGCTCCACAAATACTTGGAGGAATCCCAAAGTCTAGCAGCCACTGTCTATCTGACCTATGTTTTCTTTCACATGGGAAACAACACAGTAGGGGAACTCCTTCCTATTACTAACCCAGTGATAGTACATCAGATAAATCCTGGAGCAATCCCTTGAGGAACAGAAAATTAAGTGACTTGTTCAGCATCAGACATAAGTGTCTGTAATAAGTGTCAAAGGCTGAGTTTGAACTGAGGTCTTTCTGACCCCAAGCCCCAGTACTCTAGCCATTATGGTACTCTACAACCATGTAGTGTTTCTTCTTTTGGACAGATGACAAGCGGTACTGCAAAAAAACAGGCTACTGTTTTTCACTCTTATTTACTCTGAAAATAAAAGCAATGACTCCTCCCCCCCTCACAACATTCTTACTTCCCTCAATCACTGCTCAGGAGCAGTAGCCATGAAAGTTCATTGTCTCACTGAGATATACTCCATTTTCTTAACAGACTTCCACAAATGTGACTCTTTAAGTGGGACACAACACTACAGATACTTCCTCACCTGGGTGAAATCAGGCAGAGAACCACCTCCCTGAATACAAACATTTTATTTTAATTTAGTAATGAGATACAATGGGCCAAGACAAAATCCCTACCCAAGCCTTGCCCTTTGTTGGAATGGTTTCTATTGGACACTATTTGTTGACAATTTTATATCACCCCCTTTTTAAATGAAAATAAATATGAAGCAATCTCCCAAGGGTCTTGCGGTGAGTCATTAGAGGGGTGGTGGCAATACTTACATCTAAGTAGTTACTCCCTCCCAGTTGCACATTCTCTACTTGGATCAATAGCCTCTTTACAAAGAATACATAATAAACACTAGGAGGAAGTATGCACAATGTGTTAAAAGAGGTTTTGCACAGACCTCTGCAACCAGGAATCCTCAACATACTACTTAAGGGTTCCAGTATTTTTCCCAACCCAGTCTGATATTCTATTTGGCACTAGTTCACAAAACAAGTCTTAGTGTTGCATAGAATGAAGTCATTCAAAGAAGTCTGTCATAGTTCATTAGGAAAATATTACCCTCAGGCAAACATATCAGCCAGCCAATGCAATAATACTTATTTTTTTTCAAATGTTAATCTTCTTAATACCTAGTAGAAAAAAAAGTACAGAGTTATTTTACAAAAAGGAAAACAAATATATGTTTAGAAAAATATAAACAGAAAAGTCACAGCATCATCAAGAAATAGGGTACCCATTGTGTACAAAATGAATACTGAAAAGAAGTTCCAAGTTTGTTGGAATTTTTGGAACTAGAATTAGCAGAGTTGACTTATTAGTGGCTCATAATAACAATATATCATCATCATCATCACCACCACCATCTTTTGTCCTTTGTCATCCTCAAACATCAGCACTACTACCACGTAGTATTTGTCAATGTCTCTGATAATAGGAATTTATAAAATCTCCTTCTCAGTTAATCTTAGTATAATCTCAAATGAAAAAGTCAATAGTATTTGCTCACTGGTGAACTATTATAATATCACCAACTTTTTTTTCATTTACTTCAATATCATCGGAGGTTAGGAAACAAAGTTGGGAGTGTGTGACTCAAAATCGGTGAGCTCGGAAGAAACTGCACTAAGGATGCTGGTTTAGTTCTTCTCTAGGATGCAGGTATGGATACCATACATATAAAGAGGTAGTGAGGTCTAGTGGATAAAGATGTGTCCTTCCAGGCAGGAAGATTTGGGTTCAAGTTATGTCTTTGAGACACGCTGCCTGAGCAAGTAATTTAACTTCTGTGTCCTCAGGTAGCTCTTTAAAAAGATAAATTAAACAAAAGGAGCCCAAGAACTCTTTGTACTAATGAAATCAGAGGCCCAATCCTTATCCTATTATAAAGAGGCCTGTCTCCTTGAAAAACATCTCACAATGACATAATCTTTCACATGATATGATTTTAGGACTCCACCCTACTGAAATTCTTCTTGGCTTGCTGATGCATGTAATCCTTTTAAGAATTTATTCTTTTAAGAATATAGAAAAATAGAACCTTAGAGTTGGAAAGAATACAACAAGTTATTTATTCCAAAACCTGTCTGAGAATTTATGACAAATAAATTATCTAGAGTTCATTAGTAGAACTCACTATCCTACAAAGCAGTCCTTTACCCATTTGGATACATCTGATTATTGGGAAAGGTTATCCTTTTGTAGGGCAGCATTCAAATCTAGGGAGGTTTTGTTGCTGTTTATGCATCTGTATAATAAAGATAGGACCATCACCCAAGAAAGGGAGACTAGTAAAGGACAATGTTTTATCTCTGTTCTTTTCTAGTTTCTTGAGCAAGCCTCAGACTTCAGTCCTATATGACTTTCTGCCTTTAGTAAAAGGCATCCACTGAAATAATTTGACAGGGATACAGGCTGATGATCAAAAATTGATCACAATTTACAATCACTGCTCCCAGTTCTTACCTCTGGGGACAAGCAGGACACATCTAATCCCTCTTTCCAAGCCAATAATTCAAACACTAGGAAAGAGCGAACGTGTCTCTACCAAGAATTTTCTTCTTCAGACTGAAGACACCCAGTTTCTTCAACTGACCCTGACATGGTACTATGTCTGATCCCCTAATGGTATATGTGTATATACATATATGTATGTATATACACACATACATACGTAAATGATTGGTTGGTTTTTGTCCTTCATCTTCAAAGTGGACCAAAATGACATGATAAAGTGAAATTTCAGTGTGTCCGACTATGGCTGATCAGACCAATATGAGCTCGGAATGCTCTACCACAGGTTGGGCACAGATAATCCGTATGAATATCTGGGATGGCTACTCCAAATTTGCACATCCCACATTTACTTTGTGCTGTCTCAATTCTGCTTTGCTCATAGAGCACAGCACCCTTTCTGATGTGGGCATGCCATGATGAGCAGTCCTGTGCCAGTGTCTCCTATGTTGCACAGACATACACATACACACATATACATACATGCATATATATGTGTGTGTATGTAAATATATACACACACATATAATATATATGTATATGTATTCTTTATCAATATCCTTCCTTAAAAGTTGCATTCAGAACTGGACAAAATATTCCAGATATGTTCTGATCTAAATGAGAATAGCCACAGTTCCACCTCCTTGGTTCCTAACACTAGGCTTCTATTCTTTTAATATGGAAAAATTAAGCCCAGTTAAAATCCAATTGCACATGGTGGCAGAATATTTAGCTTTATCAGCCATTTAGAGAAATAGTGAAGTGTAATGGGAAGTGCACTAGACTTGGGGTCAGGAAAACTGAGTCCAAATGTAACCCAAAACGCTCACTAGCTAAGTGACCTTGGACAAGTCACAATGTCTCTGTGCCTCAGTTGCATTATTTGGAAAATGAATGAGTTAGACTCAATCTCTAAGAACCTTTCCACCTCTATAACAATGGTATTAGAGGCACATGGCCTGGAATCTGGAAGATCTGAGCTCAAATCTCGTTTCAGACACTTACTAGCTGTGTGATCCTGGACAAGTCACTAATTCTGTTTTACCACAATTTCCTCATATACAAAATGGCCTGGAGAAGGAAATGGCAAACCACTTCAGTATCTCTGGCAAGAAAACTCCAAATGGGTCACGGAGAGTCTGAAAAGACTGAACACCAACACCAATTGTTATTAATCATGACGTCAGCACTTACAGAATGCTTTAAGGTTAGGAAAGTGCTTTACATATGCTAGCTCATTAGTTTTCTCATCTATAAAATCAAAATAATAAATATAATAGCTCTAAATTTATGATTCTATTTATATCTCAGAGTAGATGAGTTCATGTAATCCTTTCCTAAACTGAAACAGAAACTAGGGAAGTGAAGAGCCACCACCAAACTGGAAAAAAGAACTGGAAAAAAAAAACAAATAAAAAACAGAGGGTATGGATAGTCAAATATTTCCTTCCTCATAATTTTGCCTAGCAGAACCTCTGAGCTCTGACAGAAACTAGACAAAGACAGTGAATGATCACTCTGAGATCTTGCAAAAATAAAATTAATCTGAACAATCACAGAATTCAAGGTTATAAATTACCATTCTTGATGAGTCAAATAAACTCAACAAACTACAAAAATTTTCTCTGACCTTCCTTTATCCTCAAAGCACATTCTTATAATTATATATACATGTACATGTGTATATGTATATATTATATGATATATACATATATGTGTATATATGTATATATACATGTGCATACATATATACATACATACATATATACATATGTATCTGCTTATTATTCTGGGACCCAAGAGGAAAAAAAACCACCTTGTTTTGCTCTTCTTGTGCTGATTATATTACCTGAAAAATTGAAATTAACAATAGAGAATTGAGCAGAATGGTGAGAAGTAGCCTGGACTATTGACTAATGGGTTTCTCCTAGGTTCAGTCCTGACTCTGACACTTTCTTTGTGATGATGGGAGAGTTGCTTAACCTGGTAAGTGTCCTCAAATAACTCTCTAAGACTCTAAGTTATAGCAAAGTTCCTGGAGTTCATCAGGGAAAGTAATTTTCATATCAGAATTTCCCTATATTTGGAATGTCAGTCCCAAAATAAATAAATAAATAAATCTACGCACACAGGGTGTAGATTAAGATGCTAAAATAATATATTCAGAAAAAAAGCCTTCAATCAGGGCTCCTAGAGCTCTCTAAACTAAATCCACCCTTTCTCTGCTCTTAAAAGCATTCCCACTGTCCACCCCTGCAGGAAATGAGTCAAGCTATATATACATGTTGAGACTTCAGTAAAGAATTATTAACTGCTATATGGCAGTGACAGTCAACATGTATTTCTTAAGTTTATTTTCTGTTCTTACCACTGTGACACACACACACACACACACACACACACACACACACACATTTACAGATAAAATGTTCCTTCCCATAAGTAGCTTACAGTAAATCTAATTGGAGGAAATAAGAGTAATATGTAAAAGTAATTAAAAACAATATAATAGTATGGCTGTGCAGTGAAGACTAGGAGTACTGAGAAGGGACAGATCAGTGGGGTGTAAATTAGTAAGGCACATTTCATGAAATAGTTCAAGCACGTATTAAGCCCTTAAGGATGGTAGGATTAGCTTACTTGGTGCCAGAATAGGAGCAGGGCCAAGAAGGGGAAGGAATTTGAGGCTTGGCTTCCAGAAGCTCCACTAATTTCTTGCCATCAGAATGCAAAGGAAAGAGGCATTGGAGTCTAACCTTTTTTCCTTTTGAAACGGCACACCATGCACGGGTTGGAGGTTTACTTTATGAGGAATAACAATGCATTGTGCTATCAGAGCAAGAAAAGAGGCCTTCTATAAAGCCTCTTTATAAAGCCAATGTGATACCCACAGCAGCCACTATAGATATGTATTCATATTTCCAGGGTAAATTTGTAGAATATAAACTCTCTTCCTCAAAAGACGAAACTAAGACATTTATTCAAACAGCAGAAAGTCATATCCATCATCGTTACCAAAAAATCTAAACACATTATCAATGCAGGTAGCACAACTATCCCCAAGTCTTCCCTCCATCAGGCCTCCTCAAGGAACAAGCTCCATTAGGTGAAATCACTCCCTCTCTCACTCACACTAGATGCTCTGCTCTGCTTTCTCTCTCTCTGTCTCTGTCTGTCTGTCTGTTTGTCTGTCTCTCTCTCTCTCTCAGCTCCACATCACTCTCTCTTCCTTCTCCACCCATTCAGCAAGTTCCTTCCTCCACAGGCTCCATGTGACTCAAGCTCAAAGCAGGTCACATGGACCCATTAAGGAGCAAGGAAGATCTTCAAATTTACTTACCATTTTCAGTCTCCAAACTTGTTGAATTTTTTTTTACTGCCTCTGTGATTTCATAGAGTCACAGAAGTAACCATATAGGTCATTAAGTCCAACCTTCTAATTTTACAGATAAAGGAAATTAAGGCTCAGGCAATGTTAACTGACTTGACCAGCAGCACGCAGCTAGTCAGTTTTTGTGGTGAGATTTAATTCTTGTTTACTTGACTCCAAGTTCAGTGCCCTATGCACTACAACACAATTTGAGAATTATAAGGAACTCCTTGTGAGGAATTTCCTCTGTTAATGGAGAAAAATATATTTTCTACAACTTAGAATCTTAAATGAGTTGTCTGGAAAACTTAGAGGTTAGGGTCCTTGCAGGATAACATATTCAGGATATGTCAGAGGTAGGATTTGAATCTGGGTCTTACTCTCTTGGAGGCCTGCTGTCTATCAACTAAGTAGGACTATGTGTATGAGACACATTAATCAATATCTACAGACACCTATCATGTGCCATCTCAGAGAAGTGTGTTTTACTCTGTGAAAGCTTGATATATGAGAATTCAGTTTTATACTGAAAGAGCACTGACTTCATGAAAATATTTTCACTATTAAAAATGCCTTTAAATAAAATGCTCCCCTCTTTTGTTTAAAATATAATTCGATTTATAAAATATACAACTTCTCTGGTCACTTCTGGCATAAAGGAAAGCAAATGTACTACATTTGTACTACATGCCTAACAAAATCAGCTACATCCTCCTAGGTATAAGCATGCTGAGCATTTTCATTTCAGAAAGAAGCAGACATTTCAGAACAGGTATGAGAAGTGAACAGGAAATGAACAGGAAAAAAAATTAAATGAAAATCCACTAGACTCGTGATTCCATTCAAAGAAGCCTATAACTCAATACATTTGGGTGCTTAATTTTTCTACATAAGATCTCTCTGAGAACACAGTAGTGGAAGACAAGTTATACATCCTTCTCTTTCCAAAACTCCTACGTTTCAACTATTTAACACAAGCTGCCCAAGAATTTTTATTAAAAATGTTGGCCCCCTCCAGATTCTGCAACATTTTTCCAGTTTCTAAAATTACCTTCAATGCTCATTAAACATCAAAACCAAAGGACAATAGATGATGGCACTATGACTAAAGTTGACATCAAAAAAAATAGGAAAACAAGAAAAAAATGTCACCATTCAAGTACCACTTCACTCTGTGGACTATGAGAGAGAAAATACCAACTATGCCTTTTGGTTTTTGCTAGTGGGTCTAAGAAAGGCTGTCAGGACCCAGGAGCTTTCAAGCCTATCTTACCTCTCCTGTAATGCACTGTATTATTCATTATCCTTGTTCTCTCAGTCTCTGTCTCTCTGTTTCTCTCTCTCTCTCCCCTTCCCCATTCCCCCAGTCACAGACATGCTAAGAATGCAGCAATTGCTGTTATGTCATGAACATATACTGCGCTGATAAAACAGACACCGTGTCCTAGTCTAAGGCTTAACTACTGCTAGGATGACATGGCTATTCCCTGCCAAGTCCCATGGTATAGTCACTTTTTTTAAAGATAAAAATTGGAAACTTGCCACCAACACAAATACCTGAACCCTGACATTACTGCATGATTCACACTACACCCTGAATGGATGACATGACCAAAGAGGGCAAAAAGAAAAAAAAGCACCATCTACAAGGAATGAGTCAATGGATGTGGGCCAAATCACTCTGATGTCTATTTGCAGACACAAATTGACTGAGTGGCAAATGAATATATTTTAGCAAAAAAATTTAAATCTCTGAAAAAGTCTGGTTGGCTGAATATTTTCAACATTAAAAGCAGGCAGTCTTTCGTAATTCAAAACTGACCATATCTCCTATTTTTATTACACAGAGGAGCCAGTTTGAAGTTCACTAATTTGTATCCAAAGAAAGGAACCACCCACTCAAGGTTATTGTCATTTTTCAGCTCAGCTCAGCTCTGCCTAGCTTCTGCTCTGCAGAGATAGAGTCACCATCACAGAAAAAAAAAAAAGATTTCAGCCTCTGGGGTATATAGTCTCAAATTGATTCACATTTCATTCACTACACCAACAGTGCCCTGAGATACGGTACTATATCCTGGCAGGCGAAGGGCTGACAAGCTGTCTTTAATGAGTCAGACTTCACAGCTGGTTGTCAAGGTTTGCTGTCTATACCCTCAGCATGGGCTGGGCTGGGCTGGCATTACTTCAAAGGGGTTAGATGCACTTGAGAAAACAGAACTGGCTGTTCACATTAGAAATAATTATGAAAACACTTAAATAACAATAGTGCTCAATTCAGTTGTTCCTTCCGATGGTTCCAACTCTACACAGCCTCCTGAAAATAATTCAATGTGCAGGATCAAGGACAACAGGCCATGGGGATTTTGTAGACTGTCAAATGAACTGCAGTCATGTCCGTCAGGACGGGGAAAAATGGAACTGAGAATTAAGCATTGCAAGAGAGGAGATGTTTATGCTGTTTTACCCTCAAAGCTGTTCAATATTACTCTTGTGTGTATTCATTCATCTTTAGTGGCACGCTCCATATTTCAGTGGCTTATGACTAAGATTGAAGATCTCCATGCTGCCTATAAGAGCGGTGTAATACAAACAACTTTTGCACAGGTGTTTTTCACATATTACCCATCTGATCCTCCTAACAACCCGCTGAGAAGTAGACGACACTGTTATCCTCATTTTACAGAGTTTGAAAGAGGCCAAGTGATTTGGTCATGGTCACATCTTGCAGTAGCAGTAGCACTAGTAGTAGTAGCACTAGTAGTAGTAGTAGCACTAGTAGTAGTAGCACTAGTAGTAGTAGCAGCAGTAGTAGTAGTAGCACTAGTAGTAGTAGTAGCACTAGTAGTAGTAGCAGTAGTAGTAGTAGTAGCACTAGTAGTAGTAGCAATAGTAGTAGTAGCACTAGTAGTAGTAGCAGTAGTAGTAGTAGAAGTAGTAGTATTACTAGTAGTAGCAGCAGCAGCAGTAGTATTAACAGAAATAGTAGCTATTATTGTTTCCTCATTATCCTTGAAGCAGCAGTAGTAGGAAAAGCACCAGCAATAGTAATTAATATAATTACCATTTACATAGCATTT
>CM053771.1:123483527-123554223 GCA_028658325.1 Potorous gilbertii | reverse complement strand
TATATGTGTATATATATGTATACATATATACATGTATATACATATATATAATATGTATATGAAATTTCATTTGGTCTTTACAACAATCCTATTAGGTGGGTGCTATTACCACCCCCATTTTACGAGTGGGGAAGCTGAGGTTTTCAGAGAGCTTCAATGCTTTGCCTAAGGTAACAAAGATAATAAGTGTCTAGGACTAGATTCAAATTCAAGTCTTCCTGAATTCAAGTCCTGTATTCCATTCACCATACTGTCTAGTTATCTTTAATAAGTGTCTATGGCAGAATCTTAATGTAGTTCTTCTTGATTAGTCAAATACTTCATCTGCTTTACCATCTACTTAACTAAACGTATTAAAAACTTGTTGCAATTATACCATTTGACTTTTTATTCAAGATCAAGTCTTCACAACTCAAGTAAATACAATATGAGTTTAATATAATACAATGGAAAGTTATTACAACTTAATACAAAATTATGCTTGCAACTGAGTAGGGCACAGATTAGGTACCAACTAGAATATTACATGGTAAATGTGTTACAGTTATAAAACAAAATGTAACATAAGACCTCAGTAAGGTCAGTACCAAACTGAAAGTTCATGAAGGTCCCCTGGAACTGATGTCATAGGAACTCAGCTTTAAAAGATGAATAAGAATTTAACAGGGGAAGAAAGGGTACTCTGGGCAAATGGAACAGATGAAAATGTGTGCATGTGGTGGAATGAAGTTCTGTCAATGGCAAGTTACTGAGGTCATCTCACTCATATAAATATGAATTCATCATCTTTGCTCAAAATTTGTCTCTTCTCCCAAATTCTCTTTTTTTATTTTTTATTTTTAATAGTATTTTGTCTTCCCAGTCCTAGGGGCAACTACGTAGAGCAGCAGATACAGTGTGTGAAATCAGGAAGACTCATTTTCCTGAGATCAAATATGGTTCACATACTTACTACTTGTGTGACCCTGGACAAGTTACTTAATCTGTTTGCCTCGGTTTCCCCATATGTAAATGAGCTAGAGAAGGAAGTGACAAACACTTCAGTATCCTTGCCAAGGAAACCTCAAATGGGGTCACAGCAGAGAGTTAGTCATGACTGAAATGACTGAATAACATCTCCCAGTCATCCATACTGTAAAAAGACTCAGAGCCATCCTTGCCCCTTCTTTTTTCCCTTTTACACAGTTGCAAAAGTCTATGTAAAATTCTTTTTAATACCTCTTCCATCTTCTCCAATGACACTAATATGATCTTACTTCAAGCATTCGTAGTTTCTCATTTTGACTATTAAAATCCCATTTTAACTGGTTTTACTGCCTTAATCCCTCCCTTCTCCAATACAATCTTTCCCTAATTGCCAAAATAAAATTTCATAACACACCATTCTGGTAGGGAAAAAAAACCCAAAAAACCTTTTATTGGATTTCTCTTGTCGATAGGATCATGGATTTAGAGTTGTAAAGGAACTTAGAGGTAATCTAATCCAACCTCTCCATTTATAGCTAAGAAAACTCAGGCTAAGGGAGGTTGTCTTATGAAAAAGTCATATTCCTGACTTAACAATCTACATTGGCACTCAAGACCCTCCATAATCCAGCTCTAGCCTGCTTTCCCAATCTTATTTCACACAATTCATTTTCATGGGGGCAAAATCATATAGTAAAAAGAGAAACGACCTTAAATTTAAAGGATGTGGGTTCAAATCCTACCTCTGATGCATATTACTTATGTGACTCTGGGCAAGTCACAATTTCCCAGGGCTTCAGTTTCCTCAGTTGTAAAACGAGAGGGTGGAGCTGGATGACCTGTGTCCAATGTCTCTTCTAACTCTAGATTTATGATACCAGGTCCTTCTCTGATCTTATCCTATTATTTCCCAACTCTGAACTCTCCATCTCCTATGGACTCATTAGAATGGACTCATTCCATTTGTGTCTGTTGAAATTCTTCTCTTCTGTGAAATATGTCCTGGTTTTCCAAGCTAAAAGTGATCACTATATGAAAAGCCCTTGTCCCTCTATGTTAGAACTCTCTGGTGGCACAGTATATAGAGTACAAGATCTGGAATTAGGAAGAACTGAGTCCAAATCCAGCTTCAGGCACTTCTAAAATCTATGGGGCCCTGGCAAGTCACTTAACCCTTGTTTGCTTCAGTTTCCTCACATGAAATAATTCATAATAATAGCAAGGTTGTTGTGAGGATGAATGGTAATCACAAACCTTTTAGCACAATGCCTGGCACACAGTAAGGTTTGTATAAATGTTGGCTGTTACTATATAGTATAATACATAGTAATACTGATGACTAACTTAATTATTTAATTATAATACAAGGTAGAATGTATTATTTGTAAACATGTTTTTTCCATCTACCAGATTATAAACACTACAAAGGCAAGGTTTGGGTCCTTTTCCGTCTTTACATATTTATATCACCAGCACCAAGTACATTGTAAATAAGTATGCATTTTAAAAATATTTACTAAATAGCATAAACTAAGTTCTTCCTGGAAAATTATTAATACATACATAGCATGAAATAAAAGTTTTAAAAATATACTATCTTCTCTTTAAATGCTTCTATATTTATACCTGAAAAACAACAAGTATTCCCATTGTGAGTAATGGTAGTTAGATTTATGAACAGAATTCTTGTAACTTGGAGAGAAGGTTGCTGTGATGAAGAAAAGGCAGATGTATATGGTGAGCTTGTGCCATCGTGGATCAGATGGGATAAGAAGAACTGAAAGATAAGAATCACACAGGAAAAATAATCTCTAATGGCTACATGAAACGACTCACCTGGACCAGAAAAGTCCAGTAAAAACATGGCTTTTAACAGGCAACTCTCTCCACGTTTTCCCAATTCTCCCCAGCTACATATTCAGTTACCTTCAAATGCTAAACCATTTCGTAAGTACAGAACAGCACATCCCCAGGGTACCAACTCTAACATTCCAGAGCTTATGAATAAACGCTTGAAACTCAGCAGAATGACTGTGTACAAAATAATTGGTGGCGGTATTTTCTGTTAAAACACAGACACGCAAAAAATGAAAAAAATATAGATGTATATATGTATAAATATGTGGTGAGTTTATTAAATGGAGTGCTTTGAAAGATCATTTTTCCTTATACAGCACATTTTAAGTGTTGCTCTGGCTTCTTTTTCAGATGCATGGGTAGTAAGATTACAGTTTAAGGGACAGGGGCCCGGGGAGAAGGGGAAATGTGAATAGTTGTCTATCAGGACCATCCACTTACCAATCATGCAAAATTAGAGCCAAACAGGTGTGGAGCACAACCAGATTCTGCTTCCTACTGCAGTTTACTTCAATGTCTTTGTCAGAAAGTCAATTGAATTCAATTCAACAAATATTTATTAATACCCATATTCCAGAAATTGTCCTGGGTGTTAAGGACATAAGGACATAAAATTCAAACAGTCCCCACATTCTACTGAAAACAATAGCATGCATGCAGATGAGTCCATATACAAAATAAGTAGCATAGTCTCCAGTGCCAGGGCAAAGGAATGCACTAGGGCTCACCATTGCATCATTCCTTGCTTCCCCCATTGTCTTTGGTTTTAGGGATCACCAAATAATACTGAAGTCTAAGAGCATAAAAGTTCAACTTATATCTTTCCCTTTCCTTTTATTTCTCGTACTTATAACCCCAGGGTAGCTGAGACAGTAATTCCAAGCAACAAAACCACATCTGAGAGTTCCAGAGAGCCTAGTGCTCTGGCACTGTCCTATCTAGTGCCTGCTTCTTCAGAGGTCCAGGAAGAGTCTGCCTCATGACTACATGAGTCCCAATTCTTTCTGTCAAATAACACACATGTGCACACACACACACACACACACACACACATACTAGTAGCTATATATTAACTGTTCTGTCTTATAAGAAGCCTAAAATAAACAGTGGCAAGGGGATGGACTGAAAACTCTAAGGAAATAGAGGAGTCATTGTGATGCACACTAACTGGACCAGCCCAGGAGCGGAACAAGGGCTTGCCAGTGTTAATTCCTTCCACTTGTAGAGGAATATAACAACTAAAAAGCTAGCTGCCTTTCCCTGGTTCAGTCTTAGGAGGAATAATGTGCCTTTGGGGTAGCATGGGTCCTTTCACCCAAAACTGGTTAATAAAGCTCAATGTTTATTAGAACCATTCTTAAGCTGCCTCGGATGCATTAACTACATTGTGACTACCACAGATCTAAACCAGCCACTTTTTTCGGTGTCTTTGAGGAGTAATGCAGTACAGTAATGCATGTTTCTCTAATGCTAAGTGCTTGATTCTGCAAACATCATATGTCCTCAAGTGGTTGTGGCTTTTTCCTCCTTTTCCTGGCTTTTCTCTTTCAAACCTTCTATCTATATAACTTATGATCCCAGTGGTAAAATTAATCCTGGGTAAGTGTATGTATTTCTCTAGTCACAATAATGCAAAATTAGTTCCCAATTCAGAGTAATATTCATATTGGGGAAAGTGAAATAAGTAACTAACAACTGGGGGGAATAGAAAGAAGGTGTATAGAAGGTTATATTTAAACCAAACCTTGAATAGTTCTAGGAATTCAAAGAAAGAGAGCCAAGGAAAAGGCATAGAGGTAAGAAGAATATGTCATATACAACTCTTAAGTGGAAAGATAGGTTTAAACCATATTGAAAAAGGGACTTAAATGTCAAAGAGAGGAGTTGGTATTTTATCCTAGAAATAATAGGAAACTACTAAAACCCTTCAATCAGGGTAATGAGAGGGTCAATGGTAATTTAAATGGGAAGCTCTTCCCCATTCATTAATAGGCCCATGTGACCTGTTTATATCACATGGAAGCCTAAGTCACATGCGGTAGGAGGAGCTTGTTGAACAGGTGGAACAGGAAGGGTGGAACGGAGATGGGAAGAAGTTGGTGAGAGCAGTTATGGGCAGAAGAGAGGGGACACAGGCAGGCAGGCACAGCTAAGTTTCTGAGTCTTTGTTTGTGGGAAGGCCCCAGCAGTGGGGGGAGGCTTGGAAATGGCATTATCCCCTGCAATGCTAATGTGTATTGACTTCTTGATTACTATAACGGATTTGGCTTTCTGGTGTTGGGATTTGGCTTTCTGGTGTCTGAATAAATGTTTTTCTTCTGCCTTCTATATGGAGGATCTGTTATACTTTGCAATTCAGAATTACACTAGCATATTCATAGTTGCCCTCAGTGCTGTGAATATTGCCTGGGTGATACAAACCCCTTCTTTAGAAATACCAATTTTGCAGACTATGGATGGATGGATCAGGAAGAGGGGAGACTGGGAAATTAAAGGCAAGGAGATCAGTTAGGAGGTTGTATCAATCATGAAATTGGGAAAGCAATTCAGTCATGAACAAGAACTATGTGATCAGAGACAGAGTAATGGATATTAGAGATACTGTAGAGGTAGAATAAATAAGACTTGGGAACTAATTAGATTTAGGAAATAATAAGAAAGAAATAAGGGTAGAGGACAACTCTGGTTGTGAACTGAGGAGATGAGAAGTATGCTGGTATCACTGGCAATAATAGGCAAGAGAAGAAGAAGGGTGGGTTTTAGGGAAAATAATTACTTTTATTTTTGACTTGCTGAAATTGAAATTCCTATGGGGTATGCTGGTGGAAATGTCTAAAAGTCAGGTGCTGATACAAGACTCAAGCTTAAGAGAATGTATCAATTTATTCATTTTGAAAATAAGTTTTGTTTTGTTTTGTTTTTTATTCCTTCCCATTTACATAATACAGAGAAGATGTTCTCAAAATTTTTGTTTCAGGACTCTTTTTTACTCTTAAAAATTATTGAAAACTCAACAAGAGCTTTTGGGTGTGAGTTATATCTATCAATATTTATTGTATTAAAATTAAAACATCTTAGTACTATTGTGAAAATAATTTTGACCTTATGAGCCCTGGAAAGGTCATAGGGATCATGAGGGACCCCAGATAACTTTGTGAATGGTCAATGTATAGTTATACTATCAGGACTCATCAAGCACTGCTAATAGAGCAGCTGTCTTTTCTAAAAGCTTTTTCTAAGAAACTAAGATGACACCAAAAGTATTTTTTTCCTATGCAAAAGCGGTAGCATGGGATCAAATACAAAATAAGGCAAGAATGGTAAGAGATAAGATATTGTGGAAAGAGCAGCGGATTTGGATACCACCTCTGAAACTTAAATACTTTGGGTGAGCCATTTAACATCTGTTGGCCTCAGTTTCCTCATTTGTAGAATAAGAGAGTTCATCTAGATGATATCTGAAGTCTCTTCTGTCTCTAAAACTATGATCTTATGGAAAGCCAACAATGATAATTACTTTTGAAAAAGAAGAAGAGTATGATGATTTTGTAACTAATAAAGATGACCTTCAGTCAAAGTTTCTTACATTAACATATTCACTGAAATTTATGGTCTAATAAAAGAGAGAGTATATTTTATCAGATGGTCTGAGCAGATGGCAGGTTTGACATATCCATTTAAAACATAGTGTAGAGAAAAAAAGGTCTAGCTCTTGACAAAACTTGGAAGTAAGCACAGTTTATCTTTTTTATCTTTTTCCGAAGAATCTCTGAAATTTCTCACTTTTGAGTGAATTCCCTCTTCCTCTTCTGTACCTGGTTCATCCTACAGTTAAAAATGAACACCCTTTTAAGTGCTGGCTAAAAACATTTTAATATACAACTGTTTTAAAGTAACTGAATTTTAATATAGGATTCTAAGAAAAAAATTAAAGGCCTTAATACATCTCTTCACCAATCCATACTCAGCTATATATGGCACGCAAAATACCCCAATCTTGGCTTGAAACCCAGTTTACATTGACATTTCACATAATAGTGGAAGACTTTAACTATTCGTATTATCTTTCAAAACATACCACATAGGCAGGTGTTGACTTGTATGTTTTAACTTGTTGATTCTACTTCATCATATGATATTGATTCTAACATCTCTCATGTATACCCTATTCTCTACTCCAACACTGCCACAACTCTAGTGGAGGCCCTTCATCACCTCAAACCTAAACTATCACAATAATTTTCTGATTGTTCTCCCTGCACAAATCTCTTTCCTGAGTAGTCAATCTCCCATTCATTTGTCAAAGTGATCTTCCTAAAACATAGGTCTGACTGTGTCACTCCACTATTCAACAAACTTCAGAGACCTCCTATTACCTTCAGGATTAATTATTAAATCTTTTTGATTTGTGAAACTCCTTATAATTGGCCCCTCTCCTACCATTAAAGTCTTTTCACACTATAATCCCTACACCCATGTACTCTATGATCTAGGAACACTGATTTCCTGACTATTCCTTGACCAAGACACTCTGTCTCTTGACTCTAGACTTGACTCTAGACATTTTCACAGGTTATCGTTCCTGCCTGGGATGCTTATCCCCACTCCTCTACACCTTTTAACTTTTCTGGCTTCCTTCAAGTGCTATATAAAATTAGAATTTATGTAAAATGCCTTCCCTGATCTCCCTTAATGCTAGTGCCTTCCTTCTGTGGATTATTTCAAATACGTCCTGTATATATCTTGTTTTTACCTACTCATACTGTCTCTCCCATTAGAATGGAAGCTCCTTGAGATCAGGCACTGTCTTTTGCCTATCTGTATATCCCTGATATTTAATCTAAGGTCTGGTATATAGTAGGCACTGAATATATACCTACTGATGACTTGATTTGACTTAACTTTTAAGTATATCCCTTGAATTGAACTATTTCATGAAACAGTGAATTAAGTCAAACTTTCCTATTATCTCTCATAAGCATGTACTCATTTATAAGTCTTAACACTGATTCTGCTCTCACTATAGCATCTCTCATGTATACATACTTCTCTCCTATCACTGGCACCATCCTACTGAAGGGCCCTTACAATCTCAAACCTAAACTATGGCAATAGTCTGCTGGTTGGTCACCAGCCAACACAGCAGAGCTTTTACTACACCATGTGTCTACAAGAATACCAAGTAGCATTTGTGACCACATTCCAAATCCATATCCCCCAAATGAGCTGCAAACACCGAGAAATGCACAAAATGAACAGATGTACAAAATAGAAATTTAGTTTCATACATAATACTCTACCCTCCCCTCCTCCCACTCTGCCATAAATTCAGAAATGTTCATTTTTCATGAGTTTGTTAAATTCAGAACAAGAAAAAAAACCTCACAAAATTTCAAAAAAGAATAGCTGTGAAAGGGAGGAAGAAGAGGAGAGATAAGATGACGAATCAGGAATAGGCATTATCCTGAAACCTTTTCCTAGGGTTACTTATCCACAAACATGTATGCTGTCAAAGAGACACAATCTTTTAAAGAAAGGAAGAAAAAAGAGAAAGAATAAAGCTGGTAGAAGATAGGAAGGAAAAGAAAACAAAAATGTGTCATAATTGTACTTGAAGTGCTTTTTGATACATAGAAAATATTTCAACTCTCAAGATATTAGATATAAAATATACAGCCTAGGAAAGCCCATCAAATATGTAATGAATACTTGAACATGTAATCTCAATTATTTTTGATGTTCTGGAAGGACAATATATGGCTCAGATACTTGGAAAGGAAACATCAAACGAACTAGCATCATTTTTATCTCTTTCCATATTTCACACTATAAATGAAAAATTTCTGATATATAGCCTGATATAAATGTTTGTTAGCTCTATTAATTATCACACTAAGTTCTTTAAGAGCCTGTACTATGAATCAATAACTTACTCAGAGGTCCCCCAGTGGTCTGACAATATTCATGCATTCTCCAAAAATGTCTTCACTTATTCTCCTGGGAATTACTTGAACATAGGGCTCTTTTGGTTGTCAATAAATACTAAAGATCCCATTTAAATTTCCTGTAAAGCTGTTTTCCATAAGTTATAGTTATGTCATTTTCATCTGAAAGATTACTGATCATTCATAAAATGAACCTAACATGTCCATGAAGACAGAAATCCAAATGTTGTTGTTTTTTAAGTGGATTAGTAGTGTAATTTTTACAAAAGAAGCCATTTTATTTTAGCTGTCATTATATGAGTTAATAATAAGGCAACTCATCCTATAATATCCTTGTCCATGAATTTTGTAATTCTTCTGTTGAATACGTTCCCTCCCCATCCTTTCCCTTTGGATCTCCCTTTGATTCTTTTAATAAAAAGTACACGTGGCAGTAATATGGGTCATTCGATAGTTTATCATTCTCCCTACATCATGACTCCTTCTTGAAATGTGTGTGTCCTTCACAATATTGTTTATACCTCTCTAGCTTCCTTGAAAACTCAGCTCATGTGCTACCTACTACAGAAAGATAATTCTAATTCCTCAGTGTCATACACATCTCCCTGCCCAAATTCCTTTGTTTTACTTTCAATGTATTTTTCTACATCCAGGTTATTTCCTCCTCAATATAATGTAGCATCCTTGAAAGCAAGAACTATATCCTTTCTGTCTTTGTCTCCCCAGCACCTAGCAGACAATTAATAAATGTTTTGAACTGTCTAAAGCGTACCATAGTGGTGTTGAAAAAGACAGACTTTTGAAGTGGCAAACAACTGGGGATCATAAATAAAGCACTCTAAAATTTTCCAAATGTGGTTCATTTAGTTAAATCTCTTCCTCAATTTTGGAACTAGCCGATAGTACTACAGAGATTGATATCCTTCACTTTCCTTCAATGCCTTTTTATTGTGGGAAGGTGACAGGCAACTCTCAGAGGACATACCAGCAAGTCACACAATCTGTTAGGTCCCACCAAGCCACGAAAGCATTTAACACAGGCGTGGTTACAGAATGTATTACCTGTCATTGGAGGACTAGGTTAGTAAAACGCCAAATCTCATCAACAGGTTGGCCATGAGTTTAGCATGACACAGTCAAAACAATTTTCAAAGACATCAATTAAATTGTAGAGGTGTTGCCAGCTGTATCAGGGGAAAGAACTGTATCAGGGGAAACAATGAAATCACAGTTCCTTAAGCTATTTAAGTATGATTGCTGCACTAATTATAGAGGGGAAACTAAGGCCAAAAGGATTATCCCAGACCTCAGCAAGAGCCCACAGAAGAGATTTTTCTCAAAGGAGTTTTTGATCATCTTTGTTGTATTTTAATTACAAATTCACATATTTTAGAGTATTCTTAAAGCTAATGATCTGTTTTCTTTAAATTCTCTGTTACATAAATATATGACTGTATTTAGTGGAGCCTGAACGTTCTTTTTTATTTCCTCTCTTCATTGTGAAATCATCTCTCTCTCTGTCTCTCTCTCTGTCTCTCTCTCTCTCACACACACACACACACACACACACAAACACACATTAGCCAAAGATTTATCATTTTGTTCAAAATCTAGCTTAGTTTTCTGTATTCTACTTTATCTATTTCTCCTGTAATTTGTATTTATTTACTTTATCCATCCTTTGATTTCTGTCTCTATCTAGGCTATTTTCTATTCACTTGCATTCTTCCATGCAAGGAACATATTTCCCTTAAATTCTTAAGGGAATTAATTAATTAATTAATTAATCCCCTTAATTAAATTTCTTAAATTCCATGGCTTCCTTTAAGACCTAGTTCAACCATCATTTCTTGCAGGAGGTCTTTCCTGATCTCTCCTCATCCCCCTTAATACTATTGCCTTCCTTCTGTTGACCATTTACAATTTATCATGTATATAGTTTGCATGTATTTCGTTGTTTGTGTTTTGTCTTTCCCATTAGAATGAGCTCTGTGACACCAGAGACCCCTTTCCCTTTCTTTGTATCCTTAGTGCTTAGTACAGTGTTGTACTAATAAATGCTTATTGGCTGACCCACAAAATTATCTCATATCTGATTTGGATGTGTTTTGTAGGCATCTATATCAGTGAAGGCTGTCTTCTCTGTCAGATTATAAACTCTCTTGATGGAGTATATATTTGACTTTGCCAGCCCAGCATTAAGCAGAGTCCCTGGTATGTACAAGCTTCTTAATAAAGGTTAGCTGAATGACTGATGTGTTGGTAGGCTGATTACAAGTCAAAAATCTCTGTTCACCTCTACTTTCCTTTGCTTGAATAGCAGACATGCCTCTCTTTTATTGAAAAACCATATTTTTTGCTGGAGATTAGGCTCAATTTTGTGTACTTTGTCATTTGAGAGTTTGTTCCTTTGGAACATCATATTCCAATCCCATCTTTGATTTTTCAAAGATCCAGAGCCATCCTGGGGTATTCAAATGTGCTTTCCTTCATATTTATAGGCTATTTGTTTGGCTGCCAGCTCTAAGTGGGTAAAGAGGTCTCTGACTCTTTTCTCTGAGGCATAGAAGTTCCTTCACCTTTATTTAGTTCTGAATTGCTGTTTTGCCCCACCCCCCTCACAGCTGCAGTTCCTTTCTCTTGCATGTACAGCATCAATGTTTTCTGCCTCTTCTGGTGTGTATGGGATTTATAATGAGTCACTTACAGGAGAGGACTTGCGGAGAGGCTCTTAGAGCCAGAGCTGGAAATACAAAGATATGCTTAGAATGAAGGAGGTCTGTGGAGAAGGAGGACTTTTAAATCCTTTTCCTCTGGACTAAATATTATTTCAGAAGGTTTTCTGTTGCATGAGGGTATTTCTTCTTTTTTGTATTTTCATGGTTTTAGTGATTATATATTTGGTGCTGTGGTGTGTGTGTGTGTGTGTGTGTGTGTGTGTGTGTGTGTTGTACAGGCATATGTTTTGTGTGTGCATGTTTGCATGTGTGTGAGAGGAAAGAGAAAAAGGGAGAAAAATAGGGAGAGAGAAGAGAGAGAGAGAGAGAGAGAGAGAGAGAGAGAGAGAGAGAAGATTGTTGAGAATAGAGCAGTTATGCTGAAATCAATTATTTTGTCATCTTGATGATCATGTGAGCTCAACAAGCTCACATCTTGTACAAAATCCTAAAGGTTTTAATCTACTAAGTTCCTAATTTAGGAAAAAGCATGAATAAACAAAATGAAAGAGTCCAGGTTTATTTGAAAACTGGATAACAGTCAAATTTAGTTGGATACTAGCCAAATTTAAAGGAAGTAGGGAAAAATAAATATAGAAATGTGGATTTTGAGTCAAATCATGAGGACCCTGAAATGAAAAAAACAAGTTTGGATTTTATCTTGTAGGTAATGATGACCCGCTCAAGGTTTCTGAGAAGGTTCAAGGCTCACATAAAGCTGTGCTTAGGGAAAGTCAATCTATTAAGATCATATAGAATGAAACAGATTGAAGTAATACAGGCATGAGGCTGTGTATTGTTAAGATAGTTTTAATGGAATTAATGTATTTTTAATGGGTTGGAAGATCTTTCCTACACATTAATAAGCCCATATGGCCTGCTTAAGGCACATGGAAGTCTAAGGCACATGAATCTGAGTCATATGAAGCCTGTGATGGGAGGAGCTTGCTGAATGGGTATATCAAGAAGGGGCGGAGCAGGAAGGGCAGAACAGGAAGAGGCAGAGCTAGAACTGAACTGAGAAGAAGTTGGTCAGACTAATCAGAGTCAGGAAAGAGAGAGGAAGCAGGCAGCTCTGGTTGTGAGAGAGAGGAGGACATTTTGCTTAGGGGAGCCTGCTTGTGGGAAAGGCTGGTCATACATATGGACTTTTTGGTTACTTGGATAGATTTCTGTGTTGCTATGATGGATTTGGCTTTCTGGTGTCTGAATAAATGTTCTGGTTGTGTCTTTCATGTGGAGAGTCTGTTACATTTTGTTATTCAGAACTGGGCTGGCATATTCAGAGCCATCATAGGTGCTGTGAATGTTGCATGGGTGCTACAGGTGGTGAGAACCTGAACCAGAATGGGGACAGTGAGCATGGAAAGACAGTGGTGGATGCCAGAGATGGCGAAAGAACTGGCAGAACTTAGTGATAGACTAAGGGAATGAGGGAAAAAGAGGAAGAAAATATGACATCCAATTTTTCAGCCCCAGAGAATGGGAAGAAGTTGGCATCATGAACAAAAATAAGCAAGTCAGGAATAAAAGTAAGTTTTTGGGAAAAAACACAAATGTGCTGAATATACTAATGTCCAGCAGATCATCCAGGTAGAGCAGTCATTTGGAAACATGGATTTGGAATTCCTCAGAGGAATTTCTACTACTTAAAGCATTAGAAAAAAATTTGAGTTGTTATTTGGTGTGGAACAGTAAATAGAAAGCTGGTTTAGAAGTCAAGATGACCTGGATTCAAGTCCTGACTCTGACACATATTGGCTATATGAAAAATCACTTAAATGTTCAATGACCCTGGAAATAAAATTGTTTAGTGCTTTCAGAAATTCAAGGGGAGAAAAAGTTGTCTGTGAGTTCCCTACATTAATGAAATCATAAGTCTACTTTCTCAACCTCAAAATAACTATAATATGATGTGATCTAACAGAATGTATAATTCTGAAAGTATCTGACCCATGTCCTAATAAGTGGTTCATTGAGAATAGAATTTTTTGCTCTAAATAATTATTCCAAATATAATATATTAGTGAAGGTAGGGTTTACTATTTTAGAGTGTGGCATATTTATTAGTAAGCTTTTTTAAAAGTAGACTATGTGGCACAATATGTGGAGCACAGGCCCAGGAGTCAGGAAGACATGAGTTCAAATTCAGCTTCAGATAATTCTTAGCTTTGTGGCTCTAGACAAGTCACTTAACCTCTGTCTTCCTTAGCTTTTCATCTGTAAAATGGAAATAATAAGAGCACCTAACTGTTTGGGTTGTTGTGAGGAACAAATAACACATGTAAAAGTACTTTATAAACCTTAAAACTGACTATTATCATAACATATTACCTTACTTGTATTTATTTGTTCATAGATATGTGTAAAAATGTATATAAAAATTAGTAAAGTAGTAATAGTGGTAGTAGTAGTAATAGTAGTAGTAAACTGTGTAATCTCCAAACTCCATCCAGGTTACATGTAAACAAGATTATATCATTTCTGTTTTCCAGTCTCTTGGCACTATTTGTATGTTCTACCACTACCGCTATTGCCACTATCACAACTATCACCACCACCACCACCACCACTACTACCACTATTACTACTACTACTACCACTATCACCACCACTACCAGTACCACTACTACCACTACTACTACATTGTTCTAATATCTCCATTTTCAAAGTTCCAAGGGTCTTCTAAACATTTTAAGTTATGAGAAAGTCATCAAAAACCAAGTTACTATTTCTCTTCTGCTACTTGAGAGATGAGAAGTGATTTCCTTGATGGCAACGTCAAATTTCTACTTTTAAATTCTATCTTTTGTATTATTACTCTAGCCATTAGCTTGGGCTTCCTAACTGCTTATCGTCTTAATACATGGTAAAATGGAACAGACACTAACCAAAAACATGCTCATTACATTTGGTTTCACTCACCTATTTTAGTTACAGAATCACTGATATTAGCATGTCATCACAGACTAAAGACCTTAGGGCCAATGACTATATAGGCAAAATGGAAGGTACAGTCATTTTTCTAGATTAATATGGTAATCATACTCCTTTTGAGTCTAAGGAATGGTTTTGCTTGGCTTTTATTCTGTTTTGCTGACATCCAAATTTCTGGCTACCTTGTTCAAATTCACCTGATCCCTGCTCACAGTTACATTCCATTTTTCTTCTGTGAATAAGGTCATGTTTTATTTAACTATGTTCTACTTGGCTATGATGGCTCATGTAATCATGTAATTACACAAGAGTGTAATCTGCATAGTGACAATAAGAAAATAATTTTCCAGGAAAACACAGAATAAGAATAGTGTCAATGGAAATGGCTTGAAACCACAAGGTAAAAAATAAATGACTGGGAACGACTCTCTAGGTTGGATGACGTTCCCATCCTTCAAACGTTTCCAATAAAAAAACAAAATTCTAATTTTGGTACAAAAAAGCAGATGTGATTATCATGAAACAGAGAATAGGACTTACATATGAAAAATAACAGTAAGAGAAGTTTAGAAAAAAGCTTGGGGTTGTCACAAGCTATAAACTGATGCCCTAATTTAAAAGAGAAAGTATAGCACTTACAGAAGGATTAGAGAAAGTTCATTTAAAAAAAAATCACCCTTAGTCATGAAGTTCTTAAATCATATTCTGATATTAAAAGCACACTCTTTGTTCTGGGTAGCAGACTGAATAGTTTTGGTATATGACTAATAAGCCTTTTGACAATGTGCCTCAGTAAACTGTGTAATCTCCGAACTCCATCCAGCTTGCTTGTAAACAAGATTATGTCATTTTTATTTTTCAACCCCTTGGCACTGTTTGTAAGCAAAATTCCTGGTGAAACCACTAATTGATAGCATATGCTAACATTTTCCAGTCCTTCAGAATGTAACATACCAAGACACAGTGAGACCAATGCCAGAATTTTATCATGACACATTATTCAAGGACAAAACCACTACCTTTTCCTGTATCAGCAGAAATTCTAAGAAATGTCAGCAGAGAACTCCGAGTTCTAGAATTAGTCATAACTCAGCTGAATAAGACTCATATGAAAGCAGAGCTTCTTCTTGATATACTGGCATTGATATGCAGTAGATTTAAAATCTTCACTTATTTCAGTTGCCTAATGAAAATTTATTGAGCATCTATCACATCCTAGCCATTGTGGGAGGGGAAAAAAGATGAATAATGAAGAGTCTTGTGCTTCAAGAATTTTATAATCTAAAGTAGCACAAAGGTTATGACAGTTATGCATAACTATAATATAAATGTAGTCTGTAAATAACCTTCAAAGTTAAGCTAAAGTTGAAACTTTATTTAGAAATTAATAGGGAACCATGGAAGGAGAGGAGTGACATGATTATGTAATAAATTATTAATGTTAAATTAAACAATATAAAACTAATAATTAAAATATACAATAATGTAACAATGATGAGGAGAAGGAATCGGAAGAGGAAAAAATAGAAGTGAGGGCACAGATTAGGTAGGTAATATGACAGGCCCGAAAAGGGTTAATGAGAATCGTGAGTAGGAGCAATGAGAGAAGGAATTACATTCTTCCATATTCTGCAGGGCTGATTTATAGAACTGCAATTGCAATGCATACCTTGGAGACACAATTAAGATATGTTGGAAGAACTAGCACAGCCATAATTTTAAAAACTGCTACCACATTTGAAATATTACCAAATTATTACTTCTTACAGCAACCACAATCAAGTAATTTAGAAGATAGCATAACTCTTTATTGGAGATCTGTAGGATGCATGTAGGGACAGCCCCAAGGTAATCTGCTGAATTGAGAACAAATATTCAGTAAACTATGGACTTTCTGAAAGGAGAAAGTTAGCCACTTTTATCATGTATCTAGGACCTCCTACTAAATTCATTCCATTCTCCCCTCTAAGACTCTTACAAGGCTGCTATTAAATTCCAAACAATAGCTTGGTGTGAGCAGTACCAATGGGGATAAAAGCTAGGTTGCATTAATTTGTTTATTTGCTTTCAGTGGGGGATTTCAGTAGTCCTTGGGAGAGCCACAGAATGAAATATTGGGGAAACCACAGGAATTTAGAATAGGAAAAAGCTTAAGGAACACTCTTTAACAATAACGTACATTTCTAAAATTGCTTCTGTAAAGTTTTGCAAATATACTCAAAGGAGCTGTCTACATGTGATCAAATTCCATACTCAAAGGTAACTCTAGTACTAGGAAAGCCAGAAATTCACACTGTATAGATAGGGCAATCATGTTAGATGGGCGCAGCATAATTTTTAATAGAATCAGTTCCTTTTCCAAGTCTCTCCTAACCTTGCAACTGTCTCATTTGAAATTTAAATTTTAAGAAATTAATATTTATTGATTCTTCTCTATCCCCATGTAAACTAGTTCTATATAATCCTAATTATCCAGGTAATTTAAACCAAGTAGAGAAAATAGGAAGCAAGATCCTTGAATTTGTAGATCAAGAACCATGGTTCAAATTCTAGCTCTGCTTCTAACTCCCTATGTGCCTTGGGGCAAGTCACTGAACCTCTTTGGGTCTCAGTTTCATCATTTATAAAAGTGAAGGAGTTAGAATAAACTACTATGTTGCTTGCAGACTTAATCTTCGAACCTAAGAAAAAGTATTAAAGATAAGGTTGAATGAACAGATTTTTATAGATGTGCATTTCTAGGGAGGTCCATGCAATATCTCATCTGTGACCTGTTTCAATATGTATAAAAGCACCTTCTTTGACAGCATATTTTTATTAACAATAAGAATTATTACTATAGTTTGCACACTGATATGATCATGCCATCCATTGCTCTCTGCTTAAAATGTTGCCATCTTGCATGTAGAATAAAATACGGAGTCCTGACATAGCCTGGCATCTAAAGTCATCAAACAATGGGTTTCCAAGGTATCTTTCACACTCATTCTTCCAACCAAATGAGATAATGTTTTCAAAGCACTTAACCTGGCACGGATGATTATTTATTCTCTTACCTCCTTCATGAGGGCTCCACTTGAAGACTTCCATGAAGGAAGAATTCATTGGATCCAAAATTTCAGTTCCTAGAACATTTTTTCCTCATGCTTACGCAAATGAAATCTACCTCATTCCAAATTTAAAATAAATATAAAAATTTTAAAAAATCACAAAAGCCCATAAACATTACTTCTTGTTTCTAGGGGTTAAGCAAACTGATGTGAACCCCTCTTAACTATGACTAAGAGCTTTGGGCTCTTAGGCAATGGCCTTGATTTACTTAGGGCTTCAGCAGGAAGACAGTTCCAGAAGCTTTTAAGTCTTTCTCCCAGCCAAAGTGTTCTCAAAAGTGTAGGCAACCTGGTATGCTCCCTCTTAAAGGCTCAGAGATGTAAAAACTCAGAGATTTCTAAATGCAAACCATGCTCATGCCTGGAATTCAATCTCTCTTTTATATTTGCCTCTCAGAGTACTACTCAAGGCTCTCTCTGTTCACTGGCTATCTTTTTTGTCCAACTTCTGATTTCTTTAGCTTAAAGTGCTCTTTGGATTCTCAAATCTTTCCAGAGTTCTATGCTTTGAGCTCTTCTCTTTACCCTCTATTTTTCACTTACCTAAGCATGTATTGTATCTTCCTCAATACAATATAAACTCCCTGAGGGTGACACTGTCCTGTTTTTTTGTATTCTTACACCTTTTTCAAGTATCTCTAGTCCCTAACAAAATGTCTTGTCCATGTGAAATTAAGCTTTACAAACATTACCCCACCAGAGCCTCAAAATACTATAAGGAATATAGTACTATCAAAAAGTATTATAAACCCCATTTTTACAGATCTGGATACCGACGCTTAGAGAGATTAAGTTAGCTAGTAAGTGGACTTGATAAAATCCAAACCTAAGTTTTCAATCTCTAAGCTTAATGCCATTTCAGTCTGGTTCCACCAAGAAATAGAAAAGTTTTCAAAGGTAAGGATTTTATATTAAATTTGGTAAGATGAAATTGGGCATGAACACATTTCTCAGAAACTTGAAGGGTATTATACCCATGATAAAGAACTCTGGGTACTTTGGAAAGACATATTTAACCTCATATCACTAATGAAAGGAAATTGCCAATAGAGTATTTCCTTTTTAGAGTTTTAGAGGAAAAATTCCTTTTACCTCCACTTCCTTTCTATGCCAAAGATCCACTGGACAGAATGTTATGTACCACTTTTAATATTCTAATAAAACTAAAAAAGCTTGGACTTTTATAAAAATAGGTAACAATTAATATTTCAAATGTAACTCATTTAAAAGAGAAAACATGTGGACAAGATGTGGGAAAGTTGGAACACTAATTCATTGTTGGTGGAGCTGTGAGCTGGTCCAACTATACTGGAAAGCAATTTGAAACTATGCCTAAAGGGCTATAAAAATGTGCATACCCTTTGATCCAGTAATATCACTTCTGGACTGTATTTCAAAGAGAGCATAAAAATGGGAAAAGGACCCATATGTAGAAAAATATTTATAGCAACTCTTTTTGTGGTGGCCAAGAACTGGAAATTGAGGGAATGCTCATCAACTGGGGAATGACTGAACAAGTAGTGGTATATGAATGCAATGGAATACTATCTGCTATAAGAAATGATGAACAGGTAGACTTTGGGGAAACCTGCAAGGACTTATATGAACTGATGCTGAGTGAAAGGAGCAGAACCAGGAGAATATTATACACAGTAAGAGCCACAGTGTGTGAGGACTGTTTCCGATAGATTTAGCCCTTCTCAGCAATGCAAGGACCTACAACATTTCCAAAGGACTTTTGATACATAATGCCATTCACATCCAGAGAAAGACCTACCAGAATCAGAATGCAGAATGAAGCAGGTTATTTTCTCTTTTGTTATGTTTTGCTTTGGTCTTTTTCATGGTTTCTCCTGTTTGTTTTAATTCTCCTATGCAACATGACTAATGTGAAAATGTGTTTAATAAGAATTTATGTGTAGAACCCATATAAGATTGCATGCCCTCTTAGGGAAGGGGAAGGGAGGGAGAGAAAATTTAAAAGATATGGAAGTGATTGTTGAAAACTGAAAACAAATAAATTAATAAAAAGGAGAAAATATGAAAAATATTGCAATCATAGACTATATCATGTATTTAACTCTTTGGGTTTAAAAAAATTCTGCATATAGCTATATATGTATATGTTATCTTCCTGGATAGAATGTAAGATGCTTCAGAGCAGTGATTTTTTTTTCATTTTTGTCTTTGCATTCCTACCACATGACACAGTTTCTGGCACAGAGTAAGGACTTAACACACACTTCTTGATTATTTTTTTTTGTTTGACCTTAATTAGAGGGAACTTTGGGAGTCATCTAGCAGTCTTCTAACTCAAGGTTTTAACATCTATTTTATAGCCCCCAGTGACTCTATGGATAGATTTCAGGGGGCATATGAACTTGGTAAGAAAAAAAAATACATCTTTTGTTTTCAATGTAATTGGAGTTTCCTTTGTAATTTAGTTTATACATATACACCCTTTGAAAAGGGTTTGTAGACTTCATCAGAATGCCAAAATGGTCCCTGACAAAATACAAGTTGAGAACTCTTGCTCTACTGGTTGCATGAGATCACCTAACAGACACTGCTTTTGAACACCTAAAGTGACAGGCAATAAGCTATCCTTCAGAGCAAAATCATAGACCCTCAGAAGTGAAACAACACTTAGGAGATGTGTTCCGTAGAGAGGACATTTTAGTCAAATGCACACTTGAACAAGTTCACTATCTATGACCTCCCCAAACCATCTTCCTCAGAGGTACAAGGCTTCATGTTCAGGAAGCTAGGAGATACAATAAACAGAATGTGGTCCTGGAGAGAGAAAGAACTGTGTTCGAATCTGACATCAAATGGTTACTAGTTGTGTGACTGGACAAGTCATTTAACTGTTGCTTACCTCAGTTTCTTCAATTGCAAATGAGGGATAAAAATAGCACCTACCTTGCAGAGGTGTGAAGATCATCAAATGAGATAGTGTTAGTAAAGCATTTAGCCAGGCACATAGTAGGTATTATAGGATTACTTATTCTCTTCCCTCCTTCCTGGGGGCTCCACAAGAAGACTTCCATGAAGCAAGAATTCACTGGATCCCAAGTTTCCATTTCAATAGTTTTAATTTCTGGAGTGTTTTTCCTTATTTTTTAAATAAGCAAATGAAATCTACCTCATTCTATTTTCCACTAATTCATCCTCATTTTGCTCTATAAGCAGAACACATCGAAATCCTTTTTCATGTGAAATAAATCTTCCCAAGTTTTTCTGAAAGCATCTTGCTCATCCTTTCTTATAGCACCATATTATTCCACCACAATTATATGCAACAACTTTTTTAGCCATTCTCCAAGTGATGGACATCCACTGAATTTCTAATTCTTTGTTATCATAGAAAAAGCTGCTATAAATATTTTTGCATAAATAGATGCTTTTCCTTTTTCTTTGATCACTTCGGGATATATGCTTAGTAGAGGTATTGCTGGTTCAAAGGGTGGAAAAACATTTATCACTCATTTGGCATATCCAAACTGCTCTCTAAAATGGCTCAATCAGTTCACAACTTCAGCAATGGTGCAGATGTTCCAATTTTTCCACATTCCTTCCAGCATTTCTTATTTTCCTTTTCTGTCATGTAAGTCTATCAGATAGATGTAAAGTTGTTTTAATTTGCATTTCTCTAATTAGTAGGTATTTAGAACTTTTTTCATATGGCCATAGATGGCTTTGATTTCTTCTTCCAAAGACAACTGGTTCATACCTTTTGGCCATTTATCAATGGGCAATGAGTCATATTCTTAAAATTTTGACTAAGTTCTCTATATATTTGAGAATGAGGCCTTTAACAGAGAAACTTGCTATAATTTTTCCCTCCAGTTTTGTGTTTTCCTTCTAAAATTAGCTGTATTTGTTTTGTTTGTTGCTTAATGCAAATTCCTTCAGTCTGAGCCATTGGGGAGTAATGTTATTTCTAAATTGTACTAATTTCTTTATCAATTTTGGAACCATGAAATAAGGGTTAGAAATATGACTTTAAAGTCAGCATAGACCTAGGTTCGTGTTTGACGTTTACTAACTATATAATTTGGACAAGTTACTGACCTTTCAATGCCTAGGCAATTTTCTAAGACCATATCTTGAAGAGAAGGTGCTAACTTGCATTGATAGAAGGTGTTTTCACATCTAAAAGTTTCCTATATCAATAACTCTCATGTCCAGGGTCTATTTATTTAATGATCTATCTATTTTTTGCTAAAAGCGCTGTTTTAATGTTTCATCAAACCTAATGACTCACTTGGGGAAAAAAGTCTTCTAATGTTTCAAAGAAAACCTAAACGGTATTAGAAAAATATTTTATCTTTACAGTCTTTTAAATTTCACATAGTTTTTATACTATCTGTAATATATTATTACAGTAATACAAGTCTATAATTTAGAAATAAATAGCCATTCTGAGGTATCTGCTTAGATATATTCTTTTGTTACTGATAGTATGCATGATCAAAAATGCTTGGAGATATTTGATCTAGCTGGCTCAAGTAAAAATTCTTGCAATGTCTCATTAATTGCTTCAAACTTCTATATTTTCTCTGTGGAGACACAAACTATGGGTGCTTAATGAATGTTAAATAATAATTACAAGCATCTATTATGAATAAGTATGTGATCAATTTTTAAAGCCAGTAAACTATAAGTCAATAATATCCTGAAGCCATGAGTTCCACTAATTAAATATTGTTAAAATGGCATTTATTCTTCTTCATTGTGAATTCATGAAATTCAAAGGCAAAATAAAAACCTCATTATCATACTGGAAATTTGAGGAGAATGAAAAGATCTTCCTATTTATTTCTTTTCTTTTCAGAAACACCTGAAATGCTTTCTTTTATATCCCATTCTTTTCAGTCAAGTCAACAAATGAATAAGTATTTTTTGATCACATGAACACGTAGCAGACATTGTACTACTAACTGGGGATACAAAGAGAGATAAAAACAGTCCTAGGCAGCAAAAAGCTAACATTTGAATGGGGGAGATAACATGCAAATAACTATGTACATACAAGATACATACAGGCTAAGGATATAATCTCAATGGGAAGGTACTAGCAAGGGGCTAAAGGAAGGAGGAAGAAGAGGAAAGGCAGGCATCTTACACAATGTAGATCCTGAAAGGAGCCTCGAAGGAATCCAGGAAAACTAGAAGTCAGAGACCATGAAGAAAAGGTATGGTAGGATTGGCCATTGCATGGAATTAATAGCAAGACCGTTGTCATTGGAGAGCATATGGAGAAGAATAATATATAAGAAGATTGAAAATAAACCCCCTTCTTTTCCATCTTTAACGAAATATTTCTGTACCTAGGGTCAAATACTTATTCTAGGTGACTTTTGTAAGTAAAAATAGTTTCTATTTGGCAAAGAACTGATACCCTCCCAAACCCAAAGTGATAACCTTTTGTATTCTTTGAAGAAATGAAAATTCTACTTATTTGTCCTTCTCCTACTGGGTGAGGTTGGTTTGTTAGTTCACTAGTTAGAAAAATATTTACATTCAAATGATCTGGGAAGACATAAACATGCATAAGTAAGATCCTTGCCAGTAAGAAGTTTAATTACATTCTAGTCTTACCTTCTTCATGAAATTTTCCTCCAATATCCTACTTCTCCCAAAATACATCTATTATTTCCCTTTTCTGAACCTATCACACAGTATAATACTAAAAATTCAGTTCTCACCTCTCTGTTTTACACATTATTCCTGTTTCTGCCAATAGATTATACTTGAGGGCAAGGAATGGACATATTGGGTGGTCGGCCTCTGTTCAACCAGCCATTTTGGCTGCAAGTCATCAGGATTTCAATTAACTTTCTAATATCTAATTATTGTCCAAACACAGACATTATTGTGAACTAGGCTGTCCTCTCTGCTTTGTATCAGTCAGGTTTTGGTTCTTTTGATAGATATTTATTGAGTATCTACTAGTTGAAAGACAGTGGGTTAAGTATGAATGATATAAAGATAAATATGCCAGCATCAAGAATGTTGACTCTGGAGAAATGACCTGAGTTCAAAGTTTACTTAGCCTTATAACTTTTGTGAAGTTGGGTAAGTTACTTAGCTCGGTTCCCTCATCTGTAAAATGAAGGATTTCAACTAAAAAAGTTCTTTGAGTTTCCTTCTGGTTCTAAATCAGTAGTCTTATAATCCTATGTCTACTTCCAAATACCCTAAAATCTAACAATGAAAAGTAATATGCATAGAAAATAAATGTAAAAATTACTCACTTTTATGTAATACAAATTTGCTTCCAGTCTTAAACGATCTGTAGTATATTTAGGGAAAAAATGCAAGAAAAGTACTCATCATATAGTGGAAAGAACATAAGATTCAAAGTAAGATCTGCATTTGAATTCTGGCTTCATTCATAGCTAACTATGTGACATTGGGCACTTCCTTTTCCTAGTTGACTAATTTATCAAGTGAGGGGATTGGATTAAATAATTTCCAAAGTCTCTTATTATTTCCATAACCCTAAAGGGCACTGCAGGTTAAACTGGAAATCAAAGTAGATGACTCATTAATGCAGATATCCAACTGAATAAGGCAGAATACAAACAGAATCCAAAGCAAACAGAGATCAAAAGCCTGAAGGACTCACAAATCAGAGTCAATGAATGACAAGGTCCAGTACACAGGAACTCAAGGGAAGGAACAGTGATTTTGTACTGCAGAACCGTCTGGAATTGCTCAGTGGAGAGTTTCAGGCCTTGCACAAGTCTTTATCTGTGCTTGCCCATGCTCTCTGATACTAAAGTACAAGTTTTGCATCTATGATACAACAGAACACAAGATATATTTTGTTATCTATCTGTTTGTATAACTTTGGGCAAACTGCTTAAACTTTCATTGTTCTAGGTAGCTCTGTAAGATTAGTTGCAGGGAAGGTGCTGATCTGCATTGGTAGAGGAAGTTTCCTGACCTGGGAGTTCCTTGTACCCAAACATTAGCAGTCCAGTTGCTCTTCCTCTAGTTGAGGAAACCAGAGAGATTAAATGACTTTCTGAGGATTATACAGCTAATAAGTGGCAAAACAGATTTGAAATCTTTTATTCTAAATCCAGGATCCACACTGTCAACCTTAAATGATTATCAATTATGTTTTTGGGAAGATCTAAAAATAAATATATCTAAATAGAACAATCTACCTTGGGTCCATGTGGCTTCACTATCTCACTAAATTATCCATTATGTTTTTAAGCTGATCTAATTATTAGCATATAATACAATGAGAATTACTGACATTTATGTGGTAATGAAATCTTACCAAGATGTCTTGTTAAGCTAGAATGCTTTTTTATGATTCACTCTTTGGACTTACTATATATTTCAAAGTAAAAGCTTGATATCTTTATATATCATGATCTCAATATTATTTTATTAGTCTTGAAAATAAATCTTTGGCTTTTCAATACATAACTATTGATAAGATTAACAGATATAGGTTAACAGGTAAACAGATATAGGTTCAACTACAAGTACATATTTTCTGCCCCAGTGAATTACATTTTATATGCCATCATAGAAAGCATTACTAAGAATATTTTCTGAATTTGAAGACTATATTACACTTTGTTGTTCAGTCATGTCGGTCATGTCCAACTCTTTGTGACATCATTTAGTGTTTTCTTGGCAAAAATACAGGAGTACTTTACCATTTCTTTCTCTGGCTCATTTACAGATGACAAAACTGAGACAAACAGAATGAAGTGACTTGTTCATGGTAACACAAGTGTCTAAGGACAGATTGGAACTCAAGAAGATGAGTCTTCAGGACTCTAGGCCCAGTACTCTATCCACTGTATGACCTGGCAGCAGTAGCAGCAGCAGGAGGATCTTCCAATTGTTTTATTTTCAGTTTTTTTGCATTATTTCTTCTAATAACCTAGGGAAAGCAATGGGTAAATTAACCCCAGTATCTTGTATGTTATACATTGAAAAGTCAAAGACTTTTTCTTGTTCTTGTTTTTTCAAGACTAATAAAATAATATTGAGATCATGATATATGGTACCAAGGTACCAAGCTTTCATTTTCAAAGATATAGTTAGTCCAAAGAGACAATTATATAAAAAATTTGTAGCTTAACAAGACAACTTAGTAAGATTTCAAGCAATTGGGTAGAAACTCTCATGGTGCTTCTGGCAATGACTTAACATCATGAAACTATTTAATTATTATTCAGTGTCTGTGGACTTTTAAGAAGAACATTTAATGGGGCTGTGGAGGTAGTTCTTGATACCTCTAATGTTACATTTATATTGGCTCACATTTATTTCTCATGATCAGTAAACTCCAGTAGCACCCTATTGCCTCTAGAGTAAAATATGAGCTCCTCTTTTTAGCCTCTAAAGCCCTTCGTAACTTGGCCCAGAAATATCTTTCCAGTGTCAATATATATCACTCTCCCTTTCAAAGTCTATAATCTAATCAAACTGACCTTCTCTCTGTTCCCCATACTGGACAGCCAATCAAGCATTGTCCTCCCCTAGGCCTAGACTGTGTTCTTTGCTCTCCTCTGCCCCAAAGAACACTCCTCTTGCTTCAAGATTAAGCTCAAGCACCACCTTCTACCTGAAATTTTTTTTTTAATTTTCCCTTCCCCCTAAACAACTTCGTATCTATTTCTATTTATTCTCTTTCTATTTCTGTATAAGCTTATATATGTATTGGTTTTCTCCCCTACACCTTAGAATATAAATTATTAGAGAGAAGGAATTGGGTTTTTTGTCTTTACATCATTAATCCAGTGACAGAACAAGATAAATGCCTATTGACTCATTGATTGATATAAAGGTATACAAAACACTTTCCTACAATCACTTTTTGGAAGCATGTACCACAGAACACTTGAGTGGGAGGTGCCTTGTAAATGTCAGCTATGTTTATTGGTATGATTATATTTATTCCCCCAACTCAGAGGTGCTAACTATGATGATGATGATGGCATAATTAACATTTATACAGCATGTCAAGGCTTGCAAAATGTGTTACATATAATATGTCCTTTTATCCTCACAGTAACCCTGGGAGGTAGATGTTATCATTATAGATGAAGAACATGAGCCTGAGAAAATTTAAGTGACTTGTTGCTCACTTAAAGTTAAACAAACACTTAATAAATGTTTGCGGCAGGATCTGAACTCAGGTCTTTCTGATGCATGGCACAGAGAAGCAAGATTAGGTTTGGCCAAAGACACTTTACTTTGCTCAACCTCTTCCATATAGGTTCTGGTCAACTACTTAGCCCTTTGTGGTTCCATGAGATCCAGTCTATGTTTTAGAGGGTCCATCCATGATCCATCTTCGTTACATCCTTCCTATTCTTCTGAAAGTGTGAAGAACAGAAGGGCCTGAGTCATTTGGCTTTTTACTGTAAATGCATCCAGAATTGCCCAAGGGCCCAAGGTCAAGTGGCCAGGGCAGGGGGGGAGAGCACAAGGAACTCCCCCTAGCCTCCTCCATACTACAGCGCTGAGGATTCTTGTTCCTTTGCCAGAGACTGAAGCAGTAACTAAGCAATAGTTGCAATCACAAATACCTCCTTCTTCTTAAATCATAAACAATTTCATTCTTCACCAGCTCCCCAGTGACACAGAAATGTGCTTAACCCACACACCTACAGGAACAGCCAAGCTCCCAAATGAGGAATTGGTCTGACATTCTAAATATTCTAGAATGCAGGGATTTCTTTATCGCTATATTTTTGGTGTTTTCTGGGTGATCTGCGAGACTTACAAGGCTGATCAAATCTGGCACAGGGCAGGCAGGTGCTGCCCCAGATCCCATAGAGAAATCTGTATTTTCTCAACAATTAAGTTGTCACTCTTGCCATCATCTTTACTTCCCCTCTCCTTTCAGCAATGTGGATGTTAGAGGGAGCAGCACTGTGTGGCAGCAACCTAGGCATTGTGGAGAAGTGGCTTAATAACTAAGGGGCCCTGACATATCTGCTTTCTTCCTGCACATTAAGATTTCATATTACTTCTTGTCAACTTCTCATCTAACCTGAAATGATCCTTCTTAGGATCTCCTGAATCAGGAACTGAAGCATGAAGTTAAATAAAGCCAAGCCCCTTCCCCCACATGTATCCCAGAATATATTTCTAGTCTTATAAAAAACATCAGGGAGACAAAAGAGAAAACTATTTCTCTGCAATGTTTGTGACAGGCTCATTATAGCAACACAAGAGGGATTCCTTAAAAAAGTATACACCTTTGCGGCTGAGGAAATGTAAGGAAAAAAGCTAGCTGCTGACTGTTCTTTTGAGATGAGAGGGCAGAAGGTTGTTTCTCTCTCTCCCTCCCTCCCGCTCTCTCTCCCTCCCTCCCTCTCTCTCTCTCCCTCCCTCTCTCTCTCTCTCTCTCTCCCTCCCTCCCTCCCTCTCTCTCTCCCTCCCTCCCTCTCTCTCCCTCCCTCCCTCTCTCTCTCCCTCCCTCCCCCCTCTCCCTCCCGTTTTAGCATCAAGACAACAGAGAAGTGAATAGTTGTTTCACACTCATCATTCAGCTATATCACCTCACCTCATAACAATTAGCATTTGGGGCCAGAAGTAATAACCTTGCCTTAAAGGTTTGCTGCCACAAATCAGCCACAAATGAGTAGAAATGCCTACAGCCTGCAGATTTTTTTTTATCTTCCTTGATGCATTCTGGGCACCAAATAAGCTGTAAATATAGCAATGTGTGGTGTTGCGCTTGCTGATTCAATAGCCTCTAGGCAGAAGCTCTCATTTGTAAGGGTCTGGTGAACTGCAGATAAAATCGGAAAGCAGTAGCAAATTGGCATCTTGGTGTATGCCACATTGTCAATTAAGAACTGTATTTTGGTCATCGTATCTTGGAAATCCAGATTTCCTATCCTTACAAGTGCTTCTGGTTATTTCAAAGGCAAATATATAAAGGGCCAGAGAAGTGAAGAAAAGTCAGGCTGTGATGAATGAGATCATTCATTCACCTGGAATCTGCTTGATCCCCATTCTGTGTGAGTGGATCGACCTCTCACCTGAATTCCCTAACAGTCTTCCTATTGAAGCCTCTCCGGGGGCTTCTAAGTTCTGATTAATTCTATTGGAAGTCAGAGACCATTTTCTTCAAGGTTCATAGAATCACAAAATTAAGAATTCTCTTTACCCAGTCTTTACTCAAAGGTCATTCGTGTGGTCTTCCAAGTATCTCCCGTTTTCTCATGAGGCAGCTCATTCCACTTCTAGATAGTTCTAATTACTACTAATTTTTTTCTTTACCGTAATTTCTTGGCCACTTCCACCCATGACTTCTAGTTCTGCCCTTTGGGGTCAATCGGAATAAATCTGTTGTTGTTTGTCCGTTTTCAAAGAGGACCCATGGCATTACAGTGATGTCTTTACTTGAGTGTGATTGGACTTAGGTGAGGCAGAGCTGCACAAAGTCATCATCCTCACTCTCTCCCATAGTCACTGAAGTCCAGTGACGGGACAGAAGTCAAGATGGCTGGTGATGGCTCAGGATGCAGTGTATGGCCTTCATGGTTTCCTTGTCTGACTCTCCAGCTCCTGCTTCAGTGGCTTTCATGGTTGTCGGAACAAATGGTTCCCATTTGACCGTGCCATCAAGCCAAGTTTTCACTTGCTTGGGGTAGACATCCCCTTAATTACTGAATGTTTTGAGCCTTGTCAGTTATCCTCAATCTGATTTGGCCCTTTCTCAGCCCTGCAAATGCATGAAGCCAGCTGTCATATGATCTCTAAATTTTCTCATCTCCAGGCCATAGATCTCATGTTTTTTCAGCTGATCCTCACACATCTCTCCTTCCTGGAGTTCTCTCCCTTCTCATGCTCATCTCTTAAAGTCCCTGGTTTCCTTCAAGTTTCAGCAAAAATCCTACTTTCTATAAGAAACTGTTCCTAATCCCCCTAGTGTTAGTGACTACTCTCTGATGATTACTTCCAATTTATCCTGTGTATTTCCATACACAGTTGTTAGTATGTTGTCTCCTCCATTAGAATGTGAGCCCCTCAAAAGCAGGAACTATTTTTTGCCTTCTTTTGTAACCCCAGTGCTGTGCTCTGTTCTTGGCATAAAGCAGGTGCTTAGGTTTGCTGTCTTGGCTTGATATGGCTGTGAAGTAATCATTTTCTTTAAAATATGTTTATGAAAAACATTAAATTAAACAAAAATGTCTTATTAAATAAATTTTATACTGTGCTTTTAAGCTTTCAATAAAAATGAAAAGATACTTGTATCCCTTTTTTCTTCAGTGATTAATGAATCAGGACTCAGATACACCAATAAATTGTTTCTAAGAGGTTATAAGCATCATTCCACTGTTACTAGAAAACTTCATGTCATAAAAATGATGTTCCGATTAAAATGGTAATATATAAATATTAGGTTTTAATACATATATTGTTAACATCACAGTACACTGTACTCTTCGTGATCCATGGGATATTCAAGAATCTTAAAATAAGAGGAATTGTGTCATAATCCTGGGCTGATATACTTACACAGTTATTCCTAAAAAGTTCCTTAGGGTTGGGAAAATAAAGGCTGCAACTTTTCTCATCGTTACTGTATTGTACACCCAAATTACATTGGGCTGAATATTGATTCTTTCTGAAGTGTGTTGGATCATTGCGTTGTTCTGAGGAGCTAACTCTTTCACAGTTGATTATCGTTAAAATATTTCTGTCACTATCTATATTATTCTCCAGTTTCAGCTCACTTAATTTTGCATCAATTCATATATAGATTCCAAGGTTTTTATGAAATTAGCTCCTTCATCAGTTCTCCCAGAAAAAATAATATTTCACCACAATGATATATCATAACTATTATTCATTCTCAAGTGATGGATATCCCCTCAATTTCTAATTCTTTGCCAACATAAAAAGAGCTGCTATAAATATTTTTTGTATATATGGGTCCTTTTCTTTTTCCTTTTACTTCTTTGGAGGTATAGTGCTAGTAGTAGCACTGGGTCAAAGGCTAGGCACAATTTATAGCCTTATGGGGATAGGTCCAAATTGCTCTCCAGGATAGTTGGAGATTCGTCAACAGTGTATTTTTTTCTCACATCCTCTCTAGTATTTTTCATTTTTCTTTTCTGTCCCCTTATGTATGTGTTGTTATCTGAATGTTTTTACTTTTCATTTCTCCAATTATTACTGACATTTTTAATATGACTATTGACAGCTTTGATTTTTTTTCTGAAGATTGCTTGTTCATATACTTTGACCACTTGTCAACTGAATACTGGTGCTTATTTTAATAAAATTGGCTTTGTTCCCTATATATTTGGAAAATGAGCACTTTATCAGAGAAATTATTTTAAACTTTTCCCAGTTTCCTGTTTTTCTTTCAATTTTGATTGCATTGGTTTTGTTTGTGCTAAAGTTTTTTCTAATGTAATATAACCAAAATTATCCATTTTATCTTCCATGATTTCCATGATTCTCTCTCTCTCTCTCTCTCTTTCTCTCTCTCTCTCCAGATCTGACAGACATTTTTTACATGTTCTTCTAATTTGCCTAAGATATTACTCTTTATGTCTAAATTGTTTACCTATTTTGAGCTCATCTTGCTATATTAGATCTTGGTCTATGCCTAATTTCTTCTAGGCCATTTTCTGGTTTTCTCAGTTACTTTTGTCAAACAGTGAATTCTGGACCCAACAGTTGGGATTTTTGGTTTATCAAACACTATGCTATTATAGTTATTTTCTTATGTGTATTATGTACCAAATCTATCCCATTGATCAACTATTCTATTTTTTATTCAATTTAAATTTGTTTTGATGTTTACTGCTTAGTACTATAGTTTGAGACCTGGTACTGCTAGGTTCAATTATTTCTTCTTTTTCTTCATCATCATCATCATCATCATCTTCTCCTCATCCTTCTTCTTTCCCTTGATATTCTTGATCTTTTGTTCTTCCAGGTGAATATAATTTTTTTGTCTTAACTCTAAAAAATGATTCATTAATATTTTCATTGACATCAAATAAGTAAATTAACTGAGGTAATACTGTTATTTTTATTACACTGGCCTGGCTAATCTATGAACAGTTGATATTTCTCCAATATTTCTGATTTCTTTATTTGTGTGAAAAGTGCTTTGTAATTATGCTCATATAACTTTTTTTATGTTCTTCTCTCATAGCTAGGTCTGGAGGTTTTCAGTACTTCCATGATAGTATGATCTGAAGCACTGATATGAGCTCTGGCACCTAATCAGGAAGGGCCCTTCTTCCCTTTGGATTGCAACCACTCTCCTCTCTGCCCCAGAACTTCAACCTGGAATTGGCTTGTGGTTGACTGAGATGCCAAATGGTGGCCAATCCTGATCCCAGAGCTAGCACAGGGTTCATTGGAATCTCCTTTTGACCAGGAGTTCAATCCCTTTCCCTTCCCTCTGCACTGGCTGCTGCTATGCCACTGCTGCTACTGATGCCACTACCACCTCCAAGGCTTACCACTGGAGCTGTTTCTGCTGTTCCACATTCTTGGCCAGCCCTAACCCAATGTCTGCAGTCAGAGTCTTCCTAAGCTATCCTGGGTTGGAAAAAAAAAAGACTCACAATGACTTTTCTGGAATTTCTCACTCACAATTCTGTTCAGTATTTGCTGTGTGTGGTCATTTTGTAGGAGAGGTTTTGGGGGAATTTTGGCAGTTGGGACTCTTCACTCCACTATCTTGACTCCGTCTTCCACTATGAATATGTGTTATAGAGGATTTGTTTTTATTCTTTGGTTTTTTTTGGGGGGGGGGGGCCTGGTTTGCGTTTTGGTTGTGGTTGGTGGGAAAAAGAAAAATATCATGTTAAATAAAATTTTAAAATATTAGAATCAATCTCAATAGAGAAATAAATATAGATGACAAAGTCAGATTCTGATAATTAAATGCCAAACAGATGAGTTTGTTTTCATCCCAGAGGCAATTGGGAGCAATTGATATTTTTTAAGCAGTAATGTTTAGGCCTGTGCTTTAGGGACATTATTTTGGGAGCTATGTGGAAGAAGAATTAGAGACAGGAAGTAGGAAGAGATGATCACCCCTAGAATAAGTGTAGTAGTCACATGAGTAAAGAAGAGGATAGAAAGGGGATATGTTCAGGAGACAGAAATGATAAGATCTGACAACTGAATGCATATAAATTGTAAAAAAAAATGAAAAAGGTAAAACTAACTTTAAGGTTATGAACATGGGTGAGTAGATGAATTGTGCTGTCTTCAAGGAAGTTAGAAGCGGGGACAGTTTATGGGAGAAGATAATGAATTCGATTTTGGACAAATATTAAACATAATTAATTTGGGATTCTTATGGCATATCCAGAATTAAATGCCCAACAGATAACTGAACTGAATACAACCAAGTAAAGCAATGGGGGCTAGATGTACATTTACATAATTTATAATGTATATTTAGAAGTCATCTGTATTGAGATGACAGTTGAAATGGCAATTGAAGAAATCTACAGGAGAATATATAGAGGGACCAAAGAGAGAGATCTAGGTCAAAGCCTTATGGTCCCCTGGTGAATGAGGCATGGGTAATGTATGATAATCTGGCAAAAGAGATACATGTGAGTGTTAAGACTGGTAGGAGGACAATCAGGAGAAAGTAGTGTCATGAAAACCCAAGGGGAAGATGCCATCTAGGAAGAAAGGGTTGTTAGCACTGTCAAATGGTATAGAGAAGTCAGGAAAGGTAAGGACCCACACAAGGTCAGAGGATTTAGCTAGTGCAATCACTGGTGTCTTAAGTGACAGCAATGACAGACAGTCTAATGGTGAGGTCAGAAGGCAGATTGTCAGGCTTGAGAAGTGATTGAAAGAAAGAAGCAGCAATCACAAGTGTAGAAAGGTTTTATTACAATAGCCCTTAGCAACTTTTTCATAAGCGATACAGAAAAGAAATATGCAAATCTTCCTGTTTCAAGTAGCAGTGCATAACTAGCACACTGCAATTAAAATACAGAAATAGAAGTAAAGGGTTCAAGGACTTTACAAACAAAGAGCACTGACAACACCAAAAGCTAAACAAAATAAAAAGGTCACACTAAATGCTGGAGCTGAACACTCTGAGGGCTTTATATTTTTAGATCTTCAGTGATGACGGCAGCAGTATTAATATCTGATTGTCCTGGTCACTAGAATAAAAGAGGTACAGAACAGATGTTCCAGTGTAACTTAAAACTGGCAGAAATTATAATTATATTGCTAGTATGACCATTATTCTCATTTCACATATACATCATGGACTAGATTATTTCATTGTTTAAGTGACTCGCAAATGATGCAATGTTTCCTACCAACACAAGTTGACCCCTTTCCTATGATATACAGTCTCAGAGAGTTGCCTCTGGCAGAAAAAATTAAAGGACTTGATCAAGCTCATAAGACCAGTTTGTATATAGATGAGAAAACTGTTGAGAGATTAAATGACTTCCCCTAAGTCATATCAGGAAGAAATGAAATTCCTCTGAGTATACCCTAAGAAAGCAGAGAAGAGGTGGTAAATTCAGGGAAATTACAAGTGTTTTATTAGCTACAAGGAACAGAAGAGGGCCCAGATAAAGAAGCTGATGGGATCAGTTAAGTCAAATGATTGTTTGGGGAGAAGTAGACAAGGAGATGTAGTAGAATGGCTTCAGTGCTAAGAATATGTAGATAACTAGGTTATTAGCAATTGAAATAAAATCGTAATTACTAGCAACAAAACAAATGAAATGAGAAATAAAAATCATATGGAAAACCATATGTTAAAGTATTTTATAGTGCATTAATATTCTACTACGTAAAGTTTATTGACTTATTTTTCAATCCTTTGATAGAGATTTTCAACTTCTATCAATGTTTGTCATGTAGCTATCTTATAATAACAGGATTTAGAGCTGGAAGTGAAATAGCCTAGTCTGAAGTTCCTAACCTTATTTTTTGGGTGGAAACATGGATCCCTTTGGTAGTCTGGTGACTCTTACTGACCCTTTCTCACAAGAATTTTTAAATGTGTAAAATACAAAAGATGATAAAGAAAACAAATTACATTGAAATGCAGGTTATAAATGTACTGATGGAAATAATATGTATAAAAATCAGTAAATGAACATATATTCACAAAATATATATATATATATATATATATATATATATCACCTATCATTTAGGTGATCGTAGGAGATAATAGAAAGCTTTAAAGAGAGCTAGAAATTCCAAAATGTAAAAATGAGAAGTTAAAGTATTTTAGGTATGGAAGACAGCATAGCATTTATGCCCATGGCATCAGTAGATGCAATGGGTACAAACCTAGGAGCAAGGTGCAGTTTTACTGTAGAGTGTGGGAAGCAGAATAATGAAAAATAGGTCTAGAAAGAAGGGGTGTAAGGAGATACTGAAGGGCTTTTAAAGGACAGAGAAGTTCATAATTTATTCTATAATAAAAAAAGAACACTGAAACTTTTTAAGCAGAGGTATGCTGTGGTTAGACCTGGGCCTCAGGAGTCACAATTTGATAGCCGAGAGGAGAATGAATTGGAGAAGGGAGGTAATAGACAATGGCAGGTGGTAGAAAGTCCAGGCAGGAGGCAATGAAGGCCTGGCCAAGGCAAAAAGTGGGTGAATGAGGGTTTTTTTATTATTTTTTTTTATTTTTTATTTATTTTTATTTATTTTATTTATTTTTAAGATGAGGGGAGATCTAGGAATGCTTATAGGCAGCAGAGAAGGGGTCAGTGGATTGAATCACTGACCGCACAGAGGGAAGAATTGAATGGGTAAACTCCAAGAAGAATGAAAGGATGGAACCAAGGACTTAAGTAGATGGGTTGACCTTGGTGAGAAGAATTACCACTTCTTTCTCTCTCTGGGAAGACTTGGGGATGATGTTGAAGGGATTCTAAGTATAATGTTGGGGAGCAGAGAAAACTCACAATGGATGCTCCTTCAAGTATAAGTTAAGATGCTTCGATGAGAGGGAGGAGGAGAGGATAGTGTAAATGGTATAAAAGTTTTAAATTGGTCTCAGGGAATTGATGAGAAAATGGTAAAAAACTAAAAAAAACAAAATAAAAAGACAATGCCATAAAGAAGTAAGAGCCCTGCTGGGATGAGATAACCTTAATCTGTGGCTAACACAGTGATCAGTTATATTATTTCTTCTAGCTACATTTAGTAGCATTGGATCGGGGAAAAGATAAATAGTGGGGTTAATACCGAGTTAAAGTTTAAAAAGGAGTGAGTGGTGACAGGAAAAGGGGGAAGGAAACCAGGGCCAGACGCAACATAAAATTGAAATGGTTAATAATAGTAGTAAAATTTCAAAGGGAGGGAAGTGAGGCCAGAGCAGGGATGACAACTCAGGAAAACAAAGTGGGGATGGAATGACTGGAAGTTGTAGAACAAAAATAACCATAATATAAGAAAGGGTAAGATAAGAGCAAAAGAGAGATCCCAGCACAGGGTTAGGAGAAATTTGAAAGGGGAGAGATCCATTTCACCTGAGGGTGAAAGGTGAGAGAAAGTGGCATTGCACTTAAGGTTTAAATGAAGGGCCTCCAAAAGAGAAAGAGTTGGAAAGCTTTGAGGTGATGGCTTTTCGAGGCATGGAAGGCAACATGAGAAGTTCTAAAGAGGGTAAGACAAAAATAGAGAGTAGTTAGCATGAGACTACAAAATATGAGACCACAAGGTATATAATAAGGTATTCTGTAAGAATAAAGATGGATTAAAAAGGTATTTCAAAGGGCTTTGAATGTCAAAATCAAGAGTTTAAAATTTATTCAGTATACTATGTATTATAACGAAAAGTTTTGAGCTTAACAGTGAAATAATTGCAGCTGTTCATCAGAAAGATTATTTTGGGGACAGTGTGAAGGATGGATGAGAGTAAGTAGAAAAGAGAAACATAGATGAGCAGTTCTGAGTCTATTTAGGCAGCCTAGGTGAGAACAAATCAGGGTTTGAACTGGAGTATTTGTAATGTGAGTAGAGAACAAAGCCCAAATGTGAGAAAGAAGACATGAATAAACATCAAGACTTGGAAACTGATTGAATATGTGAGCTGAGGACATGACTCCAAGGTCCACTAAAGTAGTTAACACTGCCTCTTACATAAATGGAAAAGTATGGGAAAAGGACAGGTTTAAAAGGGGAAAGCTGTTGTAAAATAATGCATGTAGTTTTGAGTTTGAAAAGTTAATGTTACTAGAAAAACCATCTAGAAGGAAAGATTCAACATAGAACTGGAAAGAGGGAATTACAACTCTGGAAAGAGGTTGGGGGATGGCTGGATAATAGGTTGGAGAATTATCTGCACATAAGTAACATGGAAGGTCATAGGAGTGCATCGGGTTACCAAAGGAGAAGGAGGAGACAAGGAAGAAAAGGGTGCCTGGAAGAGAACCTTGGGAAAAACCAACATCTAAAGGGAGAGGACAGAGAGGAGCCAGCCAAAGGAGATATAAGTCAAAGAATTGAAGAACTATGGTGAGTGTCATAGAAGACAATTGAAGGTTGGTAAAGGGTGACAGTAGGGTAACAAGAAAAATGGGACAGTCTGGTGTCAAATTCTGGAAAAAAAGTCATAAAGTATAAGTGGTAAACACATCATAAGATATAATGAAACTATATTGTTCATGAAACCATCATGTAATTGTGATCTGCATAGGAACAGAGATTATGTAATCCAATTTACTTATATCAGAGATTAGTAAACTCTGCCCTAGAGAAACTTAATTACTCACCAAATTTCATATGCATAGTTCTACTAACTACTTTTATAGCTTTCTAAAACTGGGATTTGGTGAGTAATTAAACATTAAATTTAAAAATTGAATTAAAATAAAGTAATTTTATATTTTGTGACTTCAATATATCTCCTCCCAGTCCTTTTGTACTGCCTCATCTTAAACACAAAATTACTTATTTTGAGGAATACTAAACTAATTCTTATTAGAATCCTGTTGTCAAGTTTGTTATTTTTTAATAGGGAGAGTTTGTTATTTTTTTTCTGTAAAATAGAATATTTTGGCAGCTAGATGGCCCAGTGAATGGAGCACTAGGCCTGGAAGCAGGAAGACCTGAGTTCAAATGTGGACTCATCAAATACTTAATAGCTGTGTGACCCTGGAGAAATCATTTAAGCTCTGTTTACCTCAGTTTCTTCATCTGTAAATAATAACAATAACAGTATCTACTTTCCAGGATTGCTGGGGAAATTTAATGAGCAAATATTTATAAAGTGCTTATTAGCACAGTGCCTGGTACATAGCAGTCGCTATTCGAATATTATCTCATCATCATCATCATCAAATTAAAATGGAGGTAAAATATATACTACTTAGGGTCCTTTCCAGCTCAGTGTCTATCTATTCATTAGGTTTCTATCTAATTCTATCCAATGAATACATTCTATCTAATGAATACAATACAAATAAATATAAAAGTGAAATAAATATTTAGTGAAAGATGAGGGAGACGACTATTAAGAAAAGGCCTCATGGTGATATCACTTGAGTTGATACTTGAAGCGAGCTAGGGCTTCCAAGACTTAAAGTTCAAGAGAAAGGACATTTCTGGAACGTCAGACAAGCATGTCTATTTAAAAGCTTAGTGGCTGGAGGCAAAATGTATGTGAGGAACAGTAAGAATTCCATTTGGGCTAAAAAAGAGAGTGTGAGAAGTGGAATGATGTGAGATCAGAGTAAGAAAGATGGGTTAGAACTAGATTCAGAAGGGGTTTAAAGGACAAAGAGAGTTCATATTTTATACTAGCGTCAAAAGGGAGCCGTTAAAGCTTCTTGAACAGGGGTACGCCATAAATACCTGAGCCTCCAAAATAACAATTTGTTAGTTGTGTGGAGAATAGACCTACGAGGGGAGATAACAGGGAAAGGGAGACAATTAAAAATCTAGTCTAAGCAAGAGGCAGTGAGGAAATTAATCAGGTTTTTTGTTTTTTTTTGGTTTTTTTTTTTTTTAACAGGGAGAACCTACTTTATCTCTCTTTGGCCTTAATTTCTTAATCTGTAAAACAGTTTGGATAGATGATCTCCAAAGTCCCTTCTAGGTTATACGTTTAACTTTTTTTTCTTAATGGAATTTAAGAAATCAAACACTTCAAAATAATACTGCCATATCCTTTTCTTTGCCTTAAGTTTTGAAATTTATGAATAAAGAAGACTCACAACCAAGAGAAAGAATTGAACTGAAGCTTAAGTGATCCTAGTAAAGCTGAGAATATAAGTAACAGAAATAAATAAGAATAAAATAACTGTAAGCCTAGAGTTGAAATACCGAAATACTGTCTTACAATCTGTGCCCCTGTTGTTGTCTGGGAGAAAAGTACAGAAAGGGAAGGATAAGCTCTTCCATCTCCTAGTGCATACTGAACTTTTCCTCCTTCTTTGTCAATGTGAGAATAGAGCATCTTTCATCTTCTTTCCTGACTACTGAAAACAGGCAGCCTAAATTTATTCCCTTCAGAGTGAAAGAAAAAGGTAACAAATGACTTGAAATGGAAACTGGGGAGACTGTTACTAAAAACAGCATCATCAGACATAAGGGAAAGGTATCAAGGGAGAAAAAGTTCCACTGAGAATACTTAACTGAGTTGCCTCTATGACTATATAACTGTGGCTGTGCACAAGATATCACATTAATCCCAGAATAGTACTGGGCCCATTTTGATATCCCAAATGACAAAAGTGACATCTTTCAAATTCTACATCTTAGCATCCACAGTCAATCTGTTCTTTGGACCACTTTAATGATTTTATTGTCAAAGTTAATGACATAGCTGAATAAAATCCACCCCTACTGTTCTTTAAAGGTTTTTCAAATGAGTAGAATATTTGTAATCTAATCAAAATTAGAACAGAATAAATGTTTTTGAAGTTTGCATTGTCAGAAATATACACTAGAAATCCAAAGGGGTGAGGGAATATAAGCTTTAGAGTTGGAAAAGACCTCAGAGAAACCTCTTCATTGTGTAGATTGGAAAATAGTTCCAGAATGGTTAAGTTTTATACCAAATGTCACATAGCTACTAAGTGATAGAGATGGCATTCAAATCTAGTTCTTTTAACTTCAAAGCTAGTGCTCTTCCATTAAACCATGCTATTTCCCTCTTGCAGCTAATGCTTAGTAACAATTATACAAACCCATAGAAATCTTGAATGTAAATGATACAAGGCATTTACATGTTTTCTGGGAGAAATATCTCATTTTACTGAAATCTAAAGACTTAGAGACTTGTCTATGGTCATGCAGATTAGTGGCAGAGCAAAAACCTAAATACAGATCAACTACTCTTTTTATTGCATCCATTATGAAAATGAAAAATGAAACAGTGAAAAAAAGTTTCCACTTTAGATAAATCTCTTTTTTCATGAAAGAAAATTCAACTTTAAGAAAGGTCATTAAAATAATCCAAACTTTGTAAATGGGTAAATTAGGTTTTAGTTATTTGCACTAAAACAAAAGATTCATTATATAATTCCTTTAAACAGTAAACAACCAGGTCTAATTAAAATTTGATTTTATCCACAAAAACAAAGTTTACTTACAGCTTTTTTGTCATATATCCTTTGCAAAAACTGATACATATTTTAATGAGGATATTCCAATATTTTTAATATTTGAGTGAAAGTCCAAATTATTTTGTGTTTTAAAATGGAGAAGATTATTTTGGAAGTGAACTGCTGATTAAGAAGATAATGAAATTTGTTTTCTTGATTTTCTAGGATTAAAGATGGTCTTGTTCTAGGTTGGAATACATTAAATGAGGGCCAAAAGCAATGTTTTAGCAAGGAGCCCTGTAGATCTGAATAAAAAGCTTTTAAACTGAAAATGAAAGAAAATGGAAAATTTGTCCATATCCATTCATCAGAAAATCCATATCTATCTATAACAGAGAATTCAATGTAGGAAGAATAATAATATTAGAAGGACTTTATCATTTAAAGTAGATAATATCCAAGAAGAAAGAGAGTATTCAACACTAATGGCCACAGATAAACTATGCAAAAATTGCGAGGTATGTTATAATGAGAATTCTTTTAAGAAATGGGTTGGAGTAGTTGTCTACTGAATCCCTTCCAAGTTTTCAGTTCTCTATGAAATACTAAATTATAGGTGAATACAGAAGAACCAGAAATTTTGTTGCAAGGAGGTACATTCAACCTCATAGGTACTACTGAAATTTATATATTTAGAGATAGATTGGATATTAAGGTCAGCTAATATAACCTCCCACCCCTGCCATTTTATGTCTGAGGAAATTTGAGATTAATAGAAGATAAGAGACTTGACAAAGGCATACAAGTTGTAAGTACAAAGCTCAAATTCAAGTCTAAGTCTTCAGGTTCCAAAATCATCCCCTTACTGCCTTCATGGCATATGAGTTATGATTGGAATATAGCAGTGAAATCTTATTCAAAGGGAATAGATTAGATAAAGAGAGAAGAATAGAAGAACTGGCTAGCAAGAATAAATACTTCTGAGGCAATTTAAGATCATTAGTGGGGAAACAAGGTAGACAGAATTTAGTTGAGAATGACAGAGAATCCTATAGCCCACAATATCAGAAGGAGTTAATGGTTGAGAAGTACCTAAGGCAGATATAAAAGGCATAATATAATGTAATGGGGGAAGAGCTGGAGAGTTGCAGTCATCTTTCTCTCTCATTCTTCTCTTCTGCTTTCTCTCTCTCACCTAACATCCCCAAAGTGGAAAAACTGATGAATTTTCAATTTGTCTGATTAATGATTTCATTTTTCAAAAAGCTAAAGATTAAATTAGGTTAACTGCAATTCTGGACCTGATTCTAAATAATTAGGGGGAATAGATGTGGGGTGGGGTAGGGGAAGAAAGAATGTCAGAGAAGAAATGATGTGAACCTTAGGAGGAAATTGGTAAGTCATCTTAGATTTCATGATAAGATTCAATTGAATCCATAAAACACTTTTTAAAGTGAATTTTATGTGCCAATTTCTGTGCTAGTGTTTTAGAATATAAGGAACAAAATGAGGTAAATGTTCCCTTGCAGGTATTTGCATTCTCCTGGGTGATACTACTGGGACTGAGCCAAGAAAAGGTATAGATTGATGCATACCTTAGATTTAGGAAGGGCAATTTCTAAAGCTAAACAAAACAAAACAAAAGCTTCAGAGAAAGGAGATGAATAATTTGAAGGTCAAAGATTCCAAAGAGTTCAGACAAAAAGGATATAATGTCTTCAGTAATGAAAATAGAAATGATACCAATGAGACAAAAAAGGGAGAGAACTTGTGATGAATGCTAAGAAAACCAAAAAAGAGTTTAAAAAAAGCCAAATTGGAACAAGAGAAAGGTCAAAGAATCATCGCCGAGGATGGATGGAATGAGGATAATGGATGAGTACAAGAAGGCGAAGCTATTCAAATCCAATTTTACATCTGTTTCTTCCACCAGTGAATATGATCTTCAGACTAGAAAGTATAAAACAAAAACCAAAGATAAGCAAGTTCAGGGCACCCAACTCTTACAAATCACATCCTAAAGTCATCGAATTATTGCTGGATGTGAATTTTGTGCCATTGTTATTTTTCTTCAAAAAATCATGAGGAATAGAAAACAGGCACAGGATGGAAGGTGAGCAAATTGTGCCCTGATTTTCAGGAAGAAGAAGTAAGCGGTTTCTTCCTAGCATAATGCCTGGCACATAATAGACCTTAATAAATGTTTGTTGATTGATTGTTGGTTGATCATTGATCATCACTTTGAATACTAGAAAAATGCACTATGCATTTAAAAAAAAACCAACCCATAGATTTTGAACTTTCAGAATGGTAAGTTATCATCACTGCAAATGAACAAAGGTTCACTAAAAACAAGTCATCCTACACTAACCTCATTTCCTTTTTTTTGGCAGGGGTGTTTGACAGTTATTACAGAGGTTGATTAAGGAAATAAATGATATAGACATAATACATTATAATACATAATATATACATTTCGGGGTGGAAAATCTAAAAATGTCTCATAGATATCCCTGTGCATGAAAGAGATGTGAGTGGAATGATAACACAGTTAATTATCTTTGAGATTAGTCAAATTAAGAGACCAAAAGAGAGAAGGCTTAAATATATTGTTGAGAACCAGGAATGAGGTCTACAGACAATAGTTAATTGACCAAATTTTTTAGTGGACTTTGACCTCAATTCAATTCAAGAGAGTATCATTAGTAAAATAATATCCAGATGTTTAATGTGGAGAAAAGACAATACATGAGAGCTGTCTCTGATGTGTACATTGAACTATATGACCTTTTAGATTATTCCCTAGTCTGATATTATTTCTATTCCCTAAATATTTTCCCCTGTACAAAGCAGTAATAAAAATAAATATATCAGAACAGAGAACTACTTATGTTGGCTTGCAAACTGAGCATTAATTGCTCCCTTTGAATACCTGAATAAGTGCAGGAAAAAAACCACTTAAGTAAATTAGTATTTTATTTATCAGTAATTACCATATGGGGAAAACAGCAAAAAGAATCATGTTACTTTAATAAGGTCACAATTAGAGCAAACTATTTTAACACAAAAGGAAAAGAATCATAGCAAAGTTCACAGAGTATCAGATACAAATACTTGAAAAAATGAACTCATTCACAAATATTATTACAATTACATAATGAATGTGATATATGCACACATATATATGTATATTTAATATGATATGTATCAGATAAATTAGGTTTTTATAACATCTGACATTATAAGGTGTCAGAATATGCTTCATATATGTTAATATTGTCATTGCTTAGTGGTTTTTAAATATAACATCTTCAAATTATATTTTTAGGACTAAAACTATAGAATAAAGTTTTTTGTTGTAGAGCAGCCTGCTAAGATTTTACACTGTAATTTGGAACAGCATACATTATATATATGACACATGCATGATTTATCTCTACAACAATTCATTTCATTTCATTTCAATCAGTCAATAATTATTTATTAAATTTCTCTGTATTAGATGTGTGATAGGCACTCAGGACAGAAAGTATGAAAATAACACATAATCTTTTTTCATCAAAGAGTTTACAATTTAGTGGGGGTGACACAATACATAAACAAATGAATGCAACAAGGATGTATGCAATTAATGCGAAAGTAAAAGTTGCCCAACAAAAATTTTGAAGGGGAAATAATGGTCACTTTTACTTGAAAAGATCAAGGAGGACTCCATGGAGGAAAGCAGCCCTGGAACTGATACTTTAAAGAAGAAAAGGAACACAGAACAGGAGGAAATGAGACTCTAAGAATAAGCAAGGTTTGGAAACACTTGGTGACAGCTGACTTCCAGAGGAGATGGGGAAATAGCCAAAAATCTGGCGTGTCTGGAACACAGACTATATGAAGAACGGGGTACGAATAGGAAGAGTGGTGTGAAAGAGAACAAGTATCTGTTAAGTGCTTAATAAATACGAATATATAACTTAAATGGTAAAGAAACACATTCTATCCACTTTACAAATGTCCCATTTGATTCTCACACAAAACCCTTGAAGTAGGGGCTATTGTTTACAATTGAAAAACTGAGGTACACATGATGGGGTACAAGCTCAAGCAAGGACCTTTTCCCCTTGGATCAAGAGGGCTTTTGTCCCATTAGTCTGAAAGTCCCCCCAAAAGTTTGGCCTTTGGGGGGCGCTCTTTGGATTCCCCTTCCATTTCTCCCAGACCAGATACTATCTTCTATTTAGCATTCTTTTGATACTCCTCCCTCTGATTCTATTATCTGCCACTCTCATCAGGATCCTCCCTGGGTTTGATCTATCAAGACCATCCCTGGGACCCCAGACTACCTGGAGAAACCTGCTTCTGGCCCATGCCTTCCATTGTCTGATATCTCCCGATTGCCTCCAGCTGTTATTGCTTGAGCTCTCCCCCAAACCCCTCCAAATATCTGTAAAATATGACTCCAAACAAATTCTGGAGCTGTAGAACCCACAAAATGACCGAGTGAAACAAATCTCCAGCCCAAGACAGCCTGAAAACTTGAGAGGAAGTGTCTATCACAGTCCAACATGGGCCATACCAGCACAGACAGGCCAGAGCATGCCTTCTGGGACTGAATCACTGGCACATATGACAATTTCCAGACTTCTCAACCCCAAAACACCAAGGACACTTTAGAAGGTCAGAAGAAAAAGTCTATGAGACCTGTGTGAGAAAGGAACCCAGTCTGCCCCCAGCCCCAGGGCAGTGGAGCCAGTGGTGGTCACAACAGCAGCAGCAGCAACAGTTGTTTATGGAACTCTAGTCCCACAGACTGTGGGGAGATTGAGTGGCTAGGGGGATTGCAGTGATCTCCATGCTCTGTGACTCTGGGTCATAGTCCTGGTGAAAGAAGGAGTGCTGGCATGTTCCAAGGTAGAAAAGAATGCTTGAGGTCACTCACAGACCACAGCACTGACCAGGAGAGGAGAAAACACCTCTCCTTTAAACATACAAACTTGAAAGAGCAGAAAATTTTCAGATCCCTAGAAGCATTTCTGAAAACAGTTACACAAAACCCCCTAAGCTTGGAACAGTATACTTCCTCCTGCCATGCTCCTACACAAACACAGAGAACTACCTTGACAGAGAGCTTAAAAATCAAGCCATTTCCTGGGGAAATGAGCAAACAGCATTAAAAAATCAGACTACAGAATCTTATTTTGATGACAAGGAAGATCAAAACATACAACTAGAAGAAGACAATAAAGTCAAAGGTCCTACATCCAAAGCCTCGAAAAAAATATGAATTGATTTCAGGCCATAAATGAATGCAAAAAAGGATTTTGAAAATCAAATAAGAGCAGTAGAGGAAAAATTGGTAAGAGAAATGAGAGTGATGCAAGAAAATTATGAAAAACGAGTCAACTGCTTGCTAAAGGAGACCTGAAAAAATACTGAAGAAAATGACACCTTAAAAATAGACTATACCAAATAACAAGAGATCCAAAAAGCCAAGAAGGGGAAGAATGTCATAAAAAAGCAGAGTTGGGGGGCAGAGCCAAGATGGTGAAGTAGAAAGACACACATACTCTAGCTCTTCCCCCACAGCCCATAAAATACCTATAAAAAACGACGCTAAACAAATTGTAGAGTGGCAGAAGTCACAACACAACAGAATGAAAGAGATTTCTAGCCCAAAGTAGCCTGGAAGGCTGACAGGAAAGGTCTATCATACCAGGCATGGATCAGAGCACAGCCCACAGAGCTCCGTGCAGCACCAGCAGGAACAGGACCACAACAGTCCTCAGGGGCAGAATCCCCAACAATAGCAGTGCTTCGCAGATCCCTCAACTCACAAATGCCAAAGACAGCTTCAAAGGTCAGTGAGAAAGCTTTTTCACCAGGGTGAGAAGGGAGCAGGGTCCTCCCTCTCTTAGTTCTGGCCCCAAGCAGCAGCAGCAGCATCCATTTTTTCAGCCCTCGGCTTAAAGCCACTGGGGGAATTGAGTCACTAATCTGGGTCTTGGGCCTGAGTGGAGGCCTGGGGGTGAGGAAGAGCGCTGGCTGGCATGGTGGAGCTGGTGGAGGCTCTGGAAAGGGAATTCTACTTGGACATTCTGGGCAGAAAAGCTTTGGTAGCTCCCAGACCAGAGCACAGGCTGGGAGAGGAGTAAGCACCTCTCCCTTCATTGTGCCACCTTGGAGGAACTGAGAACTTACAGGTCCCCAGAGCATATTCACTTCTGGACAAAAGGGGTGTGTGTGTGTGTGTGTTTGTCCTTCATTGCTGAAGAAGTTCATGCCATCAAGACTCAAAAGTCAAGTAACTGGCTGGAAAAATGCCCAAAAAAGGGAAAAATAAGACTACATAAGGTTACTTTCTTGGTGAACAGATATTTTTTTCCATCTTTTCAGATGAGGAAGAACAATGCTTACCATCAGGGGCATCCAAACAATGGTCTCGGGCTGTGGAAGAGCTCATAAAGGATTTTGAAAATCAAGTAAAAGAGGTGGAGGAAAAATTAGGAAGATAAATGAGAGCAATGCAAGAAAATCATGAAAAGTGAGTCAATAGCTTGCTAAAGGAGACCCCCCCCCAAAAAAAAATGCTGAATTTGCAAAAGAGGTCCAAAAAGCCAATGAGGAGAAGAATGCTTTAAAAAGAAATTAGTCAAATGGAAAGGGAAGGTCAAAAGCTCACTGAAGAAAATAGTTCTTTAAAAATTAGAATGGAGAAGATGGAAGCTAATGACTTTATGAGAAACCAAGAAATTACAAAACAAAACCAAAAGAATGAAAAAATGGAAGGTAATGTGAAATATCTCATTGGAAAAAACAACTGACCTGGAAAATAAATCCAGGAGAGACATTTTAAAAATTATGGAACTACCTGAAAGCCATGATCAGAAAAAGACATCATCTTTCATGAAATTATCAAGGAAAACTAGAGGGTAAAATAAATATTGAAAGAATCCACCAATCACCTCCTGAAAGAGACCCAAAAAGAGAAACTCCTAGGAATATTGTGACCAAATTTCAGAGTTCCCAGCTCAAGTAGAATGAGTAAACAATACCCTCCTCAGATTTGGCTTAAGGAGGGAATAACATACATACTCAATTGCTATGAAAATCTCTCTTACTCTACATGAAAGTGGGGGAGAGGGGATAAGACTTAGGGTGATGATAGAAGGGAGGGCAAATGGGAGCATGGGGTAATCAGAAGTAAACACTTTTGAGGGGTGATAGGATCAAAAGAAAGAACAGAATAAGTGGGGGTCAGGATAGGATGGTGGGAACTATCATCTTTCACAACTTGACTGTTATAGAAGTGTTTTACCTGACTGCACATGTGTATCCTTTGTTGAACTGCTTGCCTTCTCAATGGGGATAGGTAGGAAGGGAAAGAATTTGGAACTCAAAGTTTTAAAAAATGAATGATAAAAATTGTTTTTACTTGCAACTGGGAAATAAGATGTACAGGCAATTGGGTTATAGAAATCTATTTGGGGGAAGGGGGTGATTAAAATGCATGCTATCTTGGAGTGAGGGAAGGGTGAGAGAAGAAGAAAATTTGGAACTCAAAATCTTATGGAAGACAATGTTGAAAACTAAAATCAATTAATTAAAGATGATAATTGAATTCTTGGGAGTTTGGTGATGAATTAACTAGTAAAATAGTAAAGAGAAAGAAGAGTGCTCCTAAAGTACATCCAAGGATAGCAGGCACAACGGTGATGATGATCTGGAGAATCAGAAAAGAGCAGTACTACAAAGACCTAGAAGAGGAGAGAATATCAAAGAGTGACACTGTCATAGGCTGCAAAGAAAGATGAGGACTGAGAGATAGAGATGAGGATAAGGTATGACATGGGGGGAAAATGAGTTTCAGTGAGAAGAAATAGATATAAAATTTATTAGAGAAAGAGGTTCAGAATAAAGGGAAGTTCATAATAGAAAGAGAATCCCAGAGGGAAAAGTATAAGGGATAGGAGGGTGAGAGTGTCACATGGATGAAGTAGAGTTGAGCTTAAAGGGGTTGAATGAACAGGACTTGAATTTGATACTATGTGTCTGACGATTAAAGACTAAAGGGATAGGGATAGCAATAGAAGTGATGGAAGTTTGTTAACCACAGGGTAGCAGTGCCTGGTAGAGAAATGATGCTTACCTGTATTTAATAGGATCTCGTTACTATGTAAGTAGGCCCTTCATTGCTCCTACCTGCACCTCTCTTGTGTCTGGGTTATGTTTAGAGTTGGACTGTACTTTACTTGGGTCTCCCAGATGGTTCTTGGTGCTCAAAATTGCCTAGGTCTGTGGCTAACATAGGAGAAAAATTTGCGGGTAGCCATGACATTGCCATAATTTCCTTTGAGAAGTCACAATAAACCCCAGAGACTTCTCCCAAAGCAAATCCCTATAAGAGAATGCCGTACAATACATTATGCAGGTATTGGTGCATGGCATATGACATGTGATAGACTTCTGCTATTATTCTGGAGTGTTAACACTGGATCTATACCAGAGGTCTCTCATCTATACTAGAACAGATTGGCAAAAGACCAGAAAATCATACAACTGGCAAACTGGATGTCTAGAGCAAGAAAAATTGTTTTGAGAAGCTATTATGTAAATATTTTTGGCAACAAAAATTTAAGTGCTTCTCTTGGGAAATGAAACTACCTCCCTCCCACATCTCACTGACCTCAAAATTGCCAGAACTTTTTTCAGAAGGGCTTAGTTGGGGAGGGAAAGGGTATATAACACTTATTTACAGAAGCATTTGAATGACGGAATGTTACTTTAATGAGAAACAGGATTGAATTCAAAGATTGCCAGCAGTGAAATTTTTTTCCCTTAAATGTCACTGCAACTTTTTCATATGATATATTTGGGATCGGGATCAAAGAGTACAAATATAGAGATGTCACTACACTTGCCAATGAAAATACTTAACTGAAAACAATGACAAGGCTGTATCAAAGTATGTACTGGTGCTTTCACTTGCAAATGTTTTTAGCATGATCTGACTTAGGAAGATCTCACATTAAGTTCCCAATAAGTTTGCTTTCTCCTCCAAGTTTTATTTTTTTTACTATTTTGTTAGGTAAAACTACTCAGTTTTCCATTGTTCTCTTCCATAACATCTTGCAAATAATCTAGTATTCTAAATTGGAGCGGTTTTTGGCTACTGTGTGCCTCCATTTAGCAAGATTATTTGTTTGTTGACTTAAGTGATGTCTAGGCTTGTTTTTACCTTCTTATTGGCCAAAAATTTGCAGAGATTAAACTTCTTAAAGAAATAGGTGTTGATAGTGGCGATATCTTTACTTTTGTCCATTTCCCACTTTTCAGTAAGAAGGTTCCTTAAATAATTTAGACTTAAGTGTGTTGTCTGCTAATCTTTATGTTATTTCTATTAAATGTCTTGCATTGATCAATGATTTAACTCTAAAATAACTGGCTTTAAATGACTTCTAAGTTTGCAACACATCATTTATTGTCTCTTAATATGAAGTCCATCTCATTAAAAAAAATGTTGCTTGGTGGTGTGCCCAGGGCATTCCAACCCTCTCCTTTAAAAGTATTTGCCATGAACAAATGTAAGACTTTCAAGTACTTTACAAGTCTTCAATTTATTTCATTCCTGATCCCAAACTAGTTGATCCCATATAATTTTTTTACACTTTCACATGAAAATCATTTAATGTGAAAGCACACATAAATTTAGTTCACTGAATCTTGTCAAGCTATTTATAAAATGCCTCTTCAAAGGATGGTGCGTTATCTGTATTATTTGTTTTATTATACCAGTCATAAACATTGAAAGACACAGATGACGAAGGATTTCACAAAGTGAAGTTTCTTGTTGGTTTTGGTCATGCAATGGAAACATGCCTGAAAAGTCTCATGTTCATCTCTCAGAGGAACACCTGTGAACCCACCTTCCATTTTTCTATCTTTCTCTATTGTCTTTTTCTCTTCTGGCTTCACTTCTAGCAAGAATATCAATTTTGATGTGGTTCACTTCCTTCCTAGGATTCTATATATGGAGCTGGAAGGGGCCATAGAGGTCATCATATCCACCCAAAACAATACTACTGCTGAAGAAACTGAGTTAAAGTGAGTTTTTGTCATTTGTCCAGGGTCATCCTGCTAGTAAGTGTTTGAGGTCTAATTTGAATCCAGGTCCTCTTGATTCCAAGCCCAAGAACTCATCCAGTACACCACAAAAGCTTTTTTTAATGCAGCAAACCAACATTTATGATTAATATAGGTATCCACTATAAAATCCATGATTCTTGAGACCTATTAGAATGTGCCTTTTTATGTCAGGGCATAAGGGTAAGAGGCTCACACAGGACTGAGGGAGATCTTCCTTGTCATTCATTTCTTACAACACATTGGCCAAAAACTATCATTTTCCACTCCTTCTCAATCTAACTTAAAAAGTTCTTTTTTTCTGTTTTGGGCTTCACATTCACTGTAACATTCATTATTTTAAGACTCTAGTGATACTGACACTCTTAAGAACTGTGCCATTTTTGCATAATGTTATGAACTTATTTGGTTGCATTTTCTGCACAGTTCATTTTTTAAGTTTTAGTTGGTTTAGAAGAGCTTATATAGCTACATAAGCATCCTAACTGCTCTCTCTTTTTATCCTCATCAGATCTTCATGTTAAATATCTGTTTATTTATTTTATTACCAAACTCTATGAATTTGTGAATAAGCATCTGAAACTAGAAAGGTCATTAAAAACTCTTGTGTAAATTGCTTCATTGCACCCTGAAAATATTCCTATGACACACTTGCTATTTTATGTGGTATATGGCTTGACCAATGTAAAAATCAACAGTCAACATAACTAATCCATACTTTTTGTGACCAACATTTCATGGAGCAGAGAAATCTACTTTCTCCTTGAAGAATCCAGCTCTATCCTCAAAAGTAACAGCCTCATTCCTGCCGCCCTGCTTAGCTCAAATTATTTAGTTTTCCTTCTTTCCTTCTTTCTTTGCATTGAGTTCTATCCTCCAAACATCTGACATTATGTTGGATTCCCCCTCTTCCTATTTCTCTTCTTTGTTTTTCTGTTGAAGCATTTTATTCATTATCTCAAGAAAACAGTTCATTGTCCCTAATGCACCAGAGAATACAGATATTCTTCAACCCCTATCACCTTGTCCTCTAACAGAGTATAATCTATATTATGTATACATGTAGTTCTTACTTCATCCTGGAAAAACATAAACACAGAACAACTTCAGGTCACTAGAATGCCATTCTTACATTTCTTGAACAATTGGAATGAAAATTTTTTGTTATTTGTGGTTTTTAAAATGAAGTGCCAAGGCAATGAGAGAATCTGGAGTGCAGTGTTTTGTTTATTTTTCTTTTCTTCTCTTTTTTGATAGGATTTTCCCTTCTTGTGTTATCTGACTTAGCTACTCAACTACGATTGATCCAAAATTATCAGATTCCTACTAGCACCCTAATGTGAACAAAAATTGTCTTCAATATAAATAAACTGGCACAAAAAACTCAGAGCCTAACTTCATTATCTCCACACAGTTTATTGAGCTTAGGGCAATATGCTTGTAACAGTAAGCACCCCAACATACACAGGGGGGCCTGCTGCCACAGATTTTTTTATCTATTTCTCTAAAAGGCAAAACAATTTTTGAGGGGTTAACAATTATTTTGATCAAACACATGTATCATTCTGAATTTCAGAAAAAATACAGAGAAATTAAAGATCAGACATGGCTTCCTCTGTCTGATCATAATTAATACATACATCACAATTCAACAGACAGATTGAACTGTCTGACCACAGTTAACAGAGAGGGAAGCACCAAAATCTGGGTTTGCAAAGCTGGGGTTCTGCTTAGTGGCTTCAAATAGTCTCTCATTTAGCCCACAAACCTTCCAAAAATTAAGCCCCAAAGTAAAACCTCACTTTCAGAGTATTTATAGACTTTTAAGAGCCAGAGGGCAAGACCCTCTGACCCAGTGCCTCAATAGAAAACACCAAAGGTAGTTGGGGTCTTCCTACAAAACAATTCCCCTAATCAAGCTTCCCACAATGGGAAGGCCCATAAATATGTGGGGAAGATCTTCTTTAATCACATTATTCAGAGGCACTTTTAATAAAATAAAAATGGTAAAAAAAAGTTCTACTCTGCTTGGCTTTACAATGCTACAGAAGCAGTTTTGTAGAAAATGTCTATATTTTCAAAGAGCAGTAAGAAGACGGAACCAAGTATTCTCAGTCAATGATTAACTACAACTTCTGGTACAAAATTAGATACTACACCATCAAGCAAACTGACAGTGAATACAAAATAGGCAACAAATAAAATTTATTCTTCCTACAACACATTGCATTATTCATGTCAGAGGAAAGGTGAGTATAGTATTACCACAGGTACTGTCATTTAGTCTACATGGCAGTAAGTCAACAGAGACTCCTTCAAAGTTCAAGATTTGTGCCTTACTGGCTGAGAGGAACACCCTATGACTACCATAAGCTTAGAGTATGAATTGATTTATGCCCTGATAAGGGATGGTCATGACTGCACCACATCATGTGAAAAAAGCATTTATATCTTTGGAAACTGACTATGAAATCTAAGAGATTGTATAAGAATCTGAGACACTTCCAAATTTTTAAGCAATCTGTATGACGGACTCAATTTGATTCCTGAAATATTGGGGATTGACCAGAGCTACACAGAAGTGACTCTATTGGAAAAAGCATCTTAAAATGCTTAATTTAACCCTACCGTGTCACCTGAAAACTAGACAGCAAGGAAACAACGTCTATAAGAATACGGGATTTGGAGTAAGGAAGAACTATGTTCAAATTCCACCTCAAACACAAACTGGCTCTATGACCTTGGACAAGTCATTCAAAAATTCCTCTACCTCAGGTTCCTCATCTATAAAATAGTGATATTAACAGCCCTGATTCACAGGGTTATTGTCAAGATTAAATAAGATATACTTGGGTAAAAGAGTAGCACAATCCAGCATAGGAGGTATTTGTACAAGCCATCAGAAGGCTTTTGGCCAAAGCACAGATCGGCAACTAAGGCCCCACAATTCTGGATAGCAGGCCAGTGGCACTGCAAACTAACTGTAAAGCCTTGACCTCCTGCACAGCAGGCAAATTGCCAGCTGTGAAACCCAGGGCATGACAGACGTGACTACGTAGGGCCACCCTAGGACAGCAGGCAAGTCACCAGCCCCAGAGACCCTGGAGCTAAAAGACAGTGATCAGGCCCTGCCTCCTCCAGCACAATAAGTTTGGGACAGTGCCCCAGAACTTTAGGGGCAGAGCTCAACTTTTAAAAATGAGCAAAAAATAAAAATGCCCTGGTCATGGAAAACTACTAGGGCAACAGAGAAGATCAAAACACAAACTAAGAAGAGGACAAGAAAGTCAAAATGCAGACAAGTAAAGCCTCAAAGAAATATGAATTGGCCTCAAGTTCAAAATCATCTTGGAAAAACTGAAAAAAGTTTTTAATAATTGAATGAGAAAGGTAGGAGAAAAATGGGGGAAAGAAATCAGAGTTATACAAGAGAATCATGAAAAAGAGTCAACAGCTTACAAAAGGCAGCACAAATATGCACTGGAGAAAATAACTCCTTAAAAATAGAATTGGCCACGTTGAAAAAAAAATCCACTAGAGAAAGTAATTGCTTTAAAAGCAAAATTGGTCAAATGGAAAAGGAGGTACAAAAACTAACTGAAGAAAATAATTCCTTAAAAATCAGAATTAGGCAAGTGGAAGCTTAATGACTCACAAGACATCAAGAATCTGTCCAACAGAATCAAAAGAATGGGAAAAGAAAGAAAATGTAAAACACCTCACTGGAAAAATAACTGACTTGGAAAATAGATCCAGGAGAGATAATTTAAGAATTATCGACTGTCTGAAAAGCCATGATCAAAAAAAAAAGAACCTGGACAATATCTTTCTTGAAATTATGAAGAAAAACTGCCTCTGTTATCCTAGAACTAGAGGGTAAAATAGTCACTGAAAGAATGCACCAATGACCTCCTGAAAGAGATACCAAAATGAAAACTCCAAGGAATACTGTAGCTACATCCTAGAATTATCGTGTCCAGGAGAAAATATTTAAAATAGTCATAGCTATGAATGTGAAAGGCATTAACTTTCCCACATAACAAAAATGAATAGCAGAGTGCATTAAAAGCCATAATCTTAAAACATGTTTATAAGAAATACTTTTGAAGCAAAGAGACACACCTAGAGTACAGGTAAAAGGCTAGAGCGGAACATACTATGCTTCAGTTAATGTAAAAAAAAAACCCACAGGGGTAGCAATCCTGATCTCAGACGAAACAAAAGCAAAAATATATCTAATTAAAATAGATGAGGAGGGAAATTGCATCTTTCTAAAACTACCATAGACAATGAAGTGATATAAATACTAAATATGTATGCACTGTTATAGCATCCAAATTCTTAGAGAAATAAAGTGAGTTACAGGAATGAATAGACAGCCAAACTTAGTGGTGGACCTCAACCTCTCTCTCTCCTAACTAGATAAATCTAATGAAGAATAAATAATAAAGGAGTTGAAAAGAATTTTAGAAACATTAGATATAATAGACCTCTGGGAAAAGAAATTGAATGGGGAAAAGAATATATCTTTTTCTTGGCAGTACATGGCACTTATACAGAAACTGACCATGTATTAAAACCTCAAAATCAAATGCCGAGAGGCAGAAATATGGAATGCATCCTTTTCAAATCATGGTGCAATAAAAACTACATGGAAAAATAGACTAAAAATTAATTGAAAACCAACCTAATCCTAAAGAATGAGTGGATCAAGCAATAAATCACAGAAAATCAGTAATTTCATCAAAAAGAAGGACAATAATGAGGTAACATACCAAAATTTATGGGATGCAACCAAGGCAGGACTTAGAGGAAATTTTTTTTATCTCTAAATGCTTAGATGAATAAAAATAGATTAAGAGGAGATCAATGAATTGGACATGCAACCAATAAAGCTTGAAAAAGAACAAAATAAAAGTCCCCAATTAAATACCAAATTAGAAAATCTCAAAATCAAGGGATTAAGAGATTAATAAAACTGAAAGTAAGAAAACTATTGAATCAATAAATAAAACCAAGAGTTGGTTTGTGAAAAAAATACTAAAATATATAAACCTTTGGTTAATTTGATTTAAAAAAAGAAAACCAAATTAGCAGTATCAAAAATGAAAATGGTGAATTCATCATCAATAAAGAGACAATTAAAGCAATACTTAGGAACTATTTTGTCCAACCGTATGCCAATATATCTGGCAATCTATGTAAAAAGTGAATGTTTACAAAATTATAAATTGCCCAGATTAACAAAAGAAGAAATAAATATATTTAAACAATGGCATTTTAGAAAAGAATAAATTGAAGAAATCATCAATGAACTCCCTAAGAAAAAAATCTCCAGGGTCCGATGGATATAGAAGTGAATTCTACCAAATATATAGAGAATATTTAATTCCAATACTATATGAACCATTCAGAAAAACAGGTAGAGTGCTACAAAATTTCTTTTATTGCACAAATAAGGTACTGATACTCAGACCAAGAAGAATCAAAACAGAGAAAGAAAATTATAGACCAATTTTCATAATGCATATTGATGTAAGAATTTTAAATTAAATATCAGCAAAAAGTTTACCGCAATTTATCACCAGGACAATACACTATGACCAGGTGGGATTTATACTAAGTATGTATGACTGGTTCAATATTGGGAAAACTATTAGCATATTTGATCATATCAATAACAAAACCAACAGAAAACACATGACTATCTTAATAGAAGCAGAAAAACTTTTGACAAATTATAGCACCAATTCCTATTAAAAAAAAAAGAGTAAAGGAATAAGTGGAGCTTAACTTAAACTAAGAGATAATACCAAACTAAAGCCATCAGCAAGGATAATCTATAATGAGGATAGGCTAGAAGTCTTCCAAGTAAGTTCATGAAACAAGGATGCCTATTATCACCACTATTAGTCAATGTTGTACTAGAAATGTAAGCTTTAGCGATAAGAGAAGAAAAATAAGTTGAAGGAATTACAGAAGGCAATGAGGGCACAAAACTATCAGTTTGCAGTTGATAAAATGGTATATTTAGAGAATCAACTAAAAAACTATTTGAAATAATTAACCATTTTAGCAAAGCTGTAGGATATAAAATAAATCCACATAAATTATTTGTATTTCTATATATTACCAACAAAGCTGAGCAGCAAGAGATAGAAAAAGAAATTCCATTTAAACTAAGTGTAGACAATACAAAATATTTGGGAGTATACTCACCAAGACAAATCTAGGAACTATATGAACGCAATTACAAAATACTTTTACACAAATAAAATCAGATCTGAACAACTGGAAAAATATCAATTGCTCATAGTCAGGCCAAGCTTATATAATAAAAAAATGACAATTCCACCTAAATTAATTTACTTATTCAGTGTTATACCCATCAAGCTACTAAAATATTATTTTATAGAGCTAGGAAAAATAATCATGAAATTCATACAAAAGAGCAGAAGGTCAAGAATATCAAGTGAATTAAAGAAAAGGCAGGAGGTGGCCTAGCAATACAGAAGTAAAACAAGCAGCAATCACTGAAACTCTTTGGTACTGACTGAAAAATAGAGTGTGGTGGATCAGTTGAATAAGAAGGCACACGAGACACAGTAGTAAATTGTAGTAATCTATTGTTTAATAAACTAAAGAGTTCAGTTTCTGGGATAAGGATTCACTATTTAACAAAAACTGCTGGGAAAACTGGAAAAGAATACGGCAGATACTAGGCGTAGACCAACATCTCACACTGTATAACAAGATAAGATCAAAACAGTTGCATGATTTAGAAATAAAAGGTGATACAAAAGGCAAATTAGGAGAGGAAGAAATAGTTTACCTGTCAGGTCTATGGAGAAGGGAAGAATAAATAGGAAGACTAAACAATGAACAGAGTACATTATAAAATGCAAACTGGATAATTCTGATCACATTAAATTGAAAAGTCTTTTGCAGAAATAAAACCAACACAACCAAGATTAGAAGGAAAGCAGAAAGATAGGAAACAACTTTCACAGCAAGTGTTTCTGACAAAGACCTCATTTCTCAAATATATAGAGAACTGAGTCAAATTTATAAGAATGCGAGTCATTTCCCAATTCATAAATGGTCAAGGGATAGGAATGGGCAGTTTTCAGGCAAAGAAATTAAAGCTATCTATAGTTTTATATATATATATATATATATATATATATATATATATATATATATATATATATATATAGCTATCTATATATGAAAAATCTAATCACTATTGACTGGAGAAATGTAAATTAAAACAACTCTTAGGGACCACCTCACAGCTATCAGATTGACTAATATAACAAAACAGGAAAATGATAAATATAGGAGAAGATGTGGGAAAATTGGAACACTAATGTATTGTTGCTGAAATTCTGAACTGATTCAATCATTCTGGAGAGTAATTTGGAACTATGCCTAAAGGGTAATCAAACTACGTATACCCTTTGATGAGCAATATCACTACTAGGTCTGTATGCCAAAGAGATCATAAAAAGTTGAAAAGGGCCTTTGTATACAATAGTATTTATAGCAGCTCTTTTGTGGTAGCAAATAAATGGAAACTGAGGAAATGGCCATCAATTGCGGAATGGCTGAACAAATATGGTACATGGATATAATGGAATACTATTATGTTATAAGAGATGATGAGCAGGCAGACTTCAGAAAAACCTGGAAAAGCTTACATGAACTGATACTAAGTGAAGCGAGTAGAACCAGGACATCATACATAGTAACAGCAACAATGGATAATGATAAACTATGATTGACTTTGCTCTTCTCATAAAACAATGATCCAAGACAATTTCAAAAGACCCATGGTGGAAAATACAATCCACATCGAGAGAAACTACTATGGAGTCTGAATGCAGATGAAAGCATACCATTTTCATTTTGTTGTTGCTTTTTGTGGCTTTTCCCTTTTATTCTGCTTCTTCTTTCATTATATGACTAATGTGGAAATACGTTTACATGACTGCACATGTATAATCTATATCTGATTGCTTGCTTTCTTTGGGAATTGGAATGGGAGGGAGAAAAACTTTGAAACTCAGAATCTTATAAAAATTGAATGTTTAAAACTATCTTTACATGTAATTGGAAAAAATATAACAGTATTTATCCCAAAAAATAATAAATAGAGCAGTGTCTCAAATACTTTGTAACTCTCAGTTGTATAACTATAAAATGTTTTTGCTGTATAATTTCATGTGTAAAAGTTTAATTTTTTCTCCTCATGCTTTCAATGAGAATAAAATGAGAGCCTCTCCAAATAGATTAAATGAGATAACTAACATATTTACGAAAGTGTAAACACAAAAGTGTACAGTGCTACATAAATACTAGGTTATTTATTTACAGGGCAGTTAAAATGGGTCACAAAGTTTCAAATGGCAGAAACTACCTGCCAAGTAATGAAAATCTCCAAGAACAATATTTCTACATATGCCTTTCTAGAAAAAAGTCTAATACCCTGATGGTGTCTATGATGCTAAAGAATATTCTAATATGCTTGTTTATTCCATTGAATATAATGTTGAGGTTGGTAGGGGTGGGGTTACTTCATTATCGAGATTATTTTCTACTGGCAAAGGAAACTGTTGTGTTGCCAAATACCTTGCAAAGGAAGATCAGGTCTTTAAGTGAGAGAAGGATGGGGAAACCAGGCAGAGGGAACTTAATTAGCAAAAATAAACATGCTTAGAATTTATATAACATGTTTTGCTAAGCACCTTCTGATGAAAAGTTGAACAATTGAATGACAAATCTAAGATTAAAAAAATTCCAAGGCAAAATTCTTAGGATACTGTATGGCCTAAAAAAAATTCAGGTTACTAGGATTAGGCAATCCCAAGTATGTTTCCCAAGTATGAAGAATTAGGGAAATTTACATTGAAGTTTATCAGATTTATTTGATGCAAATTTCCAAAAGGAGGAATTATTTATTTCAGGGGTTGGCAAATTAAGGCCCTGGACCTCCTTCTGTTAACTATGAGGTAAGAATATTTTTTCATATATTTAAATAAAATTTTATTGTATTTTGAAATGTATTTTTAAATTTTCAGTTTACAAGCCATACAGAAATAGGCAGTGGGCCTGGATGTCACAGGCCATATAGAAACAAGCAGTAGACCCAGACTGGCTCTCCATTTCAGTTGGAAAACCCCTCATCTATTTAATTTTTTTAAAAAACTGGTCGTAAGCAATTATATTTTAAAACATTAACTTACCAACTAGCAGAAATCACTTAGAGGATACTGGTATTATTGCCATTGACTGAACTGATGATAAATTGAGTACTAATGAGTCAGTCAGTAAATAACCCTTTATTAAGTTCCTCCTACATGCCCAGCACTGTATTTAGCACTGAAGGTACAAAGAAAGGTAAGAAGATTATCCCAAATTGCAAGGAACTCACAGTTTAATGGGAGAGATAATAGATAACCAACTATGTAAACAACTATATTTAGGATAAATTAGAATTAATTAAATGTCTCCTTTTTACTTTTTTTTCTGTTAAAGGTGACAGCATATGATTCAATTCATAGATTCCCAGCTACTGTTTTATGTTCTGTGCAAATTAGCTTGACACATAGCTGAGGAATTCTGTCACTGTTTCCAAATTCAAGTACAATCCCCAAACTTCTAAAAATCTTTATTTTTGAAACATTCCAGAATTATAAAAGATTCTAAAAGTAAATGAAATGGAAAATAAACTTTTGCTTTTCTGTTGTTAGACTTTTTTTTTTGGTTGGATTCAAGGCCTCTATAGAACAGATGTTAGACTCCCTTCAGAAGAATCTATGCCTTTCAAGCCTATAATAAAAACACAGTGTTCTTCTTGATCACTGAAGGTCAGCCACCCTCGTGACTGCTCTGGATAGTCCACTTGGCATCATTGCCACTCAAAGCAATGTCCCTGACCTTTTGTCTACTCAATAATTTCCGTTCTACTAATAGGAAGATGCCTGGCCCTCTGCCCTTACTCACACCACTCAGTCAATTAGTTCTCTCATTTGAAACACTTGGGATCCTCATTAGGTCAATTCCTCTGACCTTTCTCATTGCCTGACCAATTACTTCTATATAAGTTTCACCTTCACAGTACATAAAGAAAAGTATTCGTTAGAAAAAACTCATAATAACATCAAAACCCAAATAATGCTAAAACAAAGTGAAAACCAGAGCTAGAGATAAAGACAGAGGCAGTAAAAGAAACAAATAGATTGTAGTATTGTGGCTTTAGTCACAAAGTTTCTGAAACCGATGAAATAAAATGGGAGGCAAGAAGAAGGGAAGGGTAATGACAAATTAACTCTGTTTATCCTCTTGAGGAACACTAGTATAGGTTACAATCACTGACCCCCTAAGCAATAATCTCCCATTACATATTTGTCTTTATAGCATCAAAGGATGAGCACTGGAAGAAGCATTTGAGATTATCTAGTCGAATTCTCCCAGAAGAGGGAACTGAGGCCCTGGAAAGATGAAAAGACTTATTCAATATCATATTGTGAGGAAGTGACAAAGCTAGGATCCAAATCTACGTTTTAGGATTTCAAATCCAATCTTTACTCTACATCATGTTGTCTCCATCCTTCTAAATGATCTTATTCTCAAAGATGCTGCTCTAACCTAATGGACAAAAAACAAAGGGATGAAGAAATTAGCTCCACTACTTTGATTGACACTTCTGACTATTAGTTGTTGTAGCGTCATTTTTCGGTCATGACCAACTCTTTTGTCCCCATTTGGGGTTTTCTTGACAGAGATACTGGATAAATGGATTGCCATTTCCTTGTCTTGTTCACTTTATAGAGGAGGAAACTGTGGCAAACAGGGTTAAGTGACCTGCCCAGGGTCAGACATCTAGTAAGTGTTCAAGGTCAGATTTGAACTCAGGAAGACGAATCTTTCTAATTCCAGGCTCAGATCTCTACTAACTATGCCAACTAACTATCCTTTGACCACCAGGCTTTACTCTAATTGGTAGATGCAAACAGGTGCATCTTCCTGCTTACTAGACCCAGGCTCACTATAGAGAAACAAACTAGTATAATAACAAGGGCAACAGTAATAGCCTTTACATAGTGCTTACTCTATGCCAAGCACTTTACAATTACTATCTCATCTGATTCTCGCCACCACTCATAAAAAGGTAGGTGCAATTATCATTCCTAATTTTATAGCTGAAGAAACTGATGCAGACAGAAGTGAAGTGACTTGCTCAGAGTCAGAGAGCTAGTAATTATCTGAGGCCAGATCTGTACTCAGGTCTTCCTCAGTCCAGGCTCAGAAATTTATCCACTGAGCCACCCATATATCCCTTCAAGTCTTAACAAGAATCCCCTTTAAAAACATACCTGAGAAATGGTCATCCAGTTTTTGTCCAAAGTCGTTTAATAATGAGGGACTCACCACGTTCTGGTGTACTTTGAATGATGTTTGTAACTCTGGTGCTTAACTTTTTACTGATACAACACTAATTTTCATGGACTGTGGAGAGAATGCAGGGTCGTGCCAGGTGGGACTCCTGTCTTCAATGTATGAGAGGTCCTAGATGAGTAGGCATGTATAGATATCTATCTTCATCCTTAGAGGTAATCCCTATGTGAATGTTATTCTAGATAACTGCAGCAACCCCAAAGGAAGTGTATGGAGAATAAAGAGAAATGTGTTTTATAAGCTCTTTGAGATTCTCATAGGAACAAATCTGACTTATTTACTCATTCAAATTTTCCATGACAATTTATTGGTCAATGGATAAAGCTCCTCAACTCAATTACCCTCTACATTCTCAACACTGTTGTCTTATTTGCAACAAACACAAAAAATGGAACTGATCTCTATTAAAATCATGTTGAGTTTCTGATGAAAATTGCATGAAGAAAAGCTGACTTATTTAGAAAGACAATTATACAGCTACATAGCACTAATTAGTGAAGGTGAATATTTAGTTATGCATATGGAAACCTTAGCAAGCTTTTTACTCTGTTACTCAGAGACCTATTTCTCAAAAGTTTTCAGAAATAACACTCATATGAGAAACTTATTTATTCTGCTTTAGTGATACTTTCTTGATAAGTAACAACTATAGAAAGGCCCATTCACCTAGAAAATAAAGAATTCTATACAGAAATTGAGTGCAAAGTTGGAATGGTTTCCTTTGTAATAAATAATCAACTACCAGACTTTTGATAATTACTATATGCCATGCACCAACCAGCTCTTTCAGGTTGACAGAATTTTCCCAATTGTTATATATGTATCATGTTGTTACTTATGACTATTGATTTAGATTTAAGCAAGGCAGAGTTGCACAGTCATCAGCCTCATTCTCTACTCTGGAGTCATTATGGTCCAGTGGCAGGACAAACTCAAGATGGCTAGTGATGGCTCAGGATGCAGTGGATGACCTTGGTGTCTTCATTCAGTGTCTAATCAAGCTCTAAGCACTGCACATCACCTGCTTCATCTGCCTTCATGGCCATTGGAATAAACTGGTCTCATCTGCCCATTCCACCAGAGGAATTCTTCACCTGGCAGGATAAGGTACCAGACACTGAAGTCTTTGCTTGAGTTGGACTACCAAGCATTCAAATTATGCTTCAGAGAGCGCAGCTCTGATGGGCTGGCCACGTTGTTCGAATGCAAAATATACACTTGCCAAAAAGACTAATGAAGAACTCGCATGAGGCAGGTGATCATATGGTGGCCAGAAGAAATGATACAAGGACACTCTCAAGGTCTCTCTCAAAAACTTTGGATTTGACTGTGCACCATGGGAGACTCTGGCACAGGACTGCTCAGCATGGTGTTCCCACATCAGAAAAAGGTGCTGTGTGCTCTATGAGCAAAGTGGAATTGAGACAGCACAAAGTAAACATAGGATATACAAATTTGGGATATATATCTACCCTGAATATTCAAATGGACTATCTGTGCCCAACCTGTGGTAGAGCATTCCAAACTTATAGTATACAATCTATTCAGCCACAGTCAGACACACTGAAATTTCACTTTATCGTGTTATGTCACTTTAGTCCTCTTTGAGAACAAAGGACAACAACCAACCAACCATGACTATTGAATAAGTGACCATTTCCAAGGTGTTTTCAGAAATTTCACCATTATTGTGCCCTATCTATGTGTGTGTGTGTATGTGTGTGTATATATGTGTGTGTGTGTGTGTGTGTGTGTGTGTGTGTGTGTGTGTGTGTGTGTGTGTATATATGTGTGTGTGTGTGTGTGTGTGTATATATATATATGTGTGTGTGTGTATATATATATGTGTGTGTGTGTGTGTGTGTGTGTATATATGTGTGTGTATATGTGTGTGTGTGTGTATATGTGTGTGTGTGTGTATATATGTGTGTGTGTATGTGTGTGTGTGTGTATATATATATGTGTGTGTGTGTGTATGTGTGTGTGTGTGTGTGTATATATATGTGTGTGTGTGTGTGTGTGTATGTGATCAAAGCAGGTGCTGATCTTTATTGGTGGAGACAGTTTTCTCATTAGAAGTTCCCTATACCAATGAAATTACAGATTCAGTCTATAACAATATACTATACTACATACATTTGCTTTGTCCATGCATGCACAAATATAATGCATATCATACTAGAAAAAAGTTTCCAAGAAATATTTCCTAAAATGTCCAATCTGAGTGAATCCAAGAATCCTTCAATTCTCTGCCTGACATGTCTGATGGCATCATTATATTTCTCAAAAATACATCACCACAAAAGCACATAGGAACAGGGAATCTTGTCAGCTTAAATCCTCATTGGAATAAGGCAGGATATCAATACACAAACATACAATAGTAGACTGGCATTTGGGGAAAGATGCACACAGATGTACTCTGTGCATTATTTGAATTTGCTGCATTATTCAGAATCTATCCAGGACTCTCCAGTGAGAAATTCCTCCAGCAATGACACAACATGAAGTTCAAGCAAATGATGGAGCTGTCTATATCTGTGAGGAGCAGCAGATTTACACTGGAGTTTAGACATCAGATATCTGGATGTTTGACTCCTAAATTTATTACTTAGTACCTGTGTGACCTTGGGCAGACCACTTAACCTTTCTGGTCCTTAGTTGTCAATCAGTGGCTATAGTTTGGTTTCTCTCTAGGAAACTTCCTTCCAGATCTAACCTAATCCTCTATGACTGCTTTTAGTCTTCTCAAGGCTTAAACTTTTCCACATTTTTTCCTAATCAGAAATATCAGATGCCCAGAGTACCTGAATAACATATGAAGGGTCTTTCCCCACTAAGTTTATATGCTCTAAGACAGGTAATAGAGACAAATGAACTTGTTAAAGAACACATACTCCCAGGATGGTTCTTCCTAAAATCCACTTTAATCATGTGATTCGTTGCTTAAATTCCTTCACTTACACACCTTTGTTAAAGTTCATATTACTAAACCTCTTCCCAATCTCCACTCCATGCAAGCTGATACCCAATACGGTCCTTGTGTTTTTCCATCTCTTCACTTTTATTCTTGCCCTACCTCCCCCATTTAGAATGACGTGCTTGCATTTCAACTTACCAAATTCTTACCTAACCTTTAGATCCCATTTCACATCAGCTCTATGAAGCCTTACCTGAGCACCAACCAGAAGTTATTGCTTCTTCTTTTGTTACATCTGACTTTTTCCTGTTCCTTATCTCTCATATCCAAATCAGTCACCAAATCCTAGTGATTCTACCAAGCAATATGGATGTCCACCATATGATACGGAGACTACCACTTTACATATTCCATCATTACTTGGAGTAATTGTAATATTTAATTACTTGTAGTAGTGGTTTCCTAATCAATATTTTTCTCTCCCACTCTTAAACACCCTGCACATAACAAAATCCATCTTTCTGCAGCAGCTGGAATAGTTTTCTTTATGTATGATCTGATCATGTCACTTCCATTGTCAAAAATCTTTAGTGGATCCCTACTGGCTACTAAGGAAAGAACAAATTGCTTGGCTTTCAAGGCTTTCCAAAATCTGCCTACGTCTGACCTTTCCAGAGTTATCTCAGATTATCCCAACACTTTAACCTCCATTCAAGTGCATACAACACTGACCTGGAGTCAGGAAGACATGAATTTGAGTTTGGTCTCAGAAACTTATTAGTTTGTGACCCTGGGCAAGTCACTTAAGCTCTGTTTCCCTCAGTTTCCTTAACTGAGGGACCTAGGAAACTAGAGCCCTGGGGTTTATAATTCTGTACCTATTTGTCTTTGGGCAAATCATTAAGGACCATTTTATGGTCCTTAATTTCTTCACTTATAAGTTGATGGGATTAGTTTAGATGATTTAAAAATATGTTTAAGTTTTCATCATTCATTTACCTAACATTTTGAGTTCAAAATAGTCTCCCCATCTCTCCTTTCCCCACCCCAACATGGTGTGTACTTTGATAGTGACTCTACATATACATTAATATTAAACCTATTTTCACATTAGTCATTTTGTAAAGAAGAATTAGAATCAATGGGAGAAACCACAAGAAATAAGAAATCAAAAGAGACAGAGAGAAAATAATATGCTTTGATCTGCATCCAGACTCCATAGTTCTTTTTCTGGATGTGGACAGTATTTTCCATCATGAGTCTTTTGGAGTTGTCTTATATCCTTGCATTGCTAAGAAGAGATAACTCTATCAAAGTTAGTCTTCATACAATGTAGCTGTTACTATGTACAATATCCTGGTTCTATTCACTTCATTCAGCATCATTTCATATAAGTCTTTCCAGGTTTTTCTGGTCTGCATGCTCATCATTTCTTACAGTACAACAGTATTCCATTACATTCATATACCACTATTTGTTCAGCCATTACCTAACCGATGGGCATCCCCTCAATTTCCAATTCTTTGCCACCACTAAAGAGCCACTATAAATATTTTTGTATATGTGGGTCCTTTCCCCATTTTTATGTTCTCTTTGAGATATAGACCTAGAAGTGTTATTGCTTGGTCAAAGGGCATGCATATTTTTATAGTCCTTTGGGCATAGTTAGTTTAGATGGTTTCTAAGTTCCCTTGCAGCTCTGACCTAATCTTCCATGACCCCTTTTAATTTTCATAGACTTGAGGGAGCCCAGCAGTCACAGCATAATAGTAACTACCTTGCAGGGTTGTTGGGAGATCAATAAAATAACTGTAAAGGGCTAAGAACAGGACCTGGAACATAGTAGACACTACAGGAATGCTTATTCCCTTTCCTTTTCTAACCTCCAGGTCATTCTCCATGCTAGAATACCCTCCTTCCTCTTGCTCACCTGAAGAATTAAAAATAATATGCATATCATGTCTTTCTTCTTTTCTTTTTTAACAAAGCTGTGAATTCAGTACTAGAAGAACTTCCTGTGAAGTAACTCCCTCTATAAATGTAGATTAGCAGCTTCTGTGCAATTTACAGCATTGAAGAGCTTCCTGGGAGCGCTGTAGGTCAACTGACTTGCCCAGAGATGTAACTCCATTATGTATCAGAGGAAAGCCTTGAATCTATGTTGTTCTGCTGCCCAAGTTCACTCTATCTATTACATACACCGTCTCTTATTTATGACAGTGGTGTTTTATAGTCTATTCTATCATATGCCTTATCCCTGATAGGCTATGGGAGAATGCCTCGGTAAACTTGGTATGTCTCCAAACTTTAGTGTCTGCACATAAATGATTTATACATTTGTTCAAATCAATTTAATTTTTGGATGAATAACTGAATCTGAACACAAAGAAACTATACATACATTCAGATACATAATTTAAAGTGCTTGCATTAAGCAATTGTATAATTCCTTATCTTTGTGACATCATTCAGATTTGGAGAAATAGCAATTTTTTAAGCAATGCTTTAAAAAAATAGAGAAAAATAGGATCAAAATGAGCTTTGACACAGTATGAAACCCATTTCTTACTTTTTATTTCGGGTAAAAATGCACCTAACTATGTAGATATGGGCCTCTTCAAAAAGATTTTCAGGAAATCCCCAAATTCCCCTCATTCCATGTTTATGCATTTTTCAACATGAATTCTCTTTCAATATGTGTAATTTAACTTTTCCTTCATGCTGATTTCACTTTCTTTTGTCCTTTCTTGAATGGAAAATGTGAGAGATTGTTCTTATAAATAACTTAAAATTATCTAGATTGCACATTTCAACCCTCTCTTTGGCTCTTCTCTGACCACATTATGGACTCTCAATAAACACTGGGCAGCAACCACAAAACCAGGCTCCCACATTCAGCATGCAGCCTCCTATGCACCTGAGGCCAAAGAACACAATCTGGTTTTGAAATAACAAAAAAATATGAAGCTTGCCATCATGTTCTGATTTACTGCTAACAAAATGCTAACATAGTGTCCACACTATATTATTTTATATCAGTATGAAAGTACTTTGTCAATAAAAATCATTTACTGAAAAGACTAATTCTAAATCATTCCAGTTTCTTCTTTCTCTAATGTATCCTCTAAACAAGTGCCAAAATGATCTTCCTAATGCATATCTGAGCAAGTCATCCTCCCCCGCTCAAAAATATTAAGTGCCATTGATCCGTCAGCCTTTTCTGCTGAAACATCATTCGTGCCCCTCCTCTCTAATCAGGGGTGCACCCCGGCCTCTGTTCTAGGCTCTCTCTTCTCTACCTTATTTTTCTTAATCCATTGATTGATCATCACAATGACCAATCATGATATTAGAAGAGCTAGTCTGAGCAAAAGATGAGATTCAGGGAGCGAAATATACATGCATATATATGTTCATATATATATATATATATATATATATATATATACATGCACACATATATAAGCATAGACATGTATGTGTCTGCATATTTGCACACATTCATATTTATATTTAGAGAGAGAAAAGAAAGAAGAGAGAATGCCAAAATCTGTGAAATTTTGTGACAAAAATATGGAAATATGTATTGCTTGACTATGAATTTGTGTTTTGTGGTTGTTTTACTTTTTTTTTCTTTTATCCATGATAGGGAGAGAATATAGGTAGGAAACAAAGGAGATTAATTGAAAAAACACAATTTAATTTTTAAAATTCTTTGAATACATAGGGGCTGGTGAGATCATACAAATGATCCCTAAAATCTACATATAAAGATTTTACCTCTCTCTTGGGCTCTAGTCCTCTGCAAAAATTGCCTACTGAGAATCTCTACCTGGATATCCCATAGGTATCACAAATTCAACATGAATTCATTTTTAGATTTTATTTTTAACCTTAAACTTACCTTTCCTCAGAATATCCCTAGTTGCCTTTCTTATAGTTGTCCAGATTCATGATGTAGGAATCATTCTCAATAATTGACTCTTTCCTAGCCCTTGTATCCAATCAGTTGTCAGATATAATCAATTCTACCTCCTTAACATCTCTCATATCTGCCTTCCCTCCACTGATATTGTCCACAGTGTTGTTACTCCTTGCCTAGACTATTGCACTAGTTTCCTAACTGGTCTCCCTGAATCTAATCTCTTCCCTCTCCAACTCATCCTTCACATACAGCTATCATACTGCTATTCTGAAAATACAGTTCTGACCACTTCACTTCTCTGGTCAAGAAGTTTCAGTGACTCTCACATTCTTCTAGGTTCAAATACAAATTCCACGGTTTATTTCACAAACTGCATCCAACCCATATTTCTGGATTGATGGCTTACATATTATCTCCATTCATTCAAATGGAGGTGCCATCTAGTCCAGTCCTTCCTACCATATCCCTACAAGTGGATGTTCAGCCTCTGTTTAAAGAACTCCAAGGAGGGAGAACCCTCCCTCTTCCAAGATATTCTGCTCCACTTTCAGACTGCTTTAATTATAAGGAAGTTTTCCTAAGTCTTCAAGCCTGAAGTTGTTTCTTTGCTACACCTACCCATCCCTCCTAGGTCTTTTCCACTGGGTCAAATAAAACAAGTTTATTGCTAAATACTTGAAGGAAACTCTCAGGAATTGTTTCCCCTTTCTTATGACTCTTCTCCAGGATAAAATTACCATTTATGTCCTTAAACCCTCATATAATATGGCCTCAGACCCATCACTATTGTGACTGCTATCTCTTGGATACTTTCCTGTTCATCACTGCCCTCCTTAATCTATGCTGCACAGCAATGAACACAATACTCCAGGCAAGATTTGATAAAGCAAAAGTACCATGAGATGATCATCTTTCTATTCCTAGAAAACTATGTATCTCAGTGCATCCCAAGGTTACATTTGCTGTTATTTTTTCTGCCACATCATCTTGGTGACTCACATTGCAACTGTTGTCCATTGAACCATCAAGATCTTTATCAGAACAACCACTATGTATCCATGACTCCCCCATATCATATTTGTCTAGTTGATTTTTGTTTCCAAGTGCAGTATTTTACATTTATCCCTTGCTTATCATCTTATCAGTTTTAGCCTAATGGCCTAAATTGTCAAGATCTTATTGAATCAGAACTTCTCAACTGTGCCAGCCAACTCTGTGTCACCTAAATGTTTGATGAGTCCAATATCTATGTCTTCAGTAAAATCACAGATGCAAATATTGAATAGCATGAGTTCAAGTATAGATCATAGGGATACCTTATGGGAGATCTCCTGCTATGTTTACATTAAAAAATTAACAGCTACTGTTTGTAATGGAACCTCTTCTCAACCCATTTCATTGTATAATCATCTACTGCATATCTCTCCATCATCTCTATAAAAATAGCATGAGATACTTAGTCAAAAATCTGCTAAAGAAAACATTACAAGGTTTAGACCCCAGAGATCAAAGGAAAAGGACTTGTGTGTACAAAAACATTTTGGTGGCTCTTTTTGTGGTGAAAAAGACCTTGAAACTATGGTAATGACGATTCATCAAGGAATGTATGGACAAACCATAGTATATGAATAAAATGAAATACTATTGACCTGAATGAAACAAGAAAAGGCACGTATTCAGAGAAACTGGAAAGGCTTGTACGAACTGATGCAAACTAAAGTAAGCAAACTATTACAATTTATATAATAATAACAGCTTTACAAAGAAAAATAACTTTGAAAATATTGAGAATTCTGATCAATACAATGACCAACAGCAAAGATTCCAGAGAACTTTTTTTTAATTAAATTTTTTTATTTTATTATGATTTTTTTAATGTTCTACAATCACTTCCTTAAAATTAAGATTTTATCCTACCACCACACCTTCCCCCCACTACCCCCCTCCCTCCCCATGACAGCATAAAATTCTGTACAGGTTCTACATATACTTTCCTATTGAGTACATTTTCACTATAGTCATGCTATGTAGTTGCACTAAAATAAATGGAAGAAATCATATAACAAATCAAAACATAATACACTAAGACCCACACACACACAAACATGATCTGCTACATTCTGTGAATGACTTCCATATTTCTTTCTCTGAGTGTGGAAGGCATTTTGTTTTAGAAAACCATCATTGGAATTTTTTTTT
>CM053771.1:123459348-123483027 GCA_028658325.1 Potorous gilbertii | reverse complement strand
ACCATCATTGGAATTTTTTTTTCAGTAAGTTCTTGTGTTATTACAAAGTTCCAAGTCTACCAGAAAAAACTCTCGCACACTGTGGTCATTGCTGTGCACAAAGTTCTCCTGGTTCTGCTCCTTTCACTCAGCATCAGATCATCTAAGTCCTTCCAGGCCTCCCTGAAGTCTTCTTGTTCAACATTTCTTATGGCGCAATAGTACTCCATTACATTCATATACCATAATTTATTAAGTCATTCCCCAATTGATGGGCATCCCCTTGATTTCCAGTTCTTGGCTACCACAAAGAGTGCTGCTACAAATATTTTTGTATATGTAGGACCCTTTTCCATTTTTATAATCTCTTGGGGATACAGTCCTAGTAGTGATATTGCTGGGTCAAAGGGTATGCACATTTTTTGCAGCCCATTGGGCATAGTTCCAAACCGTTCTCCAGAATGGTTGGATAGAGAACTTCTTATTCAACTTGATCTTTTTCATCCTTACAGAGAGTAGATGGATTCAGGATTTAGACTGAGAAATATATGTGCATATATGTATGTATATATACATATACATACGTATATATGCATATATAGGTATACATGTATATATACACATATGCAAATACAGATACATACATATATATGTATATATATATATATATATATATATATGACATATTCAATACAGGAATTTGTTTGGCTTTACTATGCACATTTGTTACAAGGGTTTTGTTTTTCTTTTCTTTACAATGGGGACAAGGATTATAGAAGGAAGAGAAAACAATTTTTTTAAGCTGAACAATAATAAATGTAAAAAAAAAATTGCCAAAATATTGATAAACTCTATCCAGGGTATTCCCCTCAGTTTTACTATTTTAATAATCATTTTAAAGAAGGAAATATAGTTAGTGTGACATGACTTTTTTCTTTATAAACCTTGAAGATTCTTTGTAATCACTGCTTCACTTTTAAAATGTTCAGTAAACATCTCATCAATGATTCTTGCTGGGGATTTTTATGGTAGTCAAAGACAACGTCATTGGTCTACAGTCTGCAAACTTCTACAATCTCAGTTTATGAAAATTAAGATAACATTTGAACTCTGAAATTTGCTTTCCCAAAATTGATGATGCATGCATATCACACTATGTACAAATTTTTCCTCTTCTTCTTCATCATCATCCCACATTTGCAATTGCTTAAATTTTTGGCTTTCCTTCAAGCCCAGTGCATCTGCCACTTCCTTCAGGAAGTCTTCTCTGATACCACTTTGATTAAAATTATACCTGTGTACATTTTTATTTTCCAGCATACTATAAGCTCCTCAAAGCCAGAATGGTGTCACTTGTGGTTTTGTATTCCTAGTACCCAACATACTAACCAACACATAATGGATACTTTAAAAAATAGGTACTTTACAAATAGATACTTTAAAAAAAAGATATTTTCTTGAATTGAATCCCTCTGTTTTAGAGTTCTTTGTCTAGATGTCTTTGGCAGCTAGGTAGAGTTGGAAGTACTGCCAGACTTAAACTCAAGAAGACCTGAATTTAAATCCTGACTCAAACACTTACTGGCTCTATGACATGAGCAAGTCACTGAAACCCTCTGAGTCTTAGATTCTTTATCTTTAAAACAGGATTAATAATAGCATTCATCTCACTGATTTCTGGGAGGATGAAGTGAGATAACATAAAGCAACCTACAATATGGAAAGTGTTTTAAACCTGTTAGCTATTAACTCTTCTTTGCATTACCACATTTGTATACACATCATATTCCTCTTCTTTATATTCTAGACAGTAACCAAGTGGTGACTGTATACCTAGGACCATATGCTTAGCCCAGTCTCTTGTACATAGCAGTCAATTAATAAATATTTGTTAATTTAATTTCTAATGATTTTGAATGAAAGTTATTTTTCAAAAATGAAAATCACTTCAGCAAATCTCTCTGGCCTATAATTACACAACCTTTCCCTTTCGTTCTGCATAAACTATCAAGATGCAAGATTAACCTATCATCTTTAAATATAATTGTATATCTCAGCATGGCTGGAACAGGGGAAGAGAGGAACAATTACTAATATATGCAATATCCATGCCTGCTGGAAAGAAAGAACTATTCATGCATGGCAAAAGATCAATCTTCAAAAGACATCCCCTACTGTATATGTGTACTTCAGAGTTCCTTTGTTTCTCTTCTTTATTTATAACTTACACTTGATCCATGGAGAATGGGACAGAAATACCACATGGGGAGCAGAGTATGTTTTCTCTGCAGTACTTCTCTTGGATTCCTTCCCTTCTGCCATGAAATATCATTACCCTGCAGCTTTCTTTCAGAATATGTCCTTTATATGAGTTAATAAAAACACTACTTTAAAAATATACAGTCACTTTTGGGTTTAGGGTCATTTAGAAAAGTTATCACATATATGAGTTGCTTTTTGTCAATCAAGTGCATTCAGTTACAACATCAGCTGTTTATTGTCAACAAGAAGGGCTCACAAGATCATCAAAACTATTTTCCCCCCGACTTGGTGGTTCCCCTCTATTCCAAAGATGCTGAACTTTAATTGTAGTCATCTTTGGACACTGAAGGTTCTAGACTTAAAGTAGGCAAGTTCCAAAAGCCCCAAGAAGACAGAATACTGAAAGCAGTTAGAGGGGATTGTGTTTTACCTTCCTTAACAGGTGAGGGGGTCTCAAAGTGGAATGGGCTACTTAGGGAGATAGTGATTACTCATCATTACAGATCTTCAATAAAAGGCTCTAGATGACTACTAGTCAGATTTACTATAATTGGGCATTGTTTCGTAGGTTGTACATTAAGGTCATTGAGTTCCTTCATAAAAGTAACTCTGTGATTGATTCTGAGGTCCACTACTATGTACAAGAATGAAGAAAATGACCTTGGACCTCAGTCTTCCTTAGAGAAGGCTAGAGGAACTCCCTTACCGCCATCCTACCTTATCAAACCATCTCTAAATCCAAACCTTTATGAAAGAGGTTTCCAGGAAAAGTAGCAGGGTAATTAATTGGATCACAGCTCTAAAGATGGATGAGACCTGTGAGGCAATCTAATCCAATTCCATCATTTTAAGATGAAAAACTGAAATTGATTTGTGTTAAGTGATTTTTCCAGGGTCACACAAGCAGTAGAAATAAGAGGACACAGGACGTCTGACTTGTCTGCTGTCTTTCTACTGTACTATTGTAATTCACTGCAGTGGGTACATCTCAATTGCCAATGACTGCCTAGGACTTCCAACCAGGGAAGACAGGCCCAAACAGATTCAAGTTCTCATCAAATGTAATTGTTCACCCAATCACCAGCAGAAAATGTCCCAAGTCAGCTCAGAGATCCCCTTACAACTGGTACTTGAACAGCGGAAACTTTATGGTTCATATTTACTCTAAATAGAAATTCTCAACTTGTTTTGGTCGTAGACTCCTTTAGCAGTCTGGTGAAGTGTACTGACCTCTTCTCAGAATGTTTTTAAACGCATTATGTATATATATAATATTACATAAGAAACAAATTATATTTAATTATCAAAATATTTTTAAAGTACATTTAGAGACCCCAGATTAAGAACACCCACTCTAAAGTGAAGTCAACTCCTGGAAATGCCCAACATTAGAAACACCAGTGGAAAAAGGGGTCAAGACAAGGGCATCATGAGTCAGCTCCTGGGACTTTTTCTCTTTTGGTAAAAAAAAACTGAATTACAGGACAGGATCTTGGAGTCACTGCTTTGTATTTCTCAGACAGCTTTAATGAACGGAGTTCAAAAAGTGAACCACCTAGAAAAAAATGACATAGAATATGACTAAGTTCTCTAAACAATATACAGAAATCTAGAGTATTACATAGGATGTGACTCTGAAGCCAAGAATCTTCAGAGGGGCACAGGGGAGCCACTCAACACTACTCTTATAAGATCAGTGACCCCAAATTGTGTTTCAGAACAATAGGCTTAAATTTTATGAACGTAAAAGGGAAAAAACTGGAGCTTCCTGTAAGGCCATCCAGAGAAGCCTAAGCATAGTAGGCATAGCTCTGATTCACATCTGGAAGGGCTATTTCCCTATTATGATCTATTCTACTACATGGAGCCCAGAAATCTATTAAAGTCTACCTGTAACCTCCTTTTGATTAGTTGACCAATTCTTATGAAGTCAAGATTAAATCCCAATTAATATGTTAAATCAAAATGTTAAGCTTGAGAATAGGTTGTCAGACACATTTTAAGATGTTTTTATCGAGTTCTCTTTTAAATTTTCAGATTTCTTAAGGGTTTATCTTTGAACCCAAATCACAGAGCTATCATCCGTTGACATGGCTTATTTTAGAAACACAAGACCATATAAAAAATGCAACATTTATAGTAAGGGAGCTTCTTACCCCTCCCCCACAAGAAGTAAGAAAAATTCAAGTCCTTTCTCTTCATATTTTAAAGGTAGGTCACTATAATGCATATATTATCAGAAATGGTCAATGTGTTGTTTGGATACATCAAACTGCTACCCTTTTGTTTTTTAATCACGGTTACTGGGTAATAAATGGAAGAGGGACAAATCTGGAAATAAAGTTTACATAAAAACAATAAAAATAAAATGAAAATGAACTTAACAGGTACTGTAACTATAAGGACAGCCTTAGACATTCCACAAATACAACAGCTGTTTCTCACCTACTAAAAAAATTCTGAATGGTTCTAAATTCAGTATTTGAGTCATCTACACCTGTACTTTCTGAAGACAAGACAAAATCAAAAACATGTCAGTTTAAGAGGTCATCCACAATTTTAGCATCCTTAGCTGGAAGTTGTACATAGGTTTAGTAATCAGAAAAAAAATCAATTTAATTACTATTACTAAATTTCTATCATTTCAGGGACTAAAAAAGTGAAAATCTGGAATCTTTCCTCCTAGAAACCTAGAAATGTACTTAAAAACCAAGGCAATTTCAGTAACAATGAATAAAGAACAACACTAAAAATGACAATGAATAGGAGAATTTACTAATGCACTACAGAATCTTTTCATTCCTTTAAAATGTGGGACCTCACAATTTCTTCTCGAGGATACAAAATCCAAGCCCACTATTCAAACTTCCATAGGTAGCTGTTTAAAAAATTGAAAAAGGCAATGCAGACTTAATTTTAGGACATATCTAAAGAAAACAAAGGGGACGGGCCAAAAGGATCAGGTAATTTACTGAGCCACTACCCAGGCAGGAGAGGAAGACTGAGCAACCCATGCTGATACCTGTACATGGTATTGCCACATCCTCCATTAGGCTAACCTCAAAACTCTGGATAATCACAAATGCTCATGCTATGAGTACAATTACAATGCCTTTGGTCTTCCCTTTGCAAGGATTATCAAATACACCCATTAGATCCAGCACAGAATAGACAAAAACAGCAGTGGATTAGGAATCTGGAGAGCCAGGCTCTAGTCCCTGGGTACTTTATGATCATGTGGCCATGAACAAGAAGTCACAATCTCCTTGAACCTTAGCTTCTGCAGCTAAAACTAAGGCTAAAACACTACCTTACCTACCTCCCAATATTACTATTAGGAAAGAACTTTAAAAAAATTGTGTTACTAAAGATTGAGGCTTTACTAAGGAGACCTGTCCTTATTATATCTGCTTGGGGGTTGTGGATAGAATCTGTGATTTCATTGTTATAGAGTATTCTTATTGAGGACTCTTCCTTTACCAATGCACTTAGAGAGTTGCCAAAGTGGAGAGTTGGCCTATTGACTTGTCTAGTATGCAGCCAGTGTATGTCAGGGGTAGAACTTGAACCCAGGTTTTTTGAGTCCAAGATCAGTGCTCTAGCTCATACACTCCATAGCCTCTAGTCTTTTTCTTATATCTTTGCTTATTTAATAACTAGGTAACTGCCCCTCTTCTACCTCCTTTCACCATCACTCCCACACCTCATGAGCAAACATGGCATGACGAAGGAATGGAGTAGAGTAGGTCTCATTGCATCGCCTTTCAGTGGGATGTTATTTACTTTTGAACTTATAAGAAGCAACCATGAGGAATTTTAAGATCTTTACGGAAACTTGTGAATCACTAGTATCCCATATGCCAGATTGCATAAAGTAATAAGTGACTCTCTGGTCGGTAAGTATCATTGTTGTTATTCACAGGCCTGGATACTTCTACCAGTTATATCACATTATTTTTGAAAGTCTATTATTTATAATTATGACTGTAGTTCCCAAGGACCTGATTTAATAACTTGCATCTTTGTACTGCTTTAAAGTTTGCAAAGCATTTTACATATGTCAATTCATATCATTTGTGTCAACCCAAAGATCTACACAGTGCAAGTATGGCAATAAGTTAAGCATCCTTGGAACTGAAATACCATTTATTAGTGACCACTTCAATGGACAGGATGACACATACTCAGTGAAATAGCTTGGTAGCTTCACCAATTTTGAAGACTCTATAAAGAGGCCATAAGTAATCTCTAGTTATGAGTAGAAACCATTTACAAAGGAATTCCCCTTTAGCACTCTTCCTAAAATCTGTAAAAACTTGTCATTTAACATGGGCCACATTAAAAATCCTTTTAAAAAATGGATCACTTCCTTTTGGAATTACAGAAAATATATGTTCCATTCAGGATCATTAACTGCACACTATGTAAATTTATTTTGCTCCCTTTTCCTTGCCATCTTCCAACCCTCATCCCATCTATTTTGGTTGGTGGATGAGTCTGGCTTTTGTAAAGTCTCAAGCTTTCTGGGCTGATCAACATTTGAACTAATATCAACTATTTCAGTTGTTAAAAAGGGCTAGTTTTAAATGCCAGGAAATCCAGGGCAAGTTTCAAAATTCTGAAAAAAAAAAGTACTCTCAAATCTACATCCATCAAATATCCTAACAACTGAAACAAAGAATGAGTAACTTTTCTTCCAAGAGGTCATATTCAAGCATGCAGATCAATCTGTCAAGACTTTCTTATAGTTGTTTCTTGGTTTTGTGAACTATTCTTAGATACTTCCCACTAACTCCCATGAATTCTTGTAATTGATACCTGGAGATATAGCTATAGCTAAAAAAAATGAAAATGAAATATAATTGCTATTCAATAAATACAAAAAAACTTTTACTGAAGAGTCTGAAAAATGTAGTATTTGGCCTTGGCGGGGCTGAGAATTGAGAAAGAAATCTAGGAAATCTTAAAATCCCAAGATCTTGCAAAGTTGCACATGAAAATAATCTCAGCCTCAGTATTTCTTTCAAAGTTCTAACCTGATTGTTGTATTACTTCAAGGAATGATTGGAGGTCATTAAAGTGTAATATAGGAGCTTCTTCCACAAAAGTACTATGTTGAAATAATCTCATTCCATGGAGTACACCTTTGTCATCATCAAAAGTTTTTCTTTCTGCAAAGCAGAAAGGTCTCTTAGTAAAACTCAAATTAAGTACACTTCAGAAAGTTCTTACACAGTAGCAGTATATACTGATAATAACACAAAATAGCTAATATCTGCCAACTAATCTGGGTTTGGAAGTTTCTAAGTCACAAAAAGCATAACAGCAAAGATATGAAGAAGTGGTGTCCAAAGAGAGACAATGTTTGCTCCCTTGGGCGAGTATAAGGTCAGGGGGGAAGATGCAGGGAGATCCAGAGAAAAGTCAATACAGGTAGACTTCAGATATTCCTGTTACCTGCCCAGAATGTATGCTTTGGATGTGAACTAAAGAAAGAATTCTCTAACAGGCGTTATAAAAAGTGCATAAACCCAACTACTGCCTTTGGAGAGTCTTTTGCCCCAGGGATGAGGCAGCACTCAAGGTGAAATTCTATCCCTGCCTGGATCCTGACTTGGGACAGCTGTTTCTAGGACTGACCTCTGCTCCTTGCAAAGAGGTTGCAATCCCTCTGAGAAAGAATCTGAAGCTGAGTCTAACAGGGCCCATCAGGACTAGCCTCTTCCCAGCAATGCTGATCCCATTTCAGAACCACCCTGAACATGAATGAGAAATGCATTTGCGGGGAGTGGGGTCTGCAGTTTTCTATTGCCTTTGCTTCCTCACCACAACCTTTGCCCTTTATTCTTGGGAAAAGGGTTTTTTTTATAGCTGTTTAATCATAGTTAAACCTGGGTTAGGGTGTCCACGATGACAAAGCACTACTTTAACAGAAAGGACCCAAAGCGTTATAGCAGCGATTTCTTCACTCATCATAACCACCGCCACTCACTCCTAGACTTTCTGGTCTAAAAAGTTAGGAGTGAGACAAAGAAACGACGCAGCCCACAACTTGGAGTAACTGAAGGAAGCGAACCATCCTGGTCGCTGGTATGGCACAGTAACTGGCCACCTAGAGGAATGAACCGTTTGAATCTCCCTAATGGACAATCTCTTTCACCCCAGCCCCAGCTCTACCAGGGTGAAACTGTATTGAACCCCTGCAAAGCCTTCTGTGCTTAAAGCAACTAGAAATAAAGTTTCAGCATTACTTACCATCTCTCCTGAGGTTAGAAGAGCGCAAGGCTTTAATAGATCCGCTCTGGGGAATCGCCAAAGCGTCCCGATAGCTACAAAAGTTTGCGCACACTACAGTGTACAAGAGGATGAGACGGTACATCGGGATTCTCGTCCCCGGGCCCACGCTGCTCCAAGAAAACCTAGGTTTCCCCACCAAGGGAGTCCTGCACCTCACCACTGCCTGCCCTACAGTCGCGCCCCTGGAGATAATCCGCGGCCGCCGCTGGCTGTGCTAGTCTCCGAGTTCTCCCCAAACTTCCTGCATGCTGAAGTTTGTAAGCCCTGCGGGACTGGACAAACAGCAGGTTGATTTCCTCCCCACAGCCCCTCCGGTGGCCAGTAAGGGCAGCTGCAGGAGGATCCAGATGTGTCTGTGCCGGTCCTGGTCCAGACCCAGCATGCGCTCCTAACAGGACCCGCGCAGCCGCCCCTGCAGTCAGCGTCTGCCTCTGAGCTGCGCCTATAACATGCTCTGGGAAGCTAGAGGCTGGAGTGCAGAAGCTTCCTCCGGGCGACTGAGAGCTGCCCTGGCTACTGAGCATGCCCAGTGCCGAATTGGAAAGGAACTCTTTCCCTCTTGGGGCTTGGACTGGGACTTTGAGTAAGAGAGTTAAAGATGTAAAGGAAGACAAGGATTGAGGCTACACCTGGAAAAGGAGAGAAACCTGGGAGGAGCAGGAATGGAGTCACTCCTCTGTCCAGATTGCATTCCATTTGGATCCTCTCCTGCCCCGCCCACATGCCCAACCCTCTCTAGGTTTATCATCTCAACTTCGTCCAACTTGAATAACTTTTTTTCCTTTTCTTTGGAGGTAGAGGGGACTTGTTACAGGAGAGGATGGGGATGAACCCAGGTTGACTAAATTCGTTCATTCATTCATTTCTTCATTCATTCTTCAAATATTTATTAAGAATCTCCTATGTGCAAAGCACTAAATACTTAGGAGCTACAAAGAGAAGACCTGAACAAAACCAAGTGTCATTAAGATGATAGTGTAGTATCATAGAAAGAGTAATGCTCTGAGACTCAGGAGAATTTCCAGACTTTATTCTGCCACTTGTCAGTACACAAGGAATCCTGACTCTATCCAAGGTTCTCAAAATCTATTTCCTTTCCTGGATAATGGCAATAATATCCACCCAACTTACTTACACAGACTTACTCTGAAGATCAAATGAGAAAACTCCCTAGAAAGTGTTTAAAACATGAAAAGCAGGAACCCCAAGAGAGCTATTACTATGATGTTCAACAAGCCAATGCAAAACAGGGATAAATCCAGCAAGGCTAAGTTCCGGAGCCATAGTCTTTGGTGAGAATAACGCTAGGACTGAGCTTCTCAACTTTAGGTCTGGGGAGTGAAAAAAACATATTTTGATGACTTTATTATATCCAAAGTATTACATTTTATGAATTTAAAAACATGACTTTGAGAAGATGTGGATAGATTTCACCAGATTTCCAAATGGAACCATGACAGATGAAAAGTTTAAGAACCTCTGTTCATAGATATCTGATTTTGAATCAACATCAGAATTCCATATAGCACCTAAACTAAAGCAGCTCAATACTTCCTAGGCTGGGAAGACTGAGTCAAGGCATCAGGAAAGGCAATTCTAGCTTTGATACCCTATTGAATTGTATGGCCCCTTTTCAGAAACTCTAGGATGCTAATGACTGCATCTCTGAATTATTTTGAACATGCTATTTCACAAAATAACTTTAAGAGTTTTCTACCTTGTCTCCTGAAAGCCTAGATGAGTGTTCCCAACCTCTTTCATAACTTGGAATCCTGGGAGAAGGGGGAAGAATACAGTCTGGGAAAAATCATAGTGTCTCTAGAAAAGACCAGCAGAGTTGTTAAGTCTATTATGGTGGCAACAGTGAGGTAAATATATTGAATATCCCCATATTAACTAGAATAAATCCTTAAATTAGAATGTAAATCAATTGAATAAGGTGAATGAGGTTCATCAACAGGGTGGGATGTGATGGAATACCTAATTAAAGAATCAGACCTGGGTTCTTTGTCCTGTCTACTCTCTTACAAGCTTACGTACTCTATGGCATATTCCCTTAGGCCTTAGTTTCTATCTACCTTACAAAGTTGTGAGACCTGAAGGAAATAATTTAAATGAAAATACTTTGAAAAGCTGAGTATTATACAAATACAAAATGTATCATCAGAGGGCAACTAGGTGGTGCAGTGTACAGAGTGCCAGGCCTGAAGTCAGGAGGATTCATCTTCCTGAGTTCAAATCTGGTCTTAGACTCCTAGCTGTATGACCCTGAACAAATCACTTAACCCTGTTTGCCTCAGTTACTCATGTGTAAAATAAGCTAGAAAAGGAAATAGCAAACCATTCCAGTGTCTGTGCCAAAAAAATATCAAATGGGGTCAGAAGGAGTTGGACAAGACTGAAAAACATTATCAATTATCATCAACTAACAAAGACTCTCATTACCTCTTCATGGGTTATGATAACTATTTTAGTAGTCTCTCTGCCAGCACTTTTTTCTCTTTGCCATCCATCTTGCACACATTGTTGTAAGGGGAGACAATTTTATTCCAAAACATTACATAAACTCCTTGTCCAGGGAAACTGAGTTCTGTGCCTCAAACACTCCCAACTGATTTCTTCCTCTATACTTTTACTTTGTAGAGAATATAACCCCCCCCCTCCCACTTATATTTGTCTGTTGAAGACAAGTCCTTGCTTCTCTGTGAAGACTACCTTTATCTCTTATAGCCTATGTTAATCTTTTTCTTCCCAAAACTCCTGAAAGGCTCCAGTGTTCTTCAGGAATTAGAGCTGAAGGGAACTCTGAACTCTGAAGATCACCTAACTGAACTTCTAAAATTTTTTTGCGCTAAGGAAACTAAGGAAACAGAATTTGAAGACTTACCCAATTCAGTTTAATTCAAGCATTCATTAAGTGTCTACCGTGAGCAAAGCACTATACTAGACCCTATGGATGCAAAGATTTCTAAAAATCATTGTTTTTGCCATCACAGTTCTGGGGAGATATAATATTTACACAGAAATCCAAACTAACTTAAGTAGGAAAGGAACACCAACAGCTAAAGCAATCAGGAAAGGCTTGTTATCAGAGGTGGAGGAATAGGTGTGTTCTAGGTATAGGGGACATGGGAAAGTATGCTGATATTCTCAATTGTCATCTCAAGCAGAAAAGGCATGAAAGAACAGCAAAGATTATCTCTATCTCTCTAACTTAGTGTGAAATCATATTTAGAGTGCTCTTTTCCGTATGAATCCCAAATCATCCATTAAATTGCAGAAAGCAACAGCACAATATAGAGCATAAACAGCATTGCTTCAGACAAATGAAAGCATGGGAAAGACCTTAATTTTGAAAGCCAAGGTCATCCACTTCTGTTTTGCCACTGGACTTCAATGACTCTGGAAGAGACAAAGAGACTGAAGACTTTGCCTGGCTCTGCCTCACTTAAATCCAAATCACACCACTAAGTGTCAAGTGTCTGAGGCCTGTTTTGAGCTCCATGGCTTCACGTACAACCCCTGGCACTCTGGACCAAAGCTTCCTTATCTATTTTTTAATATATGTTGTATCCCCCTTAGTTCAAAGTCTTTAAGGGTAGAAGCTCTCTTTTATGGTTACTTCATTCAGAAAGAAAGAATAGGAGGAGGAGATAGAGTTTGAGGCTCAGCTGAGGAAAACTTATAGATGAGAGATAGTGACTAGAGGCCAGAAGCAGTTTAATTGAGAATATCCTCTGGGAGCAAAGAGGAGGCAGCTATGAATTCAACGGAAAACTAGTTCTCAGCATTCTAGAGATGCATGTGGAAAGGGGAGAAAAAAACTTCAAGTCACCACAGTATTGGAATTGTGAATGGATAAATGAATGAATGAATGAGAGTAAGTATTTATTAAGTACAAGTAAGTATTTTATTAAGTACATAATATGTGCTAAACAGCATATTTACAAAATATAAGCAAGCGAGAAAGTTCCAGTTCTCAAGGTACTTGGATCCTGATAAGGGAAGACAACTTATAAAGGGGAACTAAAGTTGGAAAGTGGGGGAAATTAAGGAGATGAGGCACATGGCAGAAGAGTTTGGAAATGACTAAAGAAGTAGGCATAGCAGTCTAATTCTGGACAGGATAAGATATGAGTTCACCTATTAGAGCTTAATGTCTCAAGAATAGTTGTGATTGCCCACTGTCATGCACATACCCTATATGTAGGCTTAAATGTCATTGTTCTTTAAGACTGAGCCTAGTCTTTTCCTGGACAACCTACATATTTGTTGAAAATAATGTCACAGTTTTACTGGGGAATAGGTGGGATTGTTTTGTAGGTACCATTTTTTTTTTATTAGATCATGTTAGTAAATGCCTTGGCTATGAGTTAATTATTTCTACTATCTGACAACTAATTCAGAGCAAGCACATCATTGGTGACTTAAGCTATAGTTTTAGGAGTTTAGATCCACAGCCTGTGCAGGAACCTAAAGGAGGGGTCATCATCTTTGGAGAAAGTACAAGAAAGGGGAATAACCTACAGGAAGGGTAATATAAATCACTTGAAAACAGTGAATCCCATGTATCATTAGATTTTATATCCATTAAGCACTTAGAAACTGTTGACTGAATTACCCCCAAAGAGTTCATCTCAGCCACATTTTCAAGAAAACCTCCTTTTTAAACTTACATCTATAGCATTAACTACAATGCTACTTGAGTACAGAGTAGCAAAATAAAGATAAGATTCATTTTCTTGGCTGCAATCATTTTCAAACTAATTTACTAGTGTTAAATTTAACACTTCTTGGTATAGTTAGGTTTAAAATATCTGTTGGCCAGAGAGAAGCACTTGAGCAATTATTTAAAGTGGTGTCAAATGTTATAAATGTTTGTCCTTATTCAGATTAATCTGTATAGGCTAATTTGCATTTGGCTCATAATTTGTTCAGTGACATACAGTTATCATTTTTAAAGAAGATACTTCTATTCTTTAGGTAAAAAGTATGGGGTCAAAATACAATAAGTACATCTCTGTATTATGGCATTTATTCCAAGTAAATGTTCTAACTACAGAGACTTGATAAAAGGATAGGTTATGATGAGACACTATTTTTTATCTTTGAGTGTACTTTCCCCTTCACACTGAAGACATTAAAATGATATTTTCCATTGCATTTTAAAATATGCCTTTGTTCTTTCACTGTCCATAAAAATCACAGAAGGAGGAATGAAATGTGAAATACTCTTTTTAAAATCTTGTTTTAGTTTAATTATGTAAAGGACAAGCTCAAATGCCTTAATGGTTCCTTCTTCATTATTGTATTTAATTCAAAGTTTTGATTAAAGGAAAAATAAAATTCTTTAGAGAGGCACCCTTCCAGCAAGTGGAACCAAGATTTTCCACTACCCTATAAAGACTCACCAAAGAGAAGGAAGATAAATCTACAAATACACAATTAAATTTTAAAAAAGGAAAGAAAAGTGATAATTGTTATAATACAACTGAAAATAGAAGCACTACATCCAAAACAAATAGAAAAAAATAAGCTATTGCAAAATATATCTTGAATTTTCCCTGAAATAGTCAAAATATAGGGCAAAATACAAACAGAAAGAATCAACAATATTTCAACAAAGAAAAGCCCAAGATAAAACAAATCTAGGTACATGACAGTTAAACTCCTTACAATGATAAGGAAAAAATAATTTAAACTATGCGAAGAAATATAGAAAATACATACACACAAACACTCTGACACACATAATAATTCTATCACTCCCAACTTGCCAAGGATAAAGGATCATCATAGAAAGAGAAATGCAGCATATAGTTTAGTATGTTATTTGAAGATAGGAAATGGACATTGGTTGATCATTTAAACTGAAAAATTTATCGAGAAAAATTCATCACAGAATCAGAATTGGAGGGAATCTCAGTGACTGTACTCCAATCTGAACTTAATTAGGTATCTTTTCCATAACACACCTAACAAAGAGTCATTCTGCCTTTGTTTGAAGTTTTTTGCTTTGTTTTGTTTTGTAAAAGGGACATCTCTTTTGAGGATACTCATTTTGGTAATTCTATTAATTCATTTTATTATTTTATTATATATTCAATTATTAGGACATTTTCCCCAGCTTCAAACCAAAATTACCTACTTTGTAACTCTCCCCTCATTTTCTTTAATTCTGTCCTCTTAGCTGAGCAAAATAAGACCAGCATTTCTTTCAAATGCTTAAAGAGCAATTCACTGAATGTTATTCTTATCGACTATAACTATACTTGGTTTCTTCAACTAGTTCTTAACATAACTTGGTATCAAACTATTTCACTTGGTTGACCATGCCCAAATGTTCTCCAGTTTGTCATTTTCCTTGAATTGTTCTTGAAATGAACACAATACTATAACATAGTTTGAATACTGTGGAAGACAGAAAGATAGCACCATTGTGCTGGATGCTATTTATTTGAGGTCTTCCATTATGTTATGTGCTAAGTGTTTTACATGTGACTTCATTCTTCATTTTATCTTTATTTATCTTTGTTGGTGATTATTAGGTTTATGGTGAAACATTTTTACAAACTCCAACCTTTCTTGGTTTGGTTCCAAGACAATAAATCTTCCCCTTTTTCCTCACTCGTTTGGAATTCCTACACTTATTTCAAATACACAATCTACTTATTAGAGACCATTCCTTTGAAATAACTAGCCATACCAGCATAATCCCACATTATGTAAAAAGTTCCTATTAATTAGCCAACTCAATTTAAGACAAATATGTCTGCCTTTTCTTATGATTTCTCTTTACCTTTTTTATTAGACTTGTTACTTTCTTAATTTAAGCATTAATTTCTATAGTAATTGTTTCTCAAAAATTTAATCAAGATATTGAATCGTTCCAATAAATATCTGTGAGTAAATATTTTAAAATCCTGCATTTTATATTATTAGTTTTAAATGTAAAATTATGCTAGTCCTTATCATGCTGACTTTGCTAACATACTAATAGCCTATTTTTAGATGTTGGCACTAAGATTGGTCCAGATTTAGATCTTACAGAATAGAAATATAGCTATATATCTATTAAATCTTATTCTATGGATTTTATTAATATATGAAACATAAAATCACACAAAATGATGCATGAACATGTGTGACTATTAGCTCTTCTGACCCCTAAGTTTCCCAACAGTCTATTTTGGTCCCTCACAAAGTCGCATTCATGACAGGATCAGAAAATCCCACCCCTTTCTGGAATTACAGGCTTTGTCTAAGACCAGTAGAGTGGAGGAAGAATCCTGCTTTATACTTAAGAGGGAAAAAGAAATTAGAGTTTTTTTCTCAAATACATCAACAGCCTCAAGTTCTGTGTATTATCAACTACTCCCTCCACAGAAGGTATCTTAGAAAGCTACCCATGGTTTGAAGAACATTGAGGGTCAATATCCATTTAAGACTATGACTCACATATCCCGATTGACACATTTTCTTTTTTTAGCTCCATCAGGGAATACATCAGTTCAAAGCAATATAAATAAATACGCAAATAAATAAGTAAATAAATGAATGAATGAATGAACAAACAAACGAATGAATGAATGAATAAATAAATAAACAAATGAATGGATAAGTAAATAAAAATGAAGAGCAAAATGTTCCAAGAAAGATTTATTCCATAGAGTGATAGACTGTCATCCAACCATGGACAGTGGACCTACACAGGCAACACAGCTAACTAAAGAACACATTAGGGTGAAATACACATTAAAAAGCCACACATATGATCAGGAAACAGATATAAGAAGAGCAACTTGCACTTCAGACCATGAAGGATCATAGATATTCTTTGGTGATGTCATTACACTACTCTACTGAGTATCTTTAGTTAGCTGCTACCTCTTTCTGCTGCCATCTGCTGGTCATCAGCTGTAATGTGGTTTCTTCTCATGGGGGAAGGGTCTGTCACCTCTTTAATTTATAATCTCCACCATTTTTTTTTGGTTCTTTTATCATACAACCCCCCACCAGCAGCATATAGGCAGCATATTAGAAAAGTATGAAGGCATTTCAAATTTATCTGTTAAACTTTTCTTTTCTCTGCTGCTAGCGAGTCGTATTCTCTTGTTCAAACCTTGAGTTAGAGTCTGACATTTAATACATATCATACCCCCAGGTCGTTAGATTTGGTACCCTTCAAATAACTCCAGCCAGAAAAACTGTAGAAGAATTGAAGGAAGCTTGAATGGGATTATTTTTTCAATTCCCATAATGCCCCAGATTGCTATGCAGACCAATCTGACAATGAGAATAGGAAAAAAGTTTGGGTGGAGCTTGTGAATCTGTCAAGCTATGCCCTACACCCCCTCCATCATTCATCAATTAAAATTCTTGAGCTAACCACACACATTTTGAGTACACCAAGCATGAGTAAGGTAGATGAGAATACACTAAGACATTGAGGGAGTTCCTTTGGCTGGATTCATGTATTCAGCAGTCATTTTGGCTGTTTCTTCTATCTGTTACCTTGTGTCTTAGGGTAGTTTTACCAGCTTTCATCGGCACTGATATGTAGTCTTGACTAATTCCTCATCATTTTCATAATGCTGCTTATAAAATGAATGATCCAAGAAACATTTCTGGATTACCAAAAGGCATAGAAGTTAGAATTAAATACATACATGAAATCAAGTTATTTAAAATTAAGGAAAAACAGTAAATTTAGAAAAAAGTCAAGATTAGCACTCATTCTTTAGTATTACTTACAAGATGATTTTGAATAATGCTTTGTTATGGGAAAATTAAGTATTATTATTTCATTTTTAAAAGCAAAGAAAAAATTATTTTGATTTATGTTATATACAATTAGAGAATAAAATCAGCAATTCATAATAGAAAATTTCCTACTTTCAGTTTTCCTGAATGACCTAATTATCAGTAAAATTAAAGAAATGTTTATAGTCCAAATATTCAGAAGTGATAATTACAGGATATTGAACCATCAACTACAGGAAAATGAATTATACCTTTTTATGACATATTACTTTTTCTTCCAATATGTTAAGGTTTTTCTGTTTTTAGTAATTTTCCTCCTTTTCCCTCTGTAACAGTTTCAATGCAATAACTGTTAGACATAACCTCCTTTCCTATCCATTAGAATTATTTTGTTATAACTGACTTGATCAACATTTGTTTTGTCCAACGTAATCTGAGTAAAGGACGAAAGAGGCAACTATCAAGAAGGTAAAGTTGCTGGAGCAGATCTAACTGATGCAGAAATGTTAATTGCTTTTGTGTAGACTGAGCCAATATAATAAAATGACAATTCTACCTAAATTAATTTATTTATTCAGTTCAATACAAATCAAAACATCAAAATTATTTTATAAAGCAAGAAAAAATAGTAACAAAATTCATCTGGATGAGCAAAAGGTCAAGAACATAAAGGGAATCAATGGTAAAAATGTGTAGGAAGGTACCTTAGCAGCACCAAACCTCAAACTGTATTGTAAGGTGGTAATCATCAAAACAACCTGGAACTGACTAAAAAATAAAGTGGTGGATCAGTGGAATAGATTAGTTACACCATAAGCAGTAGTAAATGGCCATAGTAATCTAATGTTTCATAAACACAAGATATGATAAGCAGGAAGGAATCAGAAAAAAAAATGGAAAAACTTGCATGAACTGATGCAAAGTGAAATGAGCAGAACCAGAAAAACGTAGTTACACAGTAACAGCAGCAATATTGCACTATGATCAATTGTGAATGAATTAGCTATTCTGAGTTATACAATCTAAAACAACACTGAAAGACTTATGTTGAAAAATGCTATCCATCTCCAGGGAAAGGACTGATGGAGTCTGAATGCAGATTGAAGCATACTTTTTAAATTTTTTATTTTTATTTTATTGGGGAGGAGCTTGTTTGTATTTTCTTTTACAACATAGTTAATTCAGAAATATCTTCTATATAACTGCATATATATCAAACGATTAGTCTTCTAAATTGGGACTAGGGGTTGGAGGGAGCAAATTTGGAACTCAAAATAAAAAAAAACAAAATATTAAAATTTTTATGTTTAAATGACAAAAATGAAATAATTTTTTTTTTAAAAAAGATCATGCTGCTGGATCAAAAGAAACAATGTTTTGTGTTTCATTACATTTTTTGCAGCAACAACTTATTCTTTTGGCCAAATATAGGATAAGATTGAAGGAAAACATTGTCAACATTTTCAGTCCTCAGAAATATAAGCAATATGAAGTGACTTTACATTAAGTTTTATCAAGAACTTAATTTATTTAAAAATTATACGTAGAACATAGGAACACTATAGGACAACTTGTATCATTACCTTTTGTTCTCAATTTTGAACTAAGACAACAATGTTTAAGTTTGCTTTTCTCTTGGTGATTTATATGGAACAACTAAGCATATTCTCTATTCAACATACAGGTATCTTTCTGATCTCTCAGTGCCCAGGCTATATTATTTAACATGAATTCTCTAAAAGATGACCAGTTTGACTTTTCTGGCTCATCAATTTAACCAATCAAGTGATTAGTTCTGTCAACCATTATGTTTATTGCTCAGCAAATCAGCAGCATTTGAGTTAAATGACTTATTTATCTCTTATCCTCTTGTGTAATCTGAAGAATCATCAAATTGTAGAAGTGGAAGAGAATTTTGTGGCCATCTATTACAGCCCATACCTACAAAATAATTTCTCTGTCTCTCTCTTTTTTTTTTTACAACGTAAAAGTAATCATTCAGTCTTTGTTTGAATACATCCCATTAGGGGAATCTCCTTTCTTCCAGAGGAACCTGTTCTCATTTTAGGTACCTCAGACTGCTAGTAGAACAATTTCTACCAAGAGGTTGACTGGCCACAAAACTCCTTGGGATTGTTATTCAACCAAGTTGGAGAAAAGAAAAAACTGAAGTGAGAACAGATCTTAGAAAAACAGGAGAGAGTTTGTTTTTTTTCTCTTCCCCCCCCCCCACACATAATCATATAAAGATTAGAGAATAGAGAAGTGGCATTCATCCTGTGATAGCATTGAGACTGCAGCCATGCTACATAAGTAGCTCCCGTCTAAAAGACCATGAAAGACCATTTATCTAAATGGACTACCTAGGAGAAATACATGACTGTGAGCGTTTTTGTTTTGTTTTGTTTTGATCATGGACTCTTGCCCCACAAACAGAAATTCAGAGAGAAATGTTCCAGTTGAGCAGAATGGGCAGTGCCTCCTCCGCCTCAGCCCTACTTCCATCTGTTTTTCTTAAATTTTGTTATATTAAATAATGAATTTGCCAGATTTAATATTATTTATCATAAACACCTGTGGTCTATACTGTCCTTATGTTGTTAGATGTCCCTTTATTTGTGGTATGGATGACCTAATGTGAACTGAGAGAGAGGAAACTTTCCCATTGCAGGGCTATGTGTTATACTTCTAACCCACTGTTAGAGAATTATGTTTTCTACCTAGGTTCATAAGAGGAAGACATTTTATAACTACCCTTCTTAGTGCAGAATTACTGTGCATTTGGGCTCCATTTCATAAATCTATTTTGTATATGTGAGTTAAGTTTACAATAGACATTCCTCTTTTTAACTCCACCTATCTATATTGCTTAGTATCATAGTGAAGAAAGGTACCTCAGAGACCCTCTAGCCCAGTTTTCTCTTTTAACGGAATAGGAAACTGAGACTCATGGGAAGTTATGAGATTCTGTCATCAGGGACCAAAAAGTAAGTGCAATCCTTCTTCCCCTTGGCAACCTTTCAAATATTCAGACAGCTATTTTGTCCTTCCTAAGTTAAAAGTTGCTTTAGTTAATTTTTTCTTTCTTTTCTGTTCAGTTAGTCAAATTTAAAATTCATGACCTTAGTGTACAGTCAGAATCTAGAAGACACATATATTGTCTGTGTTGTAACAATATTACTTAATTGATTTGGGGTATATGCCAGTCTCCTCTAATATCTTGCACTGCTATATTTATATGACTGGCTTTTCTCCAGCAGCTATCATTCTTTCAGTCACCCTTTTCCCTTTATTCTTTTAGGATGAGAAGTTGGCAACCTAGCCTTTGAATGTAATGAATGTGGTTCCTTTCATTGTATATGAATTTTTAATGTAATAAAGACAGATTTTTCATATCCTGATTTTTCAAGTGCCTATGATATTAGGCTCTAACCTAAATTTCTAAACTTACCTTTCATTACTCTCTATCAGGTACTCAATATACTTGCCCAACTGGATAATTCACTGTTCTCTGGATGTCCTCTACACATTTTCCCCTATCTAACATTGCTCAGACTCTTTTCTACACTTTCAATTAACTCTCCAATTCTCTTCTTAATCATCTTTCAAGACTCAGCTTAAATGTCACCTTCTTCATGAAACATCCTGCCCCTTTAGCAAGGAGATAGGGTTACAAAACCCCAAACATTTTAATCTATGTTAAAACCTACGTTTACAATATGGAACTTTTTATTATGTCTATCTATGTCCATGCCATTTGTCCTATTACATTTTAAACTCCTTGATGGCAAGAAATCTTTCTGATGTACCTTTAAACAGTTTTTAACATTTAGCACAATACAAGTATCCAATTTTTGGTGATTTGAAATTCTTACAAATTGGCATCAAAATTAGTATCCTTTATAGTATTATCATGTTCACTTAATCTTTTTTAAATTGAAAATACAATGCCATTTCATTGACTTGGTTAATTGAGCAATATTTACAGTTTTAGTTTTGTTAATACATTCTCTTCCACTTCAATGATACAATTGTTTCCAAATAATTTATTTCAAGAATTTGTAAGAATATTTTTTTCATTCTTTTGATATTTAAAAAAATTATCTTTGGTTTTCAACATTCATTTCCACTAAATTTTGAATTCCAAATTTTCTACCCATCTCTCCCCTCCCCCACCCCAAAATGTCATGCATTCTGATTACCCCTTCCCCCAATCTGCCCTCCCTTATATCACACCCCTCCATTCCCTTATCCCCATCTTCTCTCTTGTCTTGTAGGGCAAGACAAATTTCTATACCCCATTACCTGTATTTCTTATTTCTCTGTTGTATGCAAAGACGATTCTCAGCATTCATTCCTAAAACTTTGAGTTCCAACTTCTTTCCCTTCCTCACGCCCCACCCATCCCCACTGAGAAGGTAAAGCAATTCAATATAGGTTATGTATGCATAGTTTTGCAAATGCCTTCGGTAATAGTCATGTTGTGTATGACTAACTATATTTTCCTCCATTTTGTCCTGCCCCTATTCATTCTAATCTCTCTTTTGACCTTGTCCCTCCCCAAGAGTGTTGATTTCTAATTTCTCCCTCCTCCCTTTTGTCTTCCCTTCTATCATTCCTTCCACTCCACTTATCCCCTTCTTCCCTACTTTCCTGTAGTGTAAGATTTTCATACCAAATTGAGTGTGCATGTTATTCCCTACTTAAGCCAAATGTGATGAGAATAAGCTTCACTTTTTGCCTCTCACCTTCCCCCTTTTCCCCTCCATTGGAAAAACTTTTACTTCCCTTTTTATGAGATAATTTACCCCATTCTTTTTCTCCCTTTCTCCTCCCAATATATTCCTCTTTCACCTCTAAATTTTTTTCTTTAGATATCATCCCTTCCTATTCAACTCATACTGTATTCTCTGTGTGTGTGTATATGTGTGTGTGTGTATGTATGTGTGTGTGTGTGTGTGTGTAATCCCACCAACTACCCAAATATTGAGAAAAGATTCAAGAGTTACAAATATTATCTTTTCATGTAGGAATGTAAACAGTTCAACTTTAGTAAGGCCCTTATGATTTCTCTTTCCTGTTTCCAAATGGGTACATGATCTAAGTATAAAGTTTGATACTATAAACAAATTAGTGGAGCAAAGAATAGTGTATTTATCAGATTTATGGAGAAGGTAAGAAGTTTTGACTAAACAAGAGATACAAAGCATTATGAAGTGCAAAATGGATAATTTTGATTACATTAAACTGAAAAGGTTTTGCACAGCCAAACCCAATACAACCATAATTAGGAGGGAAGCAGAAAACTAGAAAAGAATTTTTGCAAGTAGTGTCTCTGATAAAGGCCTCATCTCTAAAATATATAGAGAACCGAGTCAAATGTACAAGAATACAAGTCATTTCCAAATTGATAAATGGTCAAAGGATATAAACAGGCAGTTTTCAGAGGAAGAAATTAAAGCTATCTATAGTTATATGAAGAAATGCTCTAAGTCACTTGATTATAGAGATGCAAATCAAAACAACTCTGAGATACCATATCACACCTATCAGGTTGGCTAACATGACAAAACAGGAAGATGATAAATGTTGGAGAGAATGTGAGAGAGTTGGAATGCTAATTCATTGTTGGTATAGCTGTGACCTGATCCAACCATTCTGGAGAGCAATTTGGAAAAATGCTCAAAGGGCTGCAAAAACATGCACACCCTTTGACCCAGCAATACTGCTTCTAGGACTATATCCCCAGGAGATCATAAAAATGAGAAAAGATCCCCCACATGTACAAAAATATTTATAGCAGCACTCTTTGCGGTGGCCAAAAAACTGGAAATCAAGGAGATGCCCATTAATTGGGGAATGGCTGAATAAATCATAGTATATAAAAGTAATGGAATACTATTGTGCCATAAGAAATGATGAACAGGAAGACTTCATAGAGGCCTGGAAAGATTTATATGATCTGATGCTGAGTGAAAGGAGTAGAACCAGGGTAAATTTGTGAATAGCAACAACCACAATGTGTGAGGAATTTTTCCGCTAGACTTAGAACTTTCCTGCAATGCAAGGACTTAAAAAAATTCCCGGGGGCGGAGCCAAGATGGTGGAGTAGAAAGACTCACCTATGCTAGGTCCGAACCCATAGCCCATAGATTTCCTGTAAAAAGAACTCCTGACAAAGTCTGGAACAGTGGAAGCCGCGCAGCAACGCTGTGAGGGAGATTTCCGTTGCAGAGAGCCCTGAAGAACCGACCGCAAAGGTACCCTGGACGAGAGCACAGCCCTGCCCAGCTGAGCGCTCCCCTCCCCCGCCCCGGCCACGCGGCACTGAGAGGAGCGAGCAGAGCCCTGCAGGCGTCAGGGACCTGAATCTCCAGG
>CM053771.1:123412200-123458848 GCA_028658325.1 Potorous gilbertii | reverse complement strand
AACTGTTGAGTATTGTTCTTGCTACTAGAAAATAAGAAATACTGGTAATGGGGAATAGAAAGTTATCTGGCCTTACAGGACCAAAGAGAAGATGGGGTAAGGGAAGGGAGGGATGATAGAAGAGAGAGCAGATTGGTGATATGGGTAATTAGCATGTCCAGTGTATCGGGGAGGGGGGAGGGGACAAAGGGGGAGAAAATTTTGGAACCCAAAATCTTGTGAAAATGAATGTAAAAATTTAAATAAATTTATTTAATAAAAAAAAAATTCCCAATAGTCCTTTAAGGCATGCCTTCTACCTCCACAGAAAGAACTATTCAATTCAATCACAGAATGTAGTAGATCATTTTCTTTTGTATTATGTTTTGGTTTCTTATATGATTTCTCCCATTCATTTTAATTCTTCTATGCAACATTACTATGGTGAAAATGTATTTATTAGGAATGTATGTGTAGAACCTATATAAAATTGTATGCTGTCTCAGGAAGGGAGGGGTGAGGTAGAGAGAAAGGAAAGGAGGGAAAGAAAAGATCTAAGTTATATAGTAGTGACTGTGAAACATTGAAAAGAAATTTTTAAAAAAGGAAAAAAGAAGAAAGTCCTCTATTTGATTTAAATGATCATTTTTCCCCCCAAAGTATTATATTCAATTTTGCTGGGTAGGTGATTTTTGGTTTTAGCCCTAGAAAAATATTGTCTTTCCATGTAGGACTGCAAACAGTTCAACTTCAGTAAGTCCCTTATGACTTCTCTTTGCTGTTTACCTTTTCATACTTCTCTTCATTCTTGTGTTTGAAAGTCAAATTTTCTATTCAGTTCTGGTCTTTTCATCAAGAATGCTTGAAAGTCCTCTATTTCATTGAAAGACCATTTTTTTCTCCTGAAGTATTATACTCAGTTTTGCTGGGTAGGTGATTCTTGGTTTTAGTCCCAATTCCTTTGACTTCTGGAATATCATATTCCACACCCTTCTATTCCTTAATGTAGAAGCTACTAGATCTTGTGTTATTCTGATTGTATTCCCACCATACTGGAATTGTTTCTTTCTAGCTGCTTGCACTATTTTCTTCTTGACCAGGGAAGTCTGGAATTTGGCCACAATATTCCTAGGAGTTTCTCTTTTTGGATCTCTTTCAGGAGGTGATGGGCGGATTCTTTCAATATTTATTTTGCCCTCTGGTTCTAGAATATTAGGGCAGTTTTCCTTGATAATTTCATGAAAGATGATGTCTAGGCTCTTTTTTTGATCAAGGTAGTCCCATAATTTTTAAATTGTCTCTCCTGGATCTGTTTTCCAATGAGATATTTGACATTCTCTTCCATTTTTTCATTCTTTTGGGTTTTTTTTTAATTTCTTGGTTTCTCCTAAAGTCATTAGCCTCCATCTGTTCCATTCTAATTTTTAAAGAATTATTTTCTTCAGTGAGCCTTTGAACCTCCTTTTCCATTTGGCTAATTCTGCTTTTGAAAGCATTCTTCTCCTCATTGGCTTTTTGAACCTCTTTTGCCAATTGAGTTAGCCTATTTTTCAAGGTGTTACTTTCTTCAGAAGTTTTTTGGGCCTCCTTTAGCAAGATGTTGATCTGCTTTTCATGCTTTTCTTGCATCTCTCTCATTTCTCTTCCCAGTTTTTCCTCTACCTCTCTTACTTGATTTTCAAAATCCTTTTTGAGCTCTTCCATGGGCTGAGCACATTGAATATTTATTTTGGATGTTTGAGATATAGAAGCCTTGACTTTTATGTCTTTCCCTAATGCTAAGCATTGTTCTTCCTCATCTGAAAGGATGGGAGGAGATATCTGGTCACCAAGAAAGTAACCTTCTATGGTCTTATTTTTTCCCCTTTTTTGGGCATTTTCCCCAACCAGTTACTTGACTTTTGGGTCCTTTGTCAAGGGTAGGATATACTCTGAGAATCCATGAGATCTCAGTTTCTCCAAGGTGGCATGATCATGCATGTACTGGTTTGGACACAGAGAGGGATTTTTGTGCCCAGAATCTTAGTAGATATCTCTCCACCGCCTCCTGGCCTTCAGTTCTGCCAAGTTAGCACTGAGGGCTGATTTTCAGATAAGCTGGATGGGTGGGGCCACCTTTCAGTTTGAGATAAAGACCAACTTAGCCAGGGCCTCCACCCAGGGCTGAGTAAGACTCAGCTCTTCAATGCCCCCAGAGATTTTTATGCTCCAACAATGGAGCTTCTGTATGGGCTACTGTGCAGGCTCTGTGGCTGCTGTCTGCTGCTGGAGCTATGGTAAGGCCCTTCTCCCTTCCTGGCCAGCTGAACATACCCTGTCACTGACCTTTGGCACCTGTGGGTTGAGGGATCTGGGAACCCACTCCTACTGGGACTGGGGATTCTGCGACTGGAGATTCCACCCCCAAGGGCTGTTTGTGAGTGGTGCACACACCACCAAGGCTGGGCTGGGCTGTGCTCCACGTCTGGTGCAAGCGATGTTTCCCATGTCACCCTGGGCTGTAAATCTTCTCCACTCTGTTGTTCTCCACTTCTGCTGCTACAGAATTTGTTGGGAGTCCCTCTCTACAGGGATTTTATGGGCTGTATGGGGAGACCCTGCGTATGTGTGTCTTTCTACTCTGCCATCTTGTCTCCGCCTATTTAATATAATTTAATATAATTATACATGTAAACTATTCTCTCCCAATGGCATGTAAGGTTTTCCATTTCACTGACTTTCTGTTGTCTTTAGAATAAAATGCAAATTCTTCTAACTGGTTTTAAGTCCTTATAAAATTTGGCTCCAGTCTATCTTCGCAATCTTGTTTTATCCTCCACATATGCTATGTTCTAGTTATTCTCCAAATTTGACAGTGATCTTTCTTCTTCTGGACACTATCTGTCAATATTCTTTGACCATTTTTGAACTGGAGCATGACTCATATTCTTATAAATTTGGCTCAGTTTTCTATATATTTGAGAAATGTGGCCTTCAGCAGAGAAACTAACTGTAAATTCCCATCCCCCTCCAATTTTCTGCTTTCTTTTTTATCTTGCCTCCATTGATTCTGTTGTGATGTAATTAAAACTGTCCATTTTATGTCTTGTAATGCTCTATTTCTTGTTTGGTCATAAATTCTTCTCTCAACCATAGATCAGACAGCTAAACTATTCCATGCTCTCCTAATTTGGTTATCTCACCCTTCATGTATTTTGACCTTATCTTTATTTACAGTATGAGATGTGGGTCTAGACTTAGTTTCTGTCGGACTGCTTTTCTGTTTTTCCAGCAAATTTTGCTATCTAGTAATCCCTTATCCCAAGATCTTAAGATCAGTGGGTTTCCCAAACACCAGATTGCTATGGTCATTTACTACAGTGTATTGTGTAACTAATCTAGTCCACATGGGCAGCTAGAAGGCACAGAAGATAGAACACTGAATTTGAAGTCAAGGAGACTTGAATTTAAATCTGATCTCCATCTCTTACTAGTTGTGTGACTCTGGGCAAGTCACTTAACATTGTTTGCCTTAGTTTCCTCACTTGCAAAATGAGTTGAAAAAGAAAATAGAAAACCACTCCAGCGTTGTTGCCAAGAACACCTTAAATGGGGTCACAAAGAGTGAGATACAACTGAAATAACTAAAGGACAATCTATTCCACTGATTTGCCACTTTGTATCTGTTACTTATCAAGTATCAGATTGTTTTGATGATTGCCACTTTGTAATATAGTTTGAGATCTGGTACTTCTAAGCCACCTTCTTTCACATTGTTTTCATCAATTCTCCTGATATTTTGGAATTTTTTGCTCTTCAAATGACTTTTGTTATGATTTTTTCCCTAGCTCTATAATTTATTTTGGTAATTTGATTGGTATGGCACTAAATAAGTAAATCAATTTAGGATGAATAGTCATTTTAATCGGCTTGCCTGTGAACAATTGAATATTATCTCCAATTGTTTAGTTCTGAATTTATTTGTGTGAAAACTATTTTGTAATTGTATTTTTATAGTTCCTGGGTTTATCTTGGCAGGTGTTTTAGACCATCTATAACTAGAAGATCAAATCAGTTAATGCTTAAATAAATTAAATCAGGCTATTTCCTTGAAGGTAAAAGATTAAAACTGCAGCTTAAATACTTTGGCAGATAGTGAGAAGACATGATTCATTGGAAATGTCCCTAATGTTGCTAATGATCGGAGACAAATGGAAAAGGGGATATCAGAGGGGAAGATGGATAGATAACATCATGGAAACAATGAATAGGAACTTTGGACAGACTTCAAAAGATAGTAAAGAATAGAAGGGCCTGGTGTGCTGGTCCATGGAGTCACAAAGAATCAGATGTGACTGAATGACTCAACAATAACAGATCAATTATTTTAAGTGGAATTTCTCTTTCTATCTATTCCTGCTGTACTTTGTTGGTAATATATAAAAATGCTAATGATTTATATGCCTTTATTTTGTATCCCAACTTTCTGCTGAAGTTGTTAATTTTTTCAAGTAGGTTTTTTGGTTTATTTTTCAGGATTCTCTAAGCATACCATCATATGATCTGCAAAGAATGATTGTTTTGTTTCTTCCTTGCCTATTCTAATTCTTTCAATTTCTTTTTCTTCTCTCATTGCTGCAGCTAACATGTTTAGAATAATATTGAATGTTAGTGGTGAAAATGGGCACTCTCTTACTTCAGCCCTGATCTTACTAGAAAGGCATTTGGTTTATCTCCATTACAGATAATACTTGTTAATGGTTTCAGATAAATACTACTTATTATTTTAAGGAAAGCTCTGTTTATTCCTATGCTCTCCAGTGTTTTTAATAGTAATGGATATTATTGCATTGTGATAAAAATCTTTCTGTATCTATTGAAACTATCAAGGTTTTTTTGTTTCTTCTTGGTCAATTATGCTGATAATTTTCCTAATATTGAATAAATCTTGCATTCCTGGTATAAATTCCACCTGTCATAATGTATGATCTTTGTGATAAATTGTTATGATCTCCTTGCTAGCATTTATTTTTTATATTAAGTATTATTTAATATAAACTAGAATATTAATTAGAAAAAATGGTCTGTGATTTTCTTTCATTGCTTTGGCTCTTCCTGGTTTAGATATCTGCCCCATATTTGTATTTTATTTTCTGACTTATTAAGACATTTTCCACAAGATTTCTTCAATTAGAAGTTCTTTGAAACAATACCATCATTTTTTGCCAGTTGGAGAATAGAGTCATCTGATTTCCTCATTCTACAAATTGCTCCACACATTGCATAGGTTTTAAACTGGCTGTTGAATCTGCCTGTAACCTTGTCAACTTCTGCCATATTCATCTGGATGGATCTGTGGTCTTTGACCCCAGTGATCCTGTTGCTTGCAGAGCATTTTCACAGCATGTACAGATCCATGAACTTGCCAGCACCATTCTACATGTTGGAAGCTGAAGGATTGAGTGCAAACTCTAAAGGACAGAAGAGAAAAAGGAACAATATTTGTATTTTTAAATGAATTTGGTAGGATTGTTTCTTCGTCTATTTTCCCAAACATTTTACATATTATTGGAATAAATTGTCCTTTAAGTATTTGGTAGAATTAATTTGTGAATCCAATCTGGTCATAGGGATTTTTTCTTACAAGGTTCATTTATGGTTTGTTCAATTTCTTTTTATAAGATAGTTATTTAAATATTCCATTTCATTTTCTGTTAATTTGAGCAATGTTTTTTGTAAATATTTATCTCTTTCATTTAGACTGTCAGATTTAACCAGATTTGTCTATTCTCTTCTTTTTTTCCTTATGAAACCAGATTCTAGTTTTATTTCTCTGTTCAATTGCTTTATTGCTTTCACTTTTAGTAATCTCTCCTTTGATTTTCAGTATTTCCATTTTGTTTTTTAGTTGGAGATTTTTAATTTGTTTTATTTCCATTTTTTATCACATTTCCAATTCATTGATCTGTTATTTCTCTCTTTGATTAATGTGTTATAAATTTTCTGTTAAGTATTGTTGTGTTTGCATTCTACAAATTTGGTATGTTATCTCATTGTTGGCATTCTCTTTAATGTAATTATTGATCATTTTTGTGATTTATTCTTTGACCCACTCATGCTTTAGGGTTAGACTATTTAGTTTCCAATTAATTTTAAAATTATGTCTCCATGGCCCTTCATTGAATATAACTTTATTGCCTTATTATCTAAAAAAGATGCATTTTATATTTCTGTTTTTCTGACTTTGTTTATGTGGTTTCTATGCCCTAATCCGTTATCAATTTTTACAAAGGTGCCAAATGGCACTGAGAGAAAGGTATACTTCTTTCAATTTCCCTTTAATTTTCTCCATAGTTCTATCATATCCAGGTTTTTTATATAAAATTCTATTTCCTTAACTTCTTTATTGCTTGTTTTTAGTTAGATTTATCTAGCTATAAGAAAGGAAAGCTGAGGTCCCCCACTAATATAATTCCTTTGTCCATGTCTTCCTGTAACTCGTTTAACTTTTCCTTTAACTATTTCAGTTCTATGTCTTTTGGTGCATATATACTTAGTGTTGACATTATTTCATTACCTGTGATTCTTTTTAGCAAAATATAGTTTAGCTGGTTATCACTTTTAATTAGTTCTCTTTTGGCTTTTGCTTTGAGGTCTTGATGACTATTTCTGCTTCTTACACACACACACACACACACACACACACACACACACATATTCTATTCATTTTTTTACATCAGCTGAAGCACAATGAATTTGGTTCCAGCCACTCGTTTTTAATCTGTGTGTATCTGTTTCAAGATTATTTCTTATAAATAACAGATTGTTGAATTCTGGTTTTTAATCAATTCTGATATCTGCTGCTATTTTATGGGTGATTTTATCCCAATCAAAATGTAATTATCATTAACTGTGTATTTTCCTTCATCCTAATTCCTTCTCCTGTGTATTCTCCTTTCTCCTTCTTTTTCCCTTTCCCTGTTCAATAACAGGTTCACCTGACCATTACTTCTCTTAATCTATCCTCCTTTCTATCTGCTACCCTCCTATCCCCACCATTTTCTTCTCTTCCTCTCCCATATCACTACAGAGTAATATAGATTTCTCTACTCAACTAAGTGTGTATATTATTCCCTCTTTGAGTCAATTCTGGTGAAAGTAAGGTTCAAATATTGCCTTCCCCACCTCTCCATCTTTTCCTCCACTGTAAAAGCTCTACCTTTCTTTTTTTTTTTTTAACATTTCAATGTTTTATTTTCCCTCTTACATAATTTTAACATTCTTTTTTTTTTTCCAATTTTTGAGTTGAGAATTCTCTCTGTCCCTTTTCCTTGACCCACCTCATTGAGAAGACAAGCAATTTGACATAGGTTATACCTGTGTAGTCATGCAAAACATATTTTCATATAAACAATGCTGTGAAAGAAAACACAGACAAAAAATTCTCAAGAAAAATTTAAAAAAAGTATACTCAATCTGCATTCAAGCTCCATCACTTCTTTTTCTGGAGATGGACAGCACCTCTTACCATAAGTTCTTCAAAATTACCTTGGATCACTGTATTACAGAGACGGACTGGTATTAATAGTAGAGTACTTACTGTTACTGTGTACACTGTTCTGGCATTTTGCATCAGTTCATGTAAGTCTTTCCAGGTTCTTCTGAGAGCTTCCTGTTCATCATTTCTTGTATTACAATAGTATTCCATCCTGCTCATATGTCACAACTTGTTTAGAGATTCCTCAATTTTTAGGCATCTCCTCAATTTTCAATTCTTTTTCACCACCAGACAGGATGCTATAAATATTTGTACATATATATCCTTTTCCATTTTATTTTTTATCTCTTTGGGATATAGACCCAGCAATGGTATTGCTTGGTCAAAAGATAAGTATAGTTTTATAGACCTTTGGGCATAGTTCCAAATTGTTTCTAGAATGACTGAATCAGTATACAACTTCACCAACAGTAAAGCTCTACCTTTCACACATTTCTTTTAAGTGAGATCATTTCTTTGTTCTTCTTCCTTCTCTCATTTTCCATTGCATCCCTTTTTCTTAATTTAATTTTTATGAAATTTTCCTATCATAGCCATCTTACATCCATGTTTTGTCTACATACACACCTCATAACTACACTCATAATGATAAAGTTCTTAGGAGTTATATGTATCATCTTCCATTATAGGAAGGTAAACAGTTTAAATTTATTGGGTACCTTATGGTTACTGTTTCATGCTTTTCTTGAGTCATGTATTTGAAAGTCAGATTTTCCATTCAACTCTGGTCTTTTCATTAGGAAACCTTGAAAGGACTCTATTTCTTTGACTATCCATTTTTTCTCAAGAATTACAATAACTTTGGTTGGACAGGTTATTTTTGTTCATAATCCTAGCCGCTTTCCCCTCTGGAAGATCATATTTCAAGCCCTCCACTCCTTTAATATAGAAACAACTAAATATTATAGACCCACGATATTTGAATTATTTCTTTCTGAACATTACTAATTTTTCTCTTTGATCTGGGAGTTGTGTAATCTGGCTAAAATATTCATGAGAATTCTCATTTTGAGATCTCTTTTGGAGGTGTTTGGTAGATTATTTCAATTTCTATTTGACCTTTGGATTATAGGGTATCAGGACAGTTCTCTTTGCTGATTTGTTAAAAGATAATGTCGAGCCCCTTTTTTTAAATCATGGTTTCTGGATAGATCAATAATACTTAAATTATCTTTCCTCAATCTATTATTCAGGTCAGTTGCTTTTCAAATAAGATATTTCATATTTTCTTTTCATTTTCTTTTATTTTTCATTGTTTTCTGTTTGATTTATTATTTCTTCATGTCTCATGAAGTCATTATTTTCATTTTTAAGAAATTATTTTCTTCACTCAGCTTTGTACTTCTTTTTTATCTATTTGGCCAATTCTCCCTTTAAATCAGTTCTCTTTGGTGGATTTTTGTGTCTTTTTTGCAATTACTTAGGGTGCTATTTTCTTCAATAATTTTGCCTCTTTTACTAAACCACTGACTTTTCCCTCATCACTTTGTTGCATTGCTCTCATTTCTTTTCCTGATTTTTCCTGTACTTTTCTTTTTTGAATTTTAAAGTCCTTTTTCAGGGTTTCCAGGAATTCCTGTTTGGCTTGTTTCCAATGCATATTTTTTTCTTTTTGGCTTTGCTTATTATGCTTTGACATGATTGTCATTTTCTGTGGTTCTGGTTTAATCTTCCCTGTCACTACAGTAACTTGTTATTCTCACGTTCTTTTTTGGTTATTTACTCATTTTTTTAGGAGTCATTTTCTGGACTTTTATGTTTATGCTAAAATTGAGCTCTGCTCCTAGTGTGGAGGGGACACTGTCCCAAACTTTTGGTCCTCTTTGCTGCTATTTTCCAAACAAGCTTTGGAGCTCTATAGATTTTTTGGTGCTTCCAAGGTGGTATGATCTAAGGAGAGATGTGAAAACTACTCTCCTAGCTGCTGCTCTAGTCTTTACCCAGGAAGTAACCTTATTCCCTTGTAGTCACCAGCACCAGCATTCTTCTTGGCTCTGGGATTGGGGCAATGACCTTCTTCTCTTGCAGCTACAATTGCTTGTGTTCTCCTCTGTTTTGAAATTGAGATCAGGCTCCCTATGTAGACCAGTTACCATAAGCACTCCTTACCACCCTGTAACCATAACCTGGGTCCCTGCTACCCTGTAACTGCAAGTGCTGTTATTCCTTTTATCTGTGGGATTGTGATCCAGAACTGTATCTGGGCAATGAGACAGGATCCTGACCTCATCTCCAACAAACTGAACCCACAATCTCCTTCAGATCAGTTGTTCTCCCAGTTACCTTCTGTCCATGGGTTGAGAGCTCTTGATGCTGCTGCTACCTCCAAGGCCCCTGCTGGTGCCACAGCAGTTTCTGCACTGTTCTCTGGGATCATCACTGCACTGGTGAGAAAAACTTTTTCTTTCAACTTCCTAAATTGTCTTGTACTGATAAATTATTTCTCTTGAACATTTTTTTTTGGTTTTGAGAATGCTATTTGAAGTATTTTTTTGTAACTATTTTGAAGGAAATTTGGGAGAAATTGACTGAGTGCTTCTTTCTTCTACCACATTGTTCCACATCTCATTCTTTCAATATTTATTATAGCACTTATTCATAGCATATATTTAATACTTTCTAATTGTTGTACTGAATTATAGTTGTTATTTTAAAATTATATTTTATTGAGAATTTAACTATTATCAGCAAACAAGCATTTCAATATAGCCTTTGTTTCATATGTATGTATGTTACCCTTAAAGTAGTAAGTTCCTTGAGTACAGAGACCATGTATTATATCCTTACATACACAGGATCTTTATATTCTTTGTATCCTTCTTAATATTTTGCATATGATAGGAACCTAACATATATTTGATGATGGTGGCAATAAAAATGTATGTATAGAAAGAATTCTGCTATGGAAATATTAGAGATTTTAATTTTGATACACATTTCTCCCACATACAATATTAATAAACTTATTGTTCAAGATAATATGAAATGTAAATGATCTTAAGACTCAGAGTGAAAGAATCTTAGCTCTTGGGAGTACCTTAGATATCATCAAATATAATCTTCTTTCACAGATGAGAAAATGAAGGCCCAGAGAAGAGAAACTTGTAGTTCAGAATCATACAGTTATTAATTTTAGAGCCAAACATGGAACCTGTGTCTCATATTTTCTTACTTTTCAGTCTTTTTTTACACCTTGCTTGCATGTCATTTGCACTATGCCTGACATTGCTCCCGGATTTTTGATCTCCCTTTTGATGGACTTTTGGTTTAGAATTAAGAAAAGGTCATGTTCTAGTTCAGCAGACCTGATATTTAATAGTGCAGAAATTATGATCTCCTGGGAATATATACCTTCTTTCTTTTCCTCCTAGTTTTATTATTTATATATTTCCAGTTTTATAAGTCAGCAACTTTAACCTTTTTTTTCCATCCTCACAGGGAATCATTAAAAATGAAAATCCAACCATATATTAAGGGAGTTATGCTTCAGTGCAACATGATTGTAAAATCCATCTTCATCTCTGGGGAAGGTAATGAATTAATATAAGTGCCGTCATAATACAGTTCTTCAGCCCTCCACCCCCTTTCCTAATAAAAATGCAGAAAGAACATTGTAGAGCTTAGGCTTCATGTAAAGAAACTGAGCTTTTACAGAATATAACCAGATTGTCAGTGAATTATGAAGAGAGAAAGGCATTTATTTTGTTTACCAAAGACATTAAAATATTTTTTGGAGATTAAAATCCTGTGGTATTGAAAAGCTACCCTTTCTTCCATCAGCAAAATCTGAATTTGGTCAGGTTCATGTCTGAAAAATATGAATGACTGTGTAAGCTATCAATTTATTATGACATATACTTACTTTACTTATAAATATTTTCAAGCTCCAGACCAAAAAGCTAGATGCTTTTTGTTATTTATTATTAAAAACAGCAAAATGTTATCATACATGTGAAAAGTGGAGTTTCCATGTTAATGTCTCTAAATTTGCTTCTCAGTTTTCTCTTTTCATATATTATTTTTCAGGACTTGCCTACCTACCATAAAGTAAAAGAGGCAGGGTTATCAATTATGCAGTAGTTTCTGACTATGAATAGAGACATACTAGATTAATTGGGCCAAAAAAATCACTTTGGGCACAGTTATGCCAACAAGCACTTTGTCTTGGCCAGGAAAATGAACACTAACTGAAGAATGCTGATTTTAAAGAACTATCTGGTAGCAGAACTCAGAGTTTTAAGAGATCAGGAGAGAGATGTCTGCAGTCCTTTACTTAAGAGTTGATGCAAATACTCAATCAGATAAAGTACTCCAACAAATAGCTAAATTATTGGAATATTCAAAAATGCAGACAAGACTCAGAGGATTCATATTATTAAGGAATTAAAGAAGAAAGAGATCTGCCTGGCATAGATGCTGAAGTAGCAGGATGAGATGTGGGAAATGAGATGTGACAATGATATGTCTCATAAACTAAAGGTGGACAGCATTTGGAATATGGGGACTTTGACTGTGAAATAGATACATAAGATCAAGAGAAAAAAGGAAGTGGGGAAAAGCATAGTTTTGGCCAATTGAAAATATTTGCTACTTTTATTTAGGTTTTACATTGGTGGAAAAAGTCAGGGAGGGAAGTCATCTGATTTTTGGTTAAACTGTCAAACCTGAAGAGCTGTCATTAATAACTTGACATCAACTTTGAAGGAGGTCTCCAGTGAAGTACTCTGGGGTTTTATGTTTGCCACTGTGATATTTAACATTTTCATCAATGACTTGAATAAAGGTATGTGAAATTCACAGATCATATAAAGCTAAGGAGAGATAGGTAATAATTTAGATGATGAGTAAGGACCAGAAAAGATCATGACCTCAGACTAGAACATCAGACTTGGTAAGATGAATTTTAATAGGGATAAATATAAAATCTTACATTGAGATTTAAAAAAATCCAAGTACAAAATGTTAGGGAAAATGTGTCTAGATGATATTTTGCTTGAAAAAGATCTTGGAGATTTAGTACACATAGAATTTAACAGTATATTGGTTGGTTAGTTGGTTGTTGTCCTTCATCTTCAAAGAAGACCAAAATGACATCACCATGATAAAGTTGAATTTCAGTGTGTTCAACTGTGGCTGATCAGACCAATATGAGCTTGAAATGTTCTACCATAGATTGGGCGCAAGTAGTCTGTGTGAATATTTGGGCTGGATATCCCAAATTTGCACATCCAGTGTTTACTTTGTGCTGTCTCCATTCTTCTTTGCTCAAAAAGCACAGCATTCTTTCTGATGAGGGCATACAATGCTGAGCAGTCTTGTGCAAGAGTCTCCCATGTTGCACAGTCAAATCCAAACTTTTTGAGAGAGACCTTGAGAGTGTCCTTGAGAATGATACAAGGACCACCTTGAGATTTTGGCCACCATATGATTACCTGTCCCATGAAAGTTCTCCATAAAATAGTCTTTTGGCAAGGGTACATTTTGTATTTGAACAATGTGGGCAGCCCATTGGAGTTGCAATCTCTGAAGCACAGTTTGAATACTTGGCAGTTCAGCTCAAGCAAGGACTTCAGTGTCTGGTACCTTATCCTGCCAGGTGATCCTCAGAATCTTCCTAAGACACTTCAAATGGAAGCAATTCAGTTTCTTGACATGGCACTTGGGGACTGTCCATGTTTCACAAGTGTATAACAATGAGGTCAGCACAACAGCTCTGTAGACCTGAAGTTGGTAGTCAGTTTAATATCTTTTCCCTCTGAAATTTTTCTTCAGAGCCTCCCAAACACTGAGCCAGCTCTGGCAATGCATCCATCAGCCTCATTGTCAATGTGTACATCCCTGGAAAGAACACTACTAAAGTAAGTGAACTTATCCACAGCATTCAAAACTTTTCCATTTGTTGTAACTGATAGTTTCATGTATGGATGGTGTATTAGTAGCTGATGGAGCACTTGTGTTTTCTTGGTGTTAATTATTAGGTCAAAATTAGCACAGGCAGCAGGGAATTGATCCATATTTTGTTGCATCTCAGCTTCAGAGGATGCATTGAGTGCACAATCATCTGCAAACAAAAAAAATCATGCACCAACCACTTTGGTCTTGGCTTGTAGCCTTTTGAAATTGAAGAACTTGCCATCAATGCGGTAATTGACCTTGATTGTGTTTATTCTCATTGAAAACATTTGTCAACATGGCTGAAAACATCATGCCAAAAAGCATGAGAGCAAGCATACAGCCCTGTTTCACTCCATTGGTGACTGGGAAGGCACAGGAGCACTATTTATTATCCAGAACCCGGTCAAACATACCATCATGAAAAAGATGTACAATATTGATGAACTTGTACAGTCAACCAAATTTTGGCATAATTTTCCATAAGCCCTCATCACTAACAGTGTCAAAGGCCTTGATCAGATCTGCAAATGTTGTGTACAGATCTCTGTTCTGCTCCTGGCATTTCTCCTGGAGTTGTCAGGGACCAAACACCATATCAACTGTTTCTTGGCCTTTTCTGAGGCCACACTGGCTCTCAGGTATATGATCATCTTCCAGGTGAAAAATCATCCTCTTAAGGAGGACTCTGTCAGGAACTTTGCCAGCAATGACTAAGAAAGAGACTCCCCCTGTGATTGTTGCAGGACAATCTATTCACTTTACCTTTATAGAGATGGACAATAGAGGCATCCTTTAACTCCTGGGGGATAAGTTCTTTCCATATAACCTGGAAAATTTCAATCAGCTTTTCTATGAGCAATGGTCCCCCTACCTTGTAAATCTCAGCTGGAACAGAATAAGCACCAGGTGCTTTGTCACATGAAAGGCGCCTAATGGCCCTCAAAAACCTCTTCTTCAGTCGGAAGTTCAGCTAAGTAGGGATTGACTTCAGCCTGAGGTAAACAATCAATGGCCTCAGCATAGACTGATGATGGTCTTTTGGGAACACTATGGAAGTGTTCAGTCCATCTCTCTAAGATAATGTCCTTAGGACTAATTAATGTGGCTTCATCAGCACTGTGTAGTTGTGATGCACCATACATTTCTGATGCATAAATAACTTTCAGGGAATCATGAAAGCACTTTGTATTGTTACTATCAGCATAAAACTGAATTTCATCTGCCTTCTTACTAAGTCAGGTATCCTGCATCTCTCTAAACTTTCCTTGTACTTGCTTGCAATGGAATTAAATGCTGCCTTCTTAGGGATGGATGAGCTATCCTTCTGGTAAATCCTGTGGAATTCTCATTTTTCATTTAGCAGCTTCTGAATATCCTCATCATTTTCATCAAACCAGTCTTGGTGTTTGTGAGTGTTCTGACCCAGATGAGCAACTGTAGTTGCAAATCCTTGAAAGCAGTTCAAAGTTGACTCAACTTTCCCTTCAAGTCAGCAACAAACTGTTCAGGCTCAGAGAAGAGCCCTAATTTGTTGATATTAATTCTTCTGGTAGTCATTTTGCCTTGGGGGGGTGCCACTTTTGATAAATGCAAATATTTAGCTTAGAGAGGATAAGTCTATGATCAGTCCATCACTCTGCACCACACATTGTCTTTGTCACTCTCACATCTTGTCTGCCTCTTCTCCTTACAATCACATAGTCTATTAGATGCAAATATTTGCTGAAAGGGTGCATCTACAAAGTTTTATTGCATTTAGGTAAATGGAAGAGTGTTGATGATGACAATGTCATATGATGTACAAGTCTTCAGCAGTAAATCACCATTGCTCTTTCTGTTTTCAACTCCATTTCTCCCAAGGACTCCTTGCCAAGTTTGGTAGTCTGAGCCTACTCTAACATTAAAGTCCCCCAGAATTATGATTTGTCCTCTTTTGGCACATTGATGATAAGGGTCTCTAGGTCTTCATAATTTTTTTTTACTACATCAGGGTTTGTCATTGTGGGAGTATAGGCACTGATGATGGTGGCATGCCATTTTCCTGTGAGTGGCAATTGCATTGTCATGAGCCTATCATTCACTCCTTTTGGGGAATATACCAGCTTGCTGATTAGATTAGTTTTGATTGCAAAACCCAAGCCAGCTTCACGATGCTCCCCTTCCCTGCACCCACTCCAGAAAAAGGTGTATCCATCTCCACCTTCAGTAAGCTGGCTTTCATTTGCCAACCTTGTTTCATTCAGGGCTGCTATTTTGATGTGATACCTGTTGATTTCTCTTGCAACAATAGCAGTTCTTTCTTTGTTAGCTGTGAGTTCAGTGAAATTAAGTGGTATCATTGTCACTGGGGCTTTAAGAATTTGGAGGTGAACCCAGCATTATATAGTAGTATAGTGTAAAGAGAGATAGTCTGAGTCAGAAGACCTTGATTCAAATATCAGCTTCAAGACTTATTGGCAAATGACCCAGGTCAAATAATTTTATTTTTCAGAAATAATTTTTTCATGTGTGAAATAAAAAAATTAAGTTAGATACACCCTAGTTGCCTTGCAATTCTAATTCTATTAACTTTGATGTCAATCAGAAAAAGTGGGTGGGTCACATGTAGACTTTTTTAAAAGATGGAGAAAATTTAGCTATAGGAAAAGTGTCAGAGGAGAGAAAGGAAATGAGATAAAGGAAATGATAATCAAGGGAAATATGGGACCTCAGTTTTCCTATCTGTGGAAGAATCAGATTAGATTTAGGTAATCTATAAATTCTCTTCTAGCCTTAGACGTGTATGATTCTATGATGTTGGAGGGAATAGGTTCTGCAAGGAACTAATAGAAGGACTTGAGATCTGGTATGGTTAATATAGAACCACAATATGTGAGAGGTTAGGAGTGGGGATATGATGACAGAGTGGATATGACTGCAAATGGAAAAATATATAGTTTTTTGGGGGCAGAGCCAAGATGGCAGAATGAGAGAAACTACTTACCTAAGCTCTTAGACAAACTGCCTCAGATACTGCTAAAAAAACAATCTGACCAAATTTTGAAGGTGCAGAATCCAACAGAAGACAGACTAGCAGTTTCACAGCTGAGGACAGACTGGAATACAGCTGGGAAAAATTTGTTCCACAGGAGTGGAGGAGCACAAAGCACACAGTGCAGCACATGCTGCCATGGCAGTGCCAAGCAGGAGAGCCCTGGGGTGGTCTGAGGAAGAGGCAGCAGGGTGGAGTGGCAGCATAGGAGTCCAATGGAGATGAGCCAGTGAGTGTCACAGATAGAGCTCCAGGAATCCCTGCAGCAGCTGCACCTTAGACTTTCAACCGCAGATTAAATGTCTGTAAGTTACATACTTGAACTTCTGGAAGCCAAAAATAACAGAATGATTGATAAATGCTCTCTCCCCCTTCCCATGTTGACTTTGAAAGAACCAAAAAGTATTTCCCTGGAAAAATTCTGGATCACTGGAATCATCAGAAGGGGAAAATAGTCTTGTAGCACCTGAGGCTAGGAAAATTGCTAAGTAGGATTCCTCTTACTGTAGCAGAGCACCAGATCTGTCTCAGACAGCCCTACCTCAGTGAACCAGGAGGAGAGGAGCCACAGAGGTGTAAAGCCTCCAAGTAGCAACATCAGGAGCCCAGGCATGCCTCATTGCTCCAGGAGAAATGGGAAGACAATCAAGCATCCAGGAGCCTAAACCACTGAGCTTGCCTTTGGTCTACCTCAGCCGAGGAGATCTCCCATGGCCAGACCACTCCTCCCCTACACTTAACAAGCAAGTTCCAAGGTTTATCCAGGGAAACACAAACATAGTTCATCCACCTTTGCTTTCTCACACCAGCCAGCTCAGCACCAGGTTCTTTAGCTTCTTTCTGAAAGAATCAGAGACCACAACACAGAAAGCCTCACCAACATGAATAAGAAGCAAAGGTGGAAGCAAAAGACCACAGAATCTTTCTATGGAGACAAGGACCAAAACACAAATACCAAGGAGGTCAGCATTGAGATTGTACTCCTATCTGAAACTTCAGAAGGGACTTTGAATGGCTGACATTTACAAAGAACACTCTGAGAAGAGCTGAAGAAGGAAATAGAAGAAAAATGGCCAATGATTTTAAAAGTATGAAAAAAATTCACTGAAGAGAACAGCTCTTTAAAAAAGAAAAACTGAAGAAATGGGAAAGGAATCACAAAACCCAAATGGGAAAATTGGACAAATGGAAAAAGAAGGACAATACCTAACAGAAGAAAATAATTCCTTAAAAGAAATAATTGGACAGATGGAAAAGGGAATGCAAAAGTTAAATGAAGAAAACAATTTGATGAAAATTAGAATTGGACAAGTAGAAGCTAATGACTCTATGAGACATCAAGAATCAGTCAACCAAAATCTAAAGAATGAAAAGATAGAAGAAAATGTAAAACATCTCACTGGAAAAACAACTGGCCTGGAAAATAGATCTAGGAGAGAAAATTTAAGAATTATTGGCCTACCAGAAACCCATGATGAGAAAGCTATCTGGACAATATCTTCCAAGAAATGATCAAGGAAAACTGCTCAGAAGTGCTAGATCCAGAGGGCAAAATAGTCATTGAAAGTATCCACTGTTCATTTTCCAAAAGAGATTCTAAACTAAAAACTGCAAGAAATATTGTTACCAAATTCCAGAACTATCAAGTGAGGGAGAAAATACTATAGGAAGCCAGAAAGAAACCATTCAAATATCAAGGAGTTACAGTCAGGATCACAAAGGACCTTGCAGCTTCTACATTAAAAGATCAAAGGAGCTAGTATATGATATTCTGCAAGGCAAAGGAGCTGGGACCACAACCAAGGATCAATTACCCAACCAAGTTCAGCATAACATTTCAGGCAAGGAGATGGGCATTCAATGAAATAAGAGATTTCCAGACTTTCCTGATAAAAAGGACAGAACTCAATAGAAAATTCGATCTTCAATCACAGGTCTCAAGAGCGGCATAAAAAGGTAAACAAGGGAAAAGAAAACTTGTTATTCAATTTAAGCAAACTGTTTATCTCCCTATAAGGGAAGATGATACTTGTTAATCTTGAGACTTATATAACTATTATGAAATATAAAATGGATATACATAGATAGAAGGAATGGATATAAAGTAAATTATGTGATGATAAAAAATGTGATTAAAGCATGAGAAGGGAATGTAACAGGAGATGTGAGAAGGAAGAAGCATAAAATGGCAAATAACATCACAGGAAAAAGTACAATATTATATTCCAGTAGAGGGAAAGAGGGGAGGGAGACAAGCATTGTTTCAGAGGTCCTCTCATCTGATTTGGTTCAAGTAGGGAACAACAATCTTAATTAAATATAAATCTAGGTAGCGCTATAGTCAGTAGGAGAAAAAGGGGGAAGAAAGGGGAGGGGAGGCTAAAAGGGAGAGAAGAAGTAGTTAGAGTAAAGATGAGTAAAAGGTAGTGGGGCTGAAAGAAGGAAGGGAAGACTGTGGGAGTTGGTGGTCCAAAATTCAAACTCTATGGTGGAGGGGAAAGGAGAAAGTGGAATTAAAAACACAAATGGTGGGAAAGAGGATGGAGGGAAAGACACAGATTGTAATCATAACTGTGAATGTGAATGGGATGAATTTTCCCATGAAACATAGACAGATAGCAGAATGGATTAAAAGCTATAATCCAGCAACATGTTGTCTACAAGAAGCACATTTGAAATGGGGGCATACACATAGGGTAAAGGTAAAAGGTTGGAGCAGAATCTATTGTGCTTCAGCTGATGTAAGAAAGGCAGGGGTAGCAATCCTAATCTCAGACAAAGCAAAAGCAGAAATAGATCTAATCAAAAGAGATAAGGAAGGAAACTATATTCTGCTAAAAGGCACCATAGACAATGAAGCAATATCTTTACTAAACATATATGCTCCAAGTGGTATAGCATCCAGATTCCTAGAGGAGAAGTTAAAAGGTATTACAGGAAAAAATAGACAGCAAAACAATCCTAGTGCTGGACTTCAACCCCTCCCTCTTTGAATCTGATAAATCTAACCTTAAAACAAACAAGAAAGGTTAAGGAGGTGACTACAACTGTGGATAAGGAAGATAGGATAGATAGCTGGAGAAAATAAAATGGACATAGAAAGGAATGTTCATTATCACCACTATTATTCAATATGGTACTAGAAATGTTAACTGTAGCAATTAGAGAAGATAAAGAAATTGAAAGAATTAAAAGACAAAACTAAGTTATCACTCTTTGCAGATGATATAATAATATACTTAGAGTATCCCAGAGAGTGAAGTAAAAAACTACTTGAAATAATAAACAACTTTGGCAAAGTTTCAGGTTACAAAATAAACCCACACAAATCTTCTGCATTTCTATATATTACCAACAAAGCCCAACATCAAGAGATGGAAAGAAAAATTCCATTTAAAGCTAGGGTAGACAGTATAAAATATTTGGGAGTCTACCTGACAAAACAAATCCAGGAACTATATGAACACAATTACAAGATACTTTTCACACAAATAAAGTCAAATCTAAGTAAGTGGAAAAACATCAGTTGCTTGTGAGTAGGCTAAGTCAATATAATAAAAATGACAATTCTACCCAAGTTATTTTACTTATTTAGTGCCATACCAATGAAGTTATCAGATAATTGTTTTCTAGAGCTGGAAAAAGTAATATCAAAATTCCAAATGGGAACATGATCTAGTTATAAAGAGTGATACTATAAACAAATTAGTGGAACAAGGAATGGTATATTTATCAGATTTATGGAAAAGGGGAGAATTTTTGACTAAAGAAGAGATAGAAAGTATTACAAAGTGCAAAATGGATAATTTTGATTACATTAAACTGAAAAGTTTTTGCACAGCCAAACTCAATGTAACCAAGATTAGGAGGAAAGCAGAAAACTGTGAAAGAATTTTTGCAACTACTGTCTGTGACAAAGGTCTCATTTCTAAAATATATAGAGAACTGAGTCAAATGTACAAGAATACAAATCATTGCCCAATTGATAAATAGTCAAAGGATATGAACAGACAGTTTTCAGAGGAAGACAATTAAGATATCTATAGTTATATGAAAAAATGCTCTAAATTGCTATTGATTAGAGAGATGCAAAGCAAAACAACTTTGAGATACCACATAACACCTTTCAGATTCGCTAACATGACAGAACAGGAATATAACAAATGTTGGAAAAGATGTGGGATAGTTGGAACACTAATTCATTGTTTTTGGAGCTGTGAGGTGAACCAACCATTCTGCAGAGCAATTTGGAACTATGCCCAGAGGTTGCAAAAATGTGTACACCCTTTAACCCAGCAATACTGCTTCTAGGACTGTATCCCCAGGAGATCATAAAAATGGGAAAGGGTCCCCCACATGTACAAAACTATTTATAGCACCACTCTTTGTGGTGACCAAAAACTGGAAGTCAAAAGGATGCCCATCAATTGGGGAATGGTTGAATAAATCAGGGTATATGAATGTAAGGAAATACTATTTCACTATAGGAAATGATCAACAGAATGACTTCAGAGAGGCCTGGAAAGACTTATATGATCTGAAGCTGAGTGAAAGGAGCAGAATCAGGAGAACTTTGTACATGGTAATAGTCACAGGGTGTGAGGATTTTTTTTTCTGGTAGACATACAGTTTCATTGTAATGCAAAGACATAAAGTATTCTAAATGGTCTTTTAAGGCAAAATGCCTTCTACCTCCAGAGAAAAAAATATGGAATTCAATCGCAGATTGTAGCAGATCATTTTTTTGTGTGTATTATGTTTTGGTTTGTTATATGATTTCCCCCATTCATTTTAATTCTTCTATACAACATGACTATGGTGAAATTGTATTTAATAGGAATGTATGTATAGAACCTGTATAAAATTATATCCTATCTTGATTAGGAAGGGAGGAAGTGAGGTGGGAGGGATGGAAAGAATGAATCTAGGATGTGTCATAGTGATTGTGGAACACTGAAAGTAAATTAAAAAAATAGTTTGGGTGTATTTTCCCAAGTGAGGTAGGGTTGGTTGCTTCACTCTGCTTCATTCTCCAATCCAAGAAATGAAGATAATATCAAACCCAAGTTAATAGCATTTCATTTTCTGTTTTGCTTACCTGTTCTGTAGAACAAAAATAGGAAATTGAAATTTGTATGCCAAACAGATTTATATGTCTCTGAGATACTCAATAACTACAATCAAATAAATCTTATTATTACATCATTTCTTATTACTTGAACTCAACTATATTGTCTGTGAAAACATGAGCTCAGAATATAGATATAAATATATCAGAGGGCAATATAGAATATCTTGCCTTTCTAAAAGCTCAGATACGTGTAACCATGCAAATACGTATTACTAAAATTTATACAGTTGAACAGCTAGAGCTGGAATTGACCTCAGAGGCCATCTATTCCAGTCCACTTGTTTTATAGATGAGGAAATAGAAGTTTAAGGAAGTGAAATGATTTTATCAAAGTCACATAGTAATAATCAGAGGAGAGATTTGAACCCAAACCTTCTGACTCTACAGCCAGTGTTCTTTATTCATTGTGCACGTTGCCTCCAAGCTTATAATTTCACTGAATCAGACTTTTACAAATTCTTCATTAATTTTAAGATATCATTTGTATGACTTCACTAAACCATGATTTCAGCAGATATAAATTCAGACTTTTTGTTGACAGATGGTTGTTATGAGTTGTTTTGGCTCAATAAATTCATATCTTAATGCCTAACCTTCAGATTATGAGTTTCTTTGAACTCAGAATTCTGTTGTCAGGACAGTACTTAAATCTTTTCTGATGTGATAGAAACTGCCAAACCTATGTTCTGTTACTTTTTAAGAATCCAAGGAATCTCTTCAATCCAGGATGGGTAGCACCATAAGAAAAATAATTTAATTAAAATAAATTTCTATGTATATGTATATGTGGATGTGTATACATACAATACATATACATACATATATGTGCATTCATATGTGTGTATATGTCTAAATATATATGTATACATACATATCTTATAATGTTTTAGATGGGGATTTGAAGACAAAAGCAATCTTTGCCCTCAAAGTATATATATTCAATTGGAAAAAAACATTTACAAAGACAAATACTTGCAAAATATATACCAAATGAAAGGTTTAAAGCTAAAGAACAAAAGGGCAAGAACCTGTGATTGAAGTCTGTGTGAGAGGAAGAGAAAAAAAGATAAGGGAATGGCAGGTGATTATATCAAGTAGACAGAAATATTGCTGAGGATGTTTCTCAGGAATATCTTTTTGGTAAAGAAAGAGTGAGAAGAAAAGAAATGTATGATAACAGTGTTGAGAGAAGTTCACGATGAATTATCATAAATATGGATGTCTCTAATTTACCTGTGAAAGAGAAGAGGGTAGCAGAATCAATTGGATAGCAGAACCTAATAATAATCATATACATATATATATAATATACATGTATATATATACATACATATACACATACATACATATATATAATATATATATATATATGTACATTCAATATGTCCAAAATGGAACTCTATCTTTTCCCTGAAACCCTTCCCCCCTCTTAATTTCCTTATCACTGTGTGAACAATACTATCCTCATAACTCTTATCCTTGACTTCTCACTGTCTCTCTTCCCTCCATATTCAATCTGTTGTTAAGGCATTTCAGTTTTATCTTTGCTACACCTCTTAAAAAGGTCTTCTTTTCTCTGATGCTGCTACTACTCTAGCATGGACCCTCATCACTTCCTGCCTGGATTATTGTATTATCTTACTGGTGGGTCCATTTGCCTCAAGTCTCTCTCCACTTCACTCCAATTTACACTCATCCACTAACGTGACTATCTGGATGTTCAAGTTCATTTATCCCATCCTTCTACTCAGTAAACTGCAGGCAATCTCAATTGCCTCTAGGATTAAATATAAAAACTTTGTTTAGAATTCAAAATTTTTCATTACCTTGTCCCCTCCTATATCCAATCTTCCTCACCTTGTTCCCTAACATGTACTCTTTAATTCAGTGATACTGCCCTCCTGGCTGTCCCACAAGCAAGATCCTCTATCTCTTGACTTTGGGCATATTCTCTGGTTTTCTCTCATATGTGGAATGCTCTTTTCCTCAGCTCCTGCATTCCCTTAAGTCACAACTAAAATTCCACCCTCTATAGGAAGTTTTCTTTCCTCAACCCCTTTTAATTCCTTGCCTTCTCATGGTTAATTATTTTCTACTTATTTTGTATATAATTTGATATAGAGATAGATAGATTTGCTTGCTGTATCGCCTACTAAATTGTAAGCTCCTTGAGGGCAAGGACTGTCTTATCCCTTTATTTGTTATCTCCAGTACCTAGCACAGTGCTTGGCACTTAGTAGGCACTTAATAATTTGATCGATTGCAATTTCTTTGTTCTCAAGAGGTCTCATTTCATTGATAACCCCCCTCCCAAAGAAACAAATGAACAAAAAACTTCCTTCATCTCTTTGAAGTATTTTAGTTGATTTAAAAAAATCTCTTTCTGATTTTGCTCGTAGATGCTTTGGAGTCATTCTTTCTTTTGGGGTTGTGTCTTGATCTTCTTTGCCACCATCTATTTGAGTGGATTTTTTTTCACTTTTCTCCTATTTCATGATGTCTGACCTGATTTTTGGGGCTGTGCTCTGTGGCATTTCTGGAGGGAAGTTCTGGGCTACTCTTGTTACTTTCTTGGGGATTGAGTATTATGTTATTCTAGGATCAAAGTGACAGGCTGAGGACCTACATACTTTGTGTTCCCAAAGTGGTGTTGGATTGATACTATACCCTGTCCCCCACGTCTGAGTTCTGAAAATTTCTGTTGTTGGTTTAGGACTCATCAATAGTAGACTGCTACTTGTCTTAGCCCCTGTCTGAAACTGGGAAACACATTTTGCCTCAGAGGCAGAGCTATAGATTCCCTTTGGGCTGAGAGTGCTGCCTTGCTTTTTCCTCTGTATCCTGAGCTAACTGCTTTAAATGAGATGTAAACTTGGTCCTGTAGTCTGAGCCATACCTCTTCTGGTACTGGATTCTAAATTCCTTAAGCTGCTCTGGATCTGCCAACCCTGGAATACCAACCTCAGGTGCAGATTACTTTCTCAATCTGTCCTGGATGAGAAACCCCTGGAACTGGGTAGTAGGTGATGAATCTATTAGTTTCCCTCTGGCTGTCACAGTGTCTAAATATGTGTCAGGTAGTACTCTGGTCTGAAATCTCCTTTTGCCCTAAGTGTAACCTCTGTCTGGTTACTGGAGTGCTTGCTCACAGCATGCTTCTAGAAGGAGCCTTTCCACCTTGTCCCTAGAATTCTCTTTATGTCTCCCTGAAAGTTAGTCTAGACAAATAAGTTCCTGTGACTTTTTCTGGATTTCCCTATCAAGATTCCGTCTTTTGTATTATGTAGATCTTTTTCAAAAAGGCTGTAGAAGGGAACTCATTGCATTACTCCCTATCACTCTACCATCTTGGTTCTGATTTTTCATAAAATAAATTATAGAAAAAATGAAGATCAGAGACAGAGGAACAAGGGGGATAGAGAAGTGACATCTGTTCCTATGAGACTAGAGCAAAGAAGGACAGAATTAGGAATGATGTTGTGATGGGAGATGTAGATTTGGGGAAAAAGGAATTCATGATGGATGACCTCAATTTTTTGAAACGAGAAAAATATGAGAAAAAAGAGTAGCCAAATTAGGAACAATGAAAAAGGATATTCAGCATAAGTGAAGGTGCAGCTGCTCAATAAATCAGATGCATTGTCTTTGCTATGGTGCCTGAAGGCATGCTATCCTGTTCAGAACACTTTAGGTAACTTATTCCTCACCCTCAAAAAAAGTTTAGTAATCAAATAAATGCAATTTAAGTTGAGTGGAGAGGAAGGAGAAAAGCACATAAAAGATGTGTAATTATTCATGGCAGTTTTTTCCCATCACCTGAGGATTCCTTACTATTGGCTACTGAGGCCAGAACAAGCATAAAAGCTGTGTGATGTTATTTACTATGACACTTTGGGATTCATATATATTTCAATGTAGCAAAGCATTTAACTAAATTCTTTTTACAATTTTAAATGAGGAGCTCATGAGAAATCATGTAGAAATATCCACACACATATTCCCACACACATTCCCACTGAAAAACGTCACTCTCAAAAATGAAAATGAAATACTTCTGGTCCGGATAATTGTAGCACTTAACATGCTTGATAGGCATCTGAATCAGATGAATATAAATTATTTAAGTATCTTTCAGATAAATTCTCTAATATATAAATGTCTTTAAAAAGTTAGTTTCTTATGGAAGAAAACTACATTGTCTCCAAAGTTGTGTCTCATGTTGTTTTTTAACAGCCATCCGTCTTTGCCTTTTGCCTAGAGAGTAACCATATTTACTCTGGGTAATTCTATGGTCTTTCAGAACCTACTAATATGGTGCTCAGCACACAGGAAGGTAATCACTGTTTACTTCAGAAAAGATTAGTCTTCTTTAGCAAATAATGATAGCAATGGTATATTCTTCAGTGGTATCAGTTTTGATGACTCCTGCACTCATGATCTATATTCATTATCTAGTATAACATCAGTAGTCTACTTCACAAAATTCCAATTCTAAGAATCTGATTATGAATAATTTTAGGCCATTGTCACCACTTTTCCAGAACATTTCATATTCCCTTAAATTGCTGTAACATTGTGTTTCACTCACACAAGAACTCACCTGCTCCTATAATATAAACCAGATATTCCAGAAACCATCACTCATTCTGCCTCCTAAGATGCCTGAACACATAGTAACTATTAGGACTATATGTAAAAAGACATTATCATTTATACCAATGAATGCAGATAACCACACTATCAACTGGGTTGCAATATTAGATATTGATGGCATAGGTTACTCATAGGGTAGATGGGTTAGGTTGCTCAATACCATGGGTGATTTCAGTGTTTTGGGTAAAATGGCAACGTGAATAAAAAAAGGCAATTTGTCTTCTCTTAGTGCCTAACTTACTGTCAAGCACTAAAACAAGTAACTAGTAAGATGCATTACATATCGTATGTGTTTAACACTTATTTTCAAATGTTGAAATAGACTTAGTTTTGAAAAAGAAACATTTTATTTTCTTTCTTAAAAAGGCTCTGACATACTTAAGGTAGATATGGATGATGTCTTCTTTAATGGAAGTACTATGTTATCAAGTATAGAGTTCCCAGAAAATACCATATCTTACTCCAAGTAGAAATGGACAAGTCACCTCAGTTTTTTAAGCTTCAATTTCCCTACCTGCAAAATGAAAAGTTTGTATTAGATGACTTTTGAGGTCCATTCAGGCTATAGAACTGTGATTTTTATTACTATATGAACCCTATCATGTGTAAATCTATGATCCTATGACATATCAAAAAGAATCTTTCATTGTAAGTGGATTTGCATTGAGTAGCTGTTATCTCTTTCCAAGTGTCAAATTAAAGAGCTTTATATCTTTAAAAGGAATTTATGTGAGTAGAGTCAATACACAGGGCAAAGATTTGCACCCAGTTTACTTATTAATAATAACTCATATGCATATTTGTGCTTACATTTTACAAAGCACAGCATATATGTGCATAAATGTATGTATACATATCTGTATCTATACATGCACATATATGTATATGTATTATATAGGCAATTTTTCTTCTGTTAGTGCCTAGCTTATTGTCAAGCACAAAGACAAATACCTGTAAGATGCATTGCACATAGTACATGTACATACTATGTACAATGTGTATTACTACATATATAGACAAAATTAAAACATTTATTCAGATACCAGAAAGCCAAATCCATCATAATCGATACACAATAACAAAGCAGAGAACAACATCATCCCCAAGACATCACCTCTGCTAGGCTTCCCACAAATAAGCACCATAAAACAAATCAGAAGCAGGTCTTCTTACAAAATCACAAATAAGCTCTTTCACTCACATTAGTCAGATGCCTGCTTGCCTGCATCCTTCCTAACTCTGTCTGCTTTCATGACTAATTTTCAGCTTTCCTGTAGCTCCATCTCTTCCTGTTCCACCCAGTCAGCAAACTCCTCCCACCACAGTCTCCATTTGACTCAGACTTCCATGTGTCCCAGGCAGGTCATATGGGCCTATTAATAAATAGGCAAGATCTTCCCATTTAAATTACCATTACAACAGGTCAAGAGATATTCTGAGGGTCGCACAGCTGGTAAGTGGCTGAGGTAGGATTTTAACTTTTCTTTTTGACTCCAAAGCAAGTACTCTATCTATGCCACCACCTAGTAAGAATATTCACGTTATTACCACTTTATTATAGATTTTTATAGTAAGCAATGGGTTTTCAAAATTGTTCTTGTTCACGTTAATGTTATTCCAGCATCCTTTTCTTTTCTTTTTAAAAATTTTATATGTTTATCTTTAGTTTTCAATATTAATTTCCACAAGATTTTGAGTTCCAAATTTTCTCCCCATCTCTCCCTTCCCTCACCCTGAGATGGCATGCATTCTGATTATGGCTTTTCACAGTCTGCCCTTCCTTTTATAATTTCCCCCCCTTATCCCCTTCCTCTTTATTTTCTTGAAGGGCAAGATAGATTGCTATACCCCACTGCCTGTATATTTTATTTCATAGTTGCATGTAAAAACAATTTTTAACATTTGTTTTTAAAATTTTTAGTTCTAAATTCTCTCCCTTCTTCCTTTCCCACCCATTGTCTTTGAGAAGGTAGAACAGTTCAGTATAGGTTATACATGTGCAGTTATGAAAAACATCTTCATAACAGTCATGTTATGAAAGACTAAATATATTTCCCTCCATCTTATAAACCCTCCATTTATTCTATTTTCTCCTTTGACCCTGTCCTTTTTAAAAGTGTTTGCTTCTAACTACATCCCCCAAATCTGCCTTCCCTTCTATTATCCCCCACCCCTGTTATCCCTGTCTCCCTTACTTTCCTGTAGGTTAAGATATCCAATTAGTGTGTGTTATTCCCTTTTTAAGCAAAATCCAATGAGAGTAAGGTTCACTCATTCCTTTTCACCTCCCTCCTCTTCCTCCATTGTGAAACCTTTTTCTTGCCTCTTTAATGTGGGATAATTTAGCCCATTTTATCCCTCCCTTTCTCCTTCTTCCAATATATTCCTCTCTCATCCTTTAATTTTATTTTTAGATATCATCCTTTCATGTTCAGCTCATCCTGTGCACTCTCTCTCTCTCCCTCTCTCTCTCTTTCTTTCTCATCTCTCTGTCTATCATCTCTCTATTTTCTCCACTTTCCTCCACATTTCATACACTAATATTGAGAAAGGTCTCAGGTGTTACAAATATCATCTTTCCATGTAGGAATATAAAGTTTAATTTTAATAAGTCCCTTATGGTGTCTCTTTCCTGTTTATCTTTTCACGCTTGATTCTTGTCAAGGATTTGGGGTGTTTGGACTTGTACCCGACTCAAGTATGCTAACAACTGTTGAGGTTTACACCCCCTCAAATTCTTGACTCTTCTCTTTTACGTCTCATATTCAATCTGTTGTCAAGCTGTTTTATCTTTGTAGTATCTCTCACACATTCCCCCTTTTCTCCTCTGAAACTGACACACCTCTGGTACAGGTCCTCATTATTTCATAACTCCACTATTGCAATATCCTTCTTGTTGATCTATGTGGCATGAGTTTCTCCCCATTCTATCCAGACCATGCTCTACTTAGCAAGACTATGGAAAGATGTTAGAGTCTTGCCTGGCCAAACAAACACTTCCAGTTAGCAAGTCTCAAAGTAAAACTATACTTCAGAGCCAGAGAGCTTTACAACCCTTGAGAACCAGTGCCTCATTAACAAGCATGAAAAGGCTTCTCAGTCAACTTCAGGGGCTCCTTATCACCTCCAGGAAAAATATAATACCATTTTTGGCAATCAAATTCCTAACTTCCTACACCTTTCTAGTCCTCTTACATCTTGTATGTCCCTACAATGGCAAGTAAAGTAGTATCTTTTACTGTCTTTGTTTTAGTAAAATCAAGTGCCTCTGATTGAATAATGCGATTAAAGATCTTCCCACCCGTTAATGGGCCTGGGAGGATTTGTAGGAAGGCCTACACCTGTTGATTTTGATTTCTCTGTATTTTCTCTGAAGTTCAGGGTGCTTACTTTTTCCCCTGAACTAAGTGAATGATGCATGTTCTTGATTAAAGTGATTGTTGACCCCTCAAGTTGCTTTCCTTTTAGAAAAGCAGATAAAAGAAACTGTGATAGCAGGCCCTTCCCCATGTATGTTGGGGTGCTTACTGATACAGTCCGCTAGACACATATTTTGCATTCCAATGGCATTGACCTCCTTGCTGTACCTTGAGCAAGAGGTTCCAATTCATGATTCTGGACATTTTCACTGGCTATCCCCTATTCCTGGAATGCTCTCCCCCTTCGTCTCTGCTTCTGAGCTTATTTCCCTCAAATCCCAGCTAAAATCCAATTCTTCTATGAAAAGCCATTCCCCAACCATCTCAGTTCTAGTGCCTATCTTTTTTGTTGATTATTTAATATTTATCCTGTGTGTAGCTTGCCCCCTTTTGTATAGAGTTATTTGCATGTTATCGCTCCCATTAAATTTTAAGCTCTTTTGAGACCTGAGACTGTATTTTCCTTTCCTTGTATCCTAAGCACTTACCACAGTGTCTGGCACACAATTGGTCTTTAACAAATGTTTATTGACTCACTGACTGCTCCAATAGGATCACAGATTTTGAATCAGAAGGGAACTTATATCTAGTCCAATCCCCTCACTTTATAGATGAGGAATGTGAAGTTCATAGAGATCACGTGACTTTTCCAAAATCACTGAATCATTCAGAAAATAAGTGCAATAGACAAAATATTAATCTAGGCTTCCCATTCTCTTTTCATTCCATTCTATCCAATCCCACTGCATCTGAAACATTAATAGAATGTTTGTGCTATAACAGGCACTGCTAGACACAATTCAGTCAGTAGTTTTATTTTTTGTTTTTTAAGTTTTGTTTTACAACAAGGAGGTTATATTTTCTTTGGGAAACCAACAAATACATGTGCTGATAAATAAATGCAAAATATAAGAAAAGTAAAAGAAAAAATAAAACTTTGAGGGAAGAAATAGGGAAGAGACCACACACTGGGAGGAGTTTGAAAGGCTTCCTATGGAAAGTGGGACATAGATATTGCTTTGAAGGAACTTACAAATCCATCAATCAATAAATCAACAAATGATTATTAAGTGCTATAGGGGACCTACTAAATGTATTAGAAATCTTTGTTTCTTTTAATATTTCAATGATATTAACATGACACTTGAACTATCAGTTATTTTTCATCCTTTCTATATCAACAATTTTCTTTACTAGTTCACCTACTTTTCCAATGAAACACATTATTACTAATTAAGTTTTTGGTAATTCCTTGACTTGAAAAGTTTGTTAATAATATATATGGCAGCCTGCTGATACCTATTACACATATTTCCATTATCATTTGGGCAACTTGCATTTTGTTGTATGCTTTTGGGAGCTTGGTGGTCTGTGATTTGTAGAGAATATTATTTTTAAAGAATTGAATTTTTGCAGCCCCAAACAGCAATCACTGGGAAACTCAGGATTGCTGAAAGTCCTACATAATTGTACAACATGATTCAACCTATTCCACTTCCTCCTTTTCAGTTCTGGGCTCAATTTCTTGTCTATCCTTGATGCCTACACAAAATACATGTGATCGTAGACTAGCTCAATGGCCTATGCATCCAGCTGTATGCCATAATCTATGGAATGTGTGGTCTGTGTTCACTTTGTTTTTTCCAGTGCAGATGTTTAAAATTATGTCTTTTAAGTAATTAAAGATTTTAGTAAGGTGGCTTTGTAGTGTTCCAGGGCTCAATTCAATTAGTACTCAGTTATTGGCAAACTATTAAAAGAAAATTGGAGAAGCTCATTATTGAGAGTGAATTATTCTTGTGTTTGGACTCTGCATAGGATATTGTCCACGATAATGGCAAGCACCTTAGATGAGCATATATCTTCTTTTTCTATGCTGCCTTTAATTTTAATACTCAGTATTGAAAAAATTCATAGTTATATTAATAAATATATATCACAGAATTTACAGTGCTTGGAATATATACATATATACATAATAAATATATATATTTATTATGTGCCTTGTTTGATAAGACCTATTAAAGTGGAATTTTGTTCTGAGTAAAATTTGGTTTTTAAATGAATATCAACAGTTCACATTTCTCTAAAGCTTTGCAAAGTTTTATGTGTATCATCCCACTTGGTCCTCCCCTAAACCCTGAGCCAGATACGTTTGTTATCCTCATTTCAAAAATGAAGAAATTGTGGCTGAGAGAAGTCGACATGTGTCAAGGTCATAAAGCTAGTAAGTGTCAAACTTAGGCCTTCCTGAATTCATGTTCAAGATTCCACCTTAATAGTTACCTTAATTCACAATAAATATGATGTGGGGGAAAGAACACTAGATTTGCTGTTGGAGAACCAAGGTTTGAATCTTACCTCTGACACTTATTAGTCATCAATCTATGATTGATTGGGGATAGACTAGATGACATTTATAGTATCTTTCAGATCTAAATCTATGATCTTTTAATCTTATTTGCTCCTTGAACAAAGTATTTATGACAAAGAGGTGGGAAGGTCCAGAGTAGGCTATAATGCTTTGGCCCATTTCATTTCTTTCCCTTCTGTTCCTTCCTTTTTTTCTTTCTTCCTTCCTTTTTTTTGGTTTTGGAAGCAATGGGTGTTAAGTGACTTGCCCAGGGTCACATAGCTAGAAAGTGTCTGCGGTCATATTTGAACTCAGGTCCTCCTGACTACAGAGCTGATGCTTTGTGCCATCTTTGATCCATTGTGCCACCTAGCAACCCTCCTATTTATTTATTTATTTTTAAAGAAAACAGTCTCTAAAATATTTCTTTAACCATCTTTTTTTTATATCCATGTTTACATTGAAATTTCCTACTATCATATGTTTATGTTTATTGTAGGATTTGTTCAAGTTCTTTATAGAATTTCTATTCTTCTTAGTCTTTTATGGTGGTCTATAGGGAGACATCCTAAGTACTAAAAGCCAGGATAACTAAATGCAATCATGAATAGTTTATATTGTTGCTTCTGGACATATGGTAAGACTAATTATTGTCTCAATTACCTCTGGACTTTACCTTCTTAACAGAAGTTTTTTCATCCTGGAAATACAGAGGTATCAAGGGACCCGCTTTTCTGGTTGGTGAGTGCTTTGTCCAGTGCATTGTTTCATTAGGGCCCTAGGCCCACTTTAATCTAAGTTATTTTAGACTTCACCTGCTCAACAGCAGCATTGTCCCTTATCTTCCTAACCTCTTCCTTTCCATCTTCTCATCTTTCCCTTTTTCAGTTCCTTTTCTTGTGTTGTATTCCTCCATTATAATGCAAACTTTATGAGGAGAAAAATTGTCTTCTTTGCTTGTATTCATATGTCTAATATATAATACAGTGACTGAAATATAGTAATCACTAAACTGTCTTTTTACCTATTTATCCTATTTTTAATTTGTCTATTTACCTATTTCAGTCAAGTCTAGTATTTGACAATGCGGGAAAGTTTGTGAAGCATATTTCCACTTTAACTGCAACATATTCATAAATTTTGATTTCATTTAACTGTGATTCAGTGCTTTTTAGTAGTTTGTCAGCTGTTTTGTCATTGGACAGAGAATACCAACAAGTGAGATGTGTGAGTTTTATCATTCTCTGCCCCATTTTCTTTCATTTGTATCTACCACTGCAGAGGTAGAAGAAGAATGTCTACCTTTGATGTTCATTCTTCATTTTTGTTATAGCCATTGATGGCTAATGTCTTGATGACAACCCTTTCTATAACTACCTAGACTTCCTTGAACATCTGGAATAGTCTGTCATCAGGTCCATTTTAGAAGCCATTCCAAATTGGTTGGATCTACCAGATGTGTACTCTGCTGTCCTAGCCCTTGAAATCAAGGGCTCCTTCCATATAGTGATGAAATATCAAATAAAAGTCTTTGTACTGGTTTACTCCAGTTGCTTTCTGAAGATTGAACCATTTCCCCAGAAGAAGGAACCTGGCTAATGATGCTGAAAAATAATAGGTCTTTATTTGGTACTTAGAGTAAAGATAGATCTTGGACTGAATCCTTGCTTTGATACTTAATGTCTATGATATCATGGAAAACTTTCTGAACTAGAGTTTGCTAATTTCAAAAAAATTAGAGATAATTATATTTAAATCATTTGTCTTATATAACTCTTGTGATAGAATAAAAAGAAGAAGAAAATGTCTATAATGTACTCTGCAAGCCTTAAATAGCAGCAAGGTGGCGTAGAGGATAGAGGGTTGAGCTTATAGTTAGGAAGACCTGAATTCAGATTTGGCCTCAGATACTTACTGGTTGAGTGACCCTGGGCAAATCACTGAATTGCCTGCCTCAGTTTCCTCATCTATTAAATGATCCAAAGAAGAAAATGGCAAACCACTATCGTATCTTAGCCCATAAAACTCGAAACCCAGTCAAGGTAGAGTTAGACATGACTGAAGAAACTGAACAACCACAAAAACCTTAAAATATGATGTAAGCACGCAGAATTGTTACATATATTGAATAAATGTACATCTAAGAGGTTACATGGTATAGTAGATGCAAGCATAGGCCTTGGAGTTAGGAAGATATAGGCTCAAATTCTACATCTAACACATCGAGTGATTCAAGCATGTTAGTTAACTTCAACTTACTCTAGGCAATACATATAAAACACTATCAATGTAAGTTGATACCTTCACCATTTATGTTCATTTCTTGGTACCACATTTTGAGAAGAACACTGATACTCTGGAGAGCACCCAGAGTGCAGTGATCAGAGTGACAAAGAGTCTTGAGGTCATGCTACATGATAACTTGTTGAAGGAATCAAGGGAAAATGGTGGAATGGGGTGGTTTGGGGTGGGCTGGGGCCTAATGGCTTACTTCAGATCTCTGACAAGGTTCTTGAAAGATCAAATGGAGGCATGCACCAGACAGCACCACAAGGGTCCATGATTCAAAGAGGGGGATTCAGCTTAACATAAGGAAAACTTCCTAACACTTTGAGCTAACAGTAGAGTCAAGTGCTTCAGGATGCAGTTAGTAGAATTCAGTCAATCAATAAACACTTATTAAATGCCTACTCTGTGCTAAACACTGTGCTGAATACTGGCCCTTGTGGGTACTGTAGGGAGAATTCTGTTTCACTGAAATAAAGTTTGGATTAGATGGCCCCAAGATTTCATCCAACTATGAGATTACATGATGAAATGATTAAGTTTTCCTTTATCTTATATGGAGAATTAAGTTTATTAATTTTGGATTTTCCCCCATATGTTCTTCTGAAAAATATATTTAAGTTATTGCTGATTCAGACCTCATGGTGAGATCACTTTGTATGTCCAACATAATATTTCCCATAATTGCAGAAAAACTAGTAGGTTCCAAGTTTGGGGAATTGTAAGTGTGTATGGGTGGCTTAATTCCATGAAAGAGTTATTTACAAAGTTTCCTATCTTGTTTCCTCTCCAAATCTTCCAAAATGGTCTGATTATACTCTACAAACATTTTCAAACACTCCATGTATCTATTGTGTTAAGCAAGTAAAAACAATAACCAAAATTCAGGGCTGGAGACGGAGGCAGATCTACACTGCACGTATGAAATGAATTATTGAAGAAACACGTTTTGCATAGGTATATTAATCTTCATGACAAAAATAGATTATTTTTGTAACCTTTGAGTGAAAACTTTGTGGTTCAAGGGCTTTATTTCATCTTGACTGCAGTAAGCACTTCTGAAAATATAGATCAATGATGGAACTTTATTATTTTTTGAATAGAATGTTTAGTTCAATTAGTTTATCTTCTTCTTTGTTACTCATTTGAATATTTTCATGACTGAGTGGGTAGTAGAGAGGAAAGGAACTGCCACATACTAGGAAAAATACTGGATTTTGAGTTGAGTAGATCTAACACAATATCTGTGCTGCCATTTGAAAAATCATTTAAACTCCTTGAATATTAGATGACTCATCCCTAAAATGGGGATGATAATGTATAATGCATCTACAATAGAATTTTGGGTACTTCAGGCAGCTGGTGGCACAATGGATAGAATGCTTGGCTGAAGTCAGGAAGATCTAAGATAAAATCTGACTTCATACACTTGCTAACTTTGTGACTTTGAATGAGTCATTTAGCCTCTATGTGCCTCAGTTTCCACAGTTGTAAAATAGGAATAACAATAGAACTGAGTTTGTGGTGATGATTAAATGAGCTAATATTTGAAAAAAATCACTTAGAACATTGCCAGGAACTTAGTGGGTATTGTTTAAATGCTTACTCACCTTCCTCTCTTTTCCCTTTTTTTCTAAGGAAAAAATAGGATAGTTTGTAAAGTATTTTTTAAACCTTAAAGGGCTAAGAAAGTAGTGTTCCTATTGGCATAGAAGATGGTGAATAATTTTAAAAAATTATTTAGGTACTTGGATTATCTCTTTTACTTCTGTGTGGGTCCTAACTCATTTTTCCCCACTGTGAGTCTATGTTATGATCATAAAACATCCTACACCTGTCCTGTACACTTGCTCAATATCACATTTCTTGGAGGCACTACTTGTTTGCCTATTGTAGTATCTGAGTTTTGGAGAAGAAACAAAGACATGAAAGATCACTCCTCATTTCTTAGGCTCCCAGTATACTTCCATCTGAAGGGATGATTTGAGGATGTTTGAACTTCTTTACTTCTTCTTTGGAATAGGAACATCTACAGCCCAGTGTGGAGGCACTAGGATCATAGGACTTATAAAATCATTTGTCCCAAATATCTTATTTTACAGGTGAGGAAACTGAGAGGCAGGTTGGTTGTATAACTCGTCTAAAGTCACAGAAGTAAATATCCTCGATGGAATTTGAATCTTGGTTCTCCAACCCCAGAGTCAATGCTTTTTCCCCAGTATTTTATATTACATATCATAATCAATGAGAAAAATGTCTTCTCCGACTACTTTCAGTCTTTCCTTGGTAATGGAAGAGGATGCCCACTGATTGCAGCCATCATCAAGCAGTCATGGATATACTGGAAGTAGTAGCAGGAAATTCTTTAAAATTTAAAATTTTAAAGATAGATTTTCATGCAAAGAGATTATGCGAAGTGTCTAAGGCACTTATTTTTCACTAACTTTGAGCCATGAAATTCGTGGAACTTCAAACTTGTGTGGTGTAAGAGTCTCTGTTTACCCACTCTCTTTGTCCCACCAGTCCTTCTGTTCTAGCTTATTTTGGTTCTTCCCTTTTTATTCTATTATTGCATTAGAAACTTAAACAGGAGGCAAGGAATTGGTGCAACAACAAATTGCCCACACTTGAGAATACTGTATACCTTTCAATATGTTTCCCCACTATTTTGTGCATTCTTTTTCCTAAACATTTTCAGAAGAAAATCAAGATTTCCCCCCCAAAATAAAATTCTACATCCCAGATATTTTCCCACTCAAGAGTCAGAAATTGCATTGTCAGTAGTGTCTTCTTTAAGTTATCTGTGTGTATAAACATATACATACACACACATATACACACACGCACACACACACACATATATATATATATTTCCCTTGCCAGGGCCTAGGGCTTACAAAGAATTAAACTGAAGGCAAGATAATGATTAGAAGAATACAAGAAGGATTAAAAGATAGGAAGAAGTAGAAAAAGAGGAAAGAGGGATGGAGGGAGTGAGTGAAGGAAGGAAAGAAGGAGGAAAATGTCAAATTTATTTATCCTTCACTTTCTTGCCTCCATATGATGACTTAGGCGTATGCCTGGAATGCCTTTCTAATCCTTACTCCTTGATATCCTGCCTTCTAGAACTAATTCAAGTGACACCTTATGCATAACCTTAAGTAAAGAGCATCAAATATTTGTTAAGCATCTACTGCTAGGCACTTTACTGAGCTCTGGAGATAGAAAGGAAGTTAAATTGTCCCTGACTTTAAGGATCAGTCTGATGAGGGAGACAACTTGTAGCAATTAGATATAAACATGGTACGTACAGAATAGCTTGGAGGTTATCTCAGAGGTATGGGACTGTCAGCAAGGGTGATCCAGAAAGACATCTTGCAGAAAGTGAGATTTTGACCTGCATTAGAGGGAAGTCAGGGAAGGCAAGATGCGAAGAGGAAGAGGATTCTAGGCATGAAGGACAGTCAGTGATAATGGAATAGGTTGGATTGTCTTGTGTGAGGAACTGGAGTAGGGTAGTACCAATGGACCATAGATTACTTGAAGGGGAGTAAAACATAAGAAGACTGGAGAGGTAGGAAGGATCTAGGCTATGGAAAGTTTAAAAAAAAAACCAAAACAGAACATTTTACATTTGTTCTGGGATCAATAGGGAACTATTAGTTTATTGACTAGGATGGTGACATGGTCAGATCTGAGTTTTAGGAAGATCACTTTGATAGCAGAGGGGAAGATGAATTATTGCCTAGACTTGAGGCAGAGAGATGAAATAAACAGGTTATTGCAATAATCTAGGCTTGAGGTGATGATGGATTCTACCAGAATGGTGTGTCAAAGAGAATAGGATGAATATGAAAGTTGTGAAGGTAGAGTCAAACAGGTCTGGGCAACAGAATGAGTATGGGAAAGGGTGAAAGGGAGTGAGACATCCAAGATGACACTTAGATATTAGCCTACCAGTGATGCTGGTAGACAGGTATGGAAACTAATTCCATGTTCTCATAAGCCTATCCACTTCTTTAGTAGCTTTGACTTTCCTGGTTAAGCCACTCCCTATGCTTGAGGCAGGAAGTTGGTTTAGACAAGTATAAGGTCTAACATTTATTAAGCGCTTGTTTTATGCTAGTAGCTGTTCTACATGTTGGGGTTACAAAAACAAAAATAAAATCATTGTCAGCCTTCAAGAAACTTACATTCCATTGAGAGAGACTATACATACATATACATATATATGTATGTGGGTATATATTTATGTATGTACATATGTGTATATGTACATATGCATTTACATACATATGTATATACACAAATCAAAGAGAAAAAAGTACAGTTATCCCTTCTACATTGTGAGATTTAGGGGCATGATGCCTCCGTGATCTGCAAAATCTGCATAAAATTTTTGTTCTTTTGTTACCAGAGAATAAGGCTGAATTATTATGGTAATAAAAGATAAAATGTGTTGATATACAATATTATACAAATATTTTATGCATTTCTGAGCTTCTAAACTTTTTTTGTTTTATCTACTGTTCTTTGCATGTTGTCTGTGGCTCCCACAAAACTCCCCCCTTGAATTCTCATTTGTTATTATGACCGGTCACATTGAAACCATGATGGGGAAAGTCATGGTATAGAAGGGATAATGGTCTCTCTCTCTCTGTCTCTCTCTCTCTGTCTCTGTCTCTCTCTCTCTCTCCCTCTTTCTCTCTCTCTCTCTCACATCTTCCACCCAATGTCTAGGTGAAGTTTTGCAGGGTAAAGATTCAGAGATTAGCTTCTTTTGCTTATTTTTTCTTTTTCTTGCTTCCAACAGAGCTTTAAAAACATAAGATCTTAGAGATGGAAGGGATGGAAGGGAACCCTGGAGGTCATTTAGTCCTTTATTTTTATTTTAGAAATTAAAAATGGGCCATAAGAGTTTAAATGACTTTGAGATGTACAAAGTAGCAAAAATCACTGGGCTCAAAACCAGGTCCTCTCATTCCAGATTCAGTCTTCCTTATCCCCTCTGCCTTTCAAGTTCTTTTTGTGTCCTTAGCATTCATCTCCCCTGTACACAGTAGGCATTTAATGCATGCTTATCTAATTGAATGTTGCATTTATTATCTACTTTATTTTACATTGCTATTAAAGTCCCCCTTGCATAGCAAATATATACATATATAATCTGAGATATCCACTGGCTTATAAACTTTTATAATGCATTTTAGGGCATCTAGAATTTTAATACGATTTTTAATAATCACTGATTTTAAATTTGAGAAGTTAATATACAGACTAATTAAATTTGATTAAGAAGGTGAATTGATGGTCAAAGGGGCAAAAAAAATGCTGATGAACTACTAAAGAAACATTTTTATTATGTCTTCTCTGCCTCTTTTATTACTTATTGGTGACATTTACAAGCTGAAGCTGGTAGCTAGGCTTTCCTGCTACTGAATGTCTTCTAAGATATATCATAAAGTCTCCTTGCAGTTAGTTCTCAATCTCCAGGATTCTGATGACAAAGCATGGCCTATCTGAATTCCATTCTGCTGCCTGGATGTATCACTGCTGAAATAATGGAGGTAAACTGTGTGTATGGAAGTTAGCCTAGAGCTGGTTCTAGAAAATAGTTGCATTGCCTACTGAAATGGCATAATTAAATCAATTGAAACAGTTTGCATTGTTTGTTAGGTGGAAGATAGTGCTGAATGAAAGATTTTTTGTTTTTGATTCTGAGATTCTCTTCTCCTTGAGCTGGAGAAAATCATTGCAATTCTAACATGCAATGCTATGTTGAACTGAATTCATTATTTGCTAGCATCAGTAGAATTCTCAGTGACCATCAGCTTGCCAGATGTTAGTTCTGGATGAAATACAGTGTGGAATAGTGGACAGAGAGAAATTCTTGGAGCCAGGAAGACCTGGATTTGTGTCATGACAGTGTGGCTGTGGACACGTCACTTAACATTTAAATTCTATGGGAACTTCTCTAAGATTATAACTTGCCAAGAAAGTGCTGGCCTGCATTGTTAGAGTGATTATGTTCATTCCAGACTACCATGGGTAAGCAAAATTACAGGCCCAATACCTGTCTCTAGAGTTGATATGAGTTTATCCAGGTCCTCTTTAAAATCATAATTTTTTTCTATCTTTCTTTTGAGAAGCAGTTTATTGTAAGGAAAATCACAATTAACTGTAAATCTCAAGTCTTGGATTTGCTTCAATTTACAATATGAGCTAATATGGACAAGTCACTTAACCTTTTTGATCTCCAAATTAATCATTCATAAAATAGGATTAATGAGAGTCAAATTAAATGTCTACTCTGTGCCAGACACTATGTTAAGTGCAGGGGCTACAAACAAAAGAACAAAATGAACAAATAAAATGAAAAAGACCAAAAGCCCCTGTCCCTGCTGTCAAGGAACTCACAGTCTAATGGGAGAGAAAATATGCAGACAACTATGTATGAACAAGATATAGGCAAGATAAATTAGAGATAATCTGGAAGGGAAGACATTAGCATTAAGAGGGACTGGAGAAGGGTTTTTTTTGCAGAAGATGGGGTTTTAGATGAGATTGGATAGAAGTCATGAAGTGACAAGGTTATGAAAGATAATGAGTTCAGTTTTGAATATATTATGTTTAAGATGTTGGTGGGACATCCAGTATGAGATACCCAATAGGGAGCTGGGGGTTAGAATTTGGGGGTCAGAAGAGAGGTAAGGATTGAAAAAGTAGATTAGAGGATCACTTGTATAGAGATAACAATTGAATATATGGGAGCTAATGAAATTGCCAAGTGAAATTATATAGATGAGAAGGTCCATGACAGTGTTGAGGGACACCTGTCATTAGTACTAGTGTCCTGAATGAATTCCCAGCAAAGGAGACAGCATGGTGCTTGGCATATAGTAAGCACTTCATAAATGCTTATTGACTTTCTGTAAAATAATAATATCTATATCACAATACTATTATGAGCATCAGAAGAGAATTATGTGGAGTGCCTTATAACAGTGGGGTGACATTTAAATGTAAGCTACTACAGTTACGAAACATAGCTTTCAAATTAGTGGATAAGGAAAGTATATTTGTTACTCAATGGAAATTCTAATGGGAAAGGGTGTTCTGCTGAGGAGATTGTGGTTATGAAGAAAGGAAAACCATGTTAACAGAGTCCACAGAATTTCAGGAAGGTTGTGCTAATGAACTGCACCCAGCCAACTTCCTTTTGCTGTCTCCCCACCCTTATTTAATCATTGTTCTGGCAAAATGTGTCAATAAAGGGTACTTGAGAAATAAGCTACTCATTTTTGTGTTGGTGGTTAGAGGCAGAATTGGATTCCAGTCATGCCTCTGACAGATCCAAGCTTGTTAAACTGACCATGGACAAATTATTTAACTTCTCATTTTACAAGATAATTCTTTAATAAATGTAGAAGCAATTTCCATGACAGGAATTCCCCCCAAATGATGAAATCACAGGTCTAGATACCTCTTTGTGTTCCACTTAGCTTTATGTAGGAAAGACTAGTTATTGTGCCAGAAAAACATAATTAAAACATTCATGTTGCGATTCTCTCCTTAATTCATTAAGGAAGAAATTCAAGCATGACTTAAGTCAAAGTTTAAAGAAATGAAATTAGGAAAGTGTTTTGATGTCTGAGGTCAATCTGGCAATGAAATGCTCAACTAGATCTCATGATTTTTGTGTCAAAAAATCAGATGTAATGAGGGAAATACTACCCAGGACCTTCTATTCTGTAAATTTTCTTAACTATTAACCATTATTTATCACCACAGTGATGTCAGATGTAAAGCCAAGAATAACATAGATCCAAAGAACAATGCTTATGGAATTAAAAAAAAAACTATTGATGAAAGTAAATTGTGGAAGTAATGGTTAGTATCAGTGACAATCTCAAAGAGGATGAAGAGAGAGGAGTTTAGGTCAATTTTTACTCAGAGGCAGGATGATGAATTTGATAGGTGACATATGAATTCCTCTTGTATCATTTTAATACTATGGGGGAAAGCAGATATATAATGCAAATATTCAGTTTTCATATGCATTATTTAGCTATAATGTATATATTATTATATATCCATTACAGTTGTACATAACTATTATTAGTTTCCTACTCTACTCAAACCATCTCTGCAGATTCTAAACTTGATGTTTTTCTTATATAGAAATTATGTGTTCTTTTTACCTTATTGCATTTTGTTTCCACTTTTCCAGATTGTCTTTTTCTCCTATATATTTGTATTTGCAATCACTTGTTCTTGCTTTTGCTTCTTTGTAGAGACTCCTCAAGAGATGTAAGATTTTCTGTTCTGTAAATAGTTTCTGCTTTGAAAGTCATAAATTCTGCTTCTCTCATTCATATGAGAGCCTTGAACCATTCAAAAATACCTTTCTTTCCTTCCATTCTCTCTTGAGAATACACAGGGTATTATTCTGCCTCATCACTTATCAGTTCAATTTGTTTTGTCATGTGATATATATTTAGAGATACTTAGACTCATTTATCTATCTTGGTGGCCATTTTTCATATATCTTAATATCTTTCCTCTTGATTTATCTTTTTGTGTTCAATGTTTTTAACTGAATTTTCTTCTTCCTGAGATCTTAAAAATTTTAGCCTGCTCATTTATATTCCCCTATCCATCCCTTTCTGAGTCGTTCTATTTTGATGGGAGAGATCACTTGATGACAGGAGCCCTAAGTTGTCTTAGCCTGCTCTCAAATTAGAGAATTCACTTTTCATGGGATTCTATTCCTAACCCATATAAATTCAGATGAAGAGATCATCATCATCATCATCATCTTCTTCTTCTTCTTCTTCTTCTTCTTCTTCTTCTTCTTCTTCTTCTTCTTCTTCTTCTTCCTTCTTGTCAGTAACTTTTCCTTCAGCCCTTGTACAGTCCCATACTCATGCTGACCATGCCCTCCTTCACTTCTATAGCTCCTTGATAAGGTACTATAGCCTGCTTCCTTCTCAGAATGACCATGTAAGGGAATAGGCAGAGTTGAGGTTTACAGCTTGTTGTTCTAAACCTAATTTCTGCTAGGCTGTTTTCTAGTTTTTTTGGGAAAAAAATTTTTTGGGTCAAATCTTCATTCTGTATACTTCCATAGTTGGGGACTTTGGGTTAATTGAACACTGTTACCATAGTAACCCTTTCCCTGGGTATTGTACACCTACTATATTCCACTGGTTGATTTTTATATTCCTTAACCAAAATCAAATAATTTTACTGATATGTAATAGGGTTGGAGATCTAGGTCACCATCGCATTTTAATATTAGAACAATTAATGCATCAGAGTTGCCTTTCTTAATTGTCTTATTCAAACTACTATCCTATATAATGAAAAACATATGTTTTATCATATAGTTCTTTATTCTGTTAATAATATTATTTTAATTTTGTTATTGTACTGTTTATTTTAATATATTTTATTTTGTATATTATTTATTATATTATTTATATATAAATATATGTATGAATTGTTATAGCAATATTAATGAAGGTTATTATAACAGCATCAAACTTGTTATAGGTTTATTTTAACGTTATTAATTGCTTTTTTACGTAACTTGAACATAAGATCTCTAAAACATTTTATTTAAATCACTACAATAGAGAAAATTCAGGTATCAATCTAGTGATATTTATTGATCAATCAAGTTTTTTTCCCCTGTTATCTATAAACTTATACTTACTATCACCCTCATAGTGTAGTTATGAGAAAAATGTATTTTGAATTATTAAGTGCTCTGTTGTTGTTATAATCCAAAGAAAAATAAGAAAAATATGGGAAAATTAAAATTCAATTTTAGAAAATGTATAAATATTCACTTACAATACATACACATATGTGTATATTTGTGTGTGTCCTTTATATATAATTATCCATATCTAATCCAGATATCTCCTTAAATAATATGATACTTCAAACACATAGTAATGTGGTCTCAGTTATGTGGATACTCTTTCACAAGAGAAGATTTAAAACCATCCATACTGACTCATCTTGTTTAATTTTTGTTCTTGTCCTCTACCATAAATGCCCCATAGAATATTTATTCAACACACTAGAGACCTTTCCTTATGTCTTTTCATATATTATGGGTATCCCTGAAGGACTCAGGGTATCAATTTATTATTCTTTTCTCTTACTGTATTACCAACCCATATAATTTTCCACTCATACATTTCCTGAAGAATATTTCTTTTTTTTTTGCGTATGGATTTTTTGCACACATCATTGCAGATATTCTGGACTCCAGGTATATCTGCCATTCATGTCTCTATTGTTCTTTAGGTGATTTTGAAGTTTTGATTTGTTAGAGCCCATTTTAGGGCATGATTTTTGGCTATAACAATTCATAATATTTTTATATGGTCTATGTCTGGATCAAGTACCTGCAGCAGTAGAATTGTGGATTTTTAAAATTCTGCAGAAAGAATATTTCTATCATAACTGTGCAGTATATAGAGGGCCAGGCCCAAAGTCAGGAAGACATGAGTTCAAATGTGACCTCAGACACTAGCTTTGTGACTCTGGGCAAGTTCAGTTTCCTCAGCAGAGGAAGAGCAGGAGAAGGAAATGGCAATCCACTCTCATATCTTTGCTAAGAAAACCTCAAGTGGGATCATGAAGAGTTAGACACAATTGAAGAAAATTAACTATAATAACAATGTATAAAACACTATGAAAGATGTAGAGCTAAATGGAACTTTGCTCAATGCCTGACACTTAGTAGATGCTTAGTAACTGCTTATTGAATGACTGGTTGAATGAAACAAGGTATCATTTCTACCCTTAAGAAACTTAATACCTAATGGAAACTAAGATAGGTGTACAAATAAATGTGATCAAAATCAGAATTCGATAAGTTCTTTAAGAGAGAGCTCAGACAAGGAAAATATCATTTCCTTCTGGGAGGATCTGAGAAGTCTTCATAGAAAGATCTAATCTTATGAACCTGGTAGGATAACTTGTATTTCAATAGACAGAGACATGAGGAAGAGACATCCCAACTAAAAGAGGCAATCTAAGCTGTAGGTGGTCTGAGATTGGGTAGTAGGAAATAATAATGAAAAGGTATGACATGAGTTGATTATATGTCCTATAAATCCTTTATTATCAGGTGTCAAATAACATTAGGTATCAATAGGATCACAGATCTAGAACAGGATGGGATGTTAGAGACCCTTTGAGTTCAATCTTTCACTTTACAGGTAAGGAAATTAAGGCATAAAGGGGTTAAATGACTTGTCCATGGTCACACAACTAGTAAGTATCTGAGGCAGAATTCAAATTCATTTTTTCCTTATTCCACAGTCCTTGCTCTACCTGCTATGCCACCTCACATACAAAGAAGGCTAATTAAAAGGAGATTTTTTTTATAACCCAAATTATTCTTTAAGGAAATGATTCTGTTATAAATGGTATACATGTATGATTATAGGAATTGCAACTAGGTTTAGCAAGACCCAGTCTACCTGTCTTTTGCAGTTTTCTGGGCAATAGATAATGGACAATTTTAATTGGGCATACTGTGGGAATACCTTCCACCAACTGCCAATCCTAAATCAATCAACAATCACTTATTATGTCAATCTCCCACACCCATACATTCAATCAATTGCCAAATTAGCTACTTCTACCTCTTTCAGATCTATCTCTCTACTTCCATAGCCATTACCCTAGTTCACCATCTTGTTACCTCTCACATAGATTATTACAATGGCCTTCTAATCTCCCTCCTCTTCTCTTTCCAAATGATCTTCTAAATGGATGCCAAACTGATTTACTTTAATTGCAGATATGACTGTGCAACTCACCTACTCAATCAACTCAAGTGGCTTCTTATTGCCTCAGCTATAAAATATAAACTTCTCTATTTGATTTTTAAAGCCTCTTTACAATCTGGCCCCATCCTTTCTTTCTACCCTCATCATACATTACTCCTTTCCTGTGTTCTATGGTCTACACAAACTGGTCTTTTTTTCTGTTCCTCAAACACTATACCTCATCTACACTCTCTATGCCTTCTCATTAACTATCCTGGAATTCATTTCCCCCCCTTTTTTTCTATCTCAACTTCATAAAATTATTTCTTCCTTCAAAACAGAGCCCAAATAGCTGCCAAGTGAATCCTTTACTTACTACCCCAACAACTACTACTGTCCTCCCTTCCTACATTGTATTTATTTCACTTTTTTTTAAAATAAATTTATTTAACTTTTTACATTCATTTTCACAAGATTTAGGGTTCCAAAATTTTCTCCCCATTTGTCCCCTCCCCCCTCCCTGATACACTGGATATTCTAATTACCCATATCACCAATCTGCCCTCTCT
>CM053771.1:123393963-123411700 GCA_028658325.1 Potorous gilbertii | reverse complement strand
GATATTTGGGATACAGAGGCTTTGACTCCTATGTCTTTACCTGATGGTAAGCAGACCTCTTCGTCGTCAGAGACAAATGGAGGAATCATCTTCTCAAGAAAATAACCATCTATGGTCTTAGTTTTTTTCCCTTTTCTTGGCATTTTCCCAGCCAGTTACTTGATTTCTGAGAGTCCTCTCCACCCCCTGGCCTAGATCTGCCCACTAGTGCTTGGTGTCTGAGATTCAAATGCTGCTCCCCAGCCTCAGGGCTTTTGGCAGCAGGCCTGACTGCTCTTCAATGGGGGCTTATCTGCTGGTTCTCAGGTGGGGGCAGGGCCGCCTCTCAGGCTCAGTTCCCTCAGGGGGTTTATGCAGAGATCTTTTGTAGTTGAGCTGGGTTGGAGCTCCTGCCTGCTCTGTGGGCCTCTGGCTGAGCTTCCTCGGCCTCTGCCTCTGCCGCAGTGGCCGCTTCCCAGGGGGTCCGAGTCCCAGAGATACCCGCTCCCCTCTCAGCCCTTTTCTCTCACTGACCTGTGCGTCTGTGGGTGGAGGGACCTTCGCAGCTGCTGGAGATTCAGGTCCCTGATGCCTGCTGGGTTCTGCTCGCTCCTCTCAGTGCGGTGTGGCCGGGGCAGGGAAGGGGAGGACTCCGCAGGGCAGGGCTCCACTGCAGTCCAGGGTACCTTTGCAGTTGGTTTTTCAGGGCTCTCTGCAACGGAAATCTCCTTCACTGTGTTGCTGCGTGGCTTCCACTGTTCCAGAATTTGTCAGGAGTTCTTTTTACAGGAAATCTATGGGCTGTGGATTTGGAGCTAGCATATGTGAGTCTTTCTACTCCGCCATCTTGGCTTCGCCCCCTATTTCACTTTTTATAGGCATGTTTATTTATGTGTACTTACATATGTCCATTTTGTCTCCCCTGAAAGAATGCAACTTGTTCAAGAATAGAGATTGCTTCTTTCCTTTTCTTTTCTGTCTTTGTGTTCTTGGTGCCTGCAGATGTACCACAGAGGGTAGATGCTTAGTAAATGGTTTTGCTTGTTTGCTTCATTGCAGGGTAAACACCTCCTCTCATAGCCTCCTTTTATTCCAAACTACTTTTCACCTGTTATTGGCTGCTTTGATTGATTTCAACTTCATTATCATCTTCATTATGCCCCCATGACAGATACCCTCTCTTCCCCTTTTCAGTTCCCTCATGTGTTATCTTCCCTCATAGGTTGTAAACTCCTTGAAAGTAGTCTCCATCTTCTCTTATTTGTATTCCCAGTGCTGAACATAGTGCCTGTCACATAGTAGACGTTTATTAAATATTGACTGGATCTTACACCATGGAACAGGCAATATGCTACACTTTGGGGATACAAATATAAAAATGGACAGTCCTTGTCTTTATGGAATTTATATTATTATAGGGGGAGGCAGCAAATTCTATAGGCAGCTAGGTGGCACAGTAGATAGAGTGCTGGACCTGGAGTCAGGAAGACTCCTCTCTCTGAGTTCAAATCTATCCTCAAAAACTTACTAGCTTTGTGAACCTGGGCAAGACACTTAACCCTATTTGCCTTGATTTTTTCATTGGCAAAATGAGCTGGAGAAGAAAATGATGAACCACTTCAGTGTCTTTTTAAGAGAACCCCAAATTGGATCATGAAGAGTTGAACACAACTGAAATGACTGAATAAGAATAACAGAAACATACATATATATATATATGTATATATATATATGTATGTATCTGTCTATAGATATGTATATAGATAGAAATAAATCAATATACATACCTACATACCAATATGCATGTGCATATATCTATGATTGTAGAGAGAAATCGATATAGATATCATTCTCTAGCTTTTCTCTCTCTGAAAATCTACATGCTGATTTTTGCCTTAATGAATATATCTTAGGCAAGTTGCCTAAAGCACATACAGGTAAAATGACTTGTCAAAAGTCACACAGAAGCACAGAATTTATATTTCCTGGCTCTAAACCCAACACTCAAACTATCCAGTTCCTAAACTGTTACCTTAATATTCTAATAGGTAAGGGTAACATAAGGTTACTGAGAGGAGAATTCCTTGTGAAACATGAATATACAAGTTTAAGAATTCTCCAGTCAAGCTATTTGTCATAATGTTGAGAAATACCCAGAGCCAACATTTTAGACAAAATGGCCCTACTCCTCATGCACTCTAATTATTTTTTAGTGCAGCATAATTCATTAATAATGAGATTCTAGAATAAAACATTCAATCTGCTATTGTTTATATGTGAATCATAATATCTAGTGATTCCTGTCATCATTAAAAACTTGAGAATTTATTCCTAAATAGTATTCTTTTGGGGTTTGAATTAAGATTACAAAAAAACATTTATGTGAAAACTTGTTCATTCAACTAACAGAGAATGTCAAAACATTTCTCACAAGAAAAGCAAAAATAAAAAAAGAATGCATAAAGTGCTTATCAGGCTGAATAAAATTTTACCATCTTAAATGCGCAAACTCTGTAGTCCAGTCATGAAATAGATATAAGTGCCTAATACATGCCTAGTTCCTTATTTTTGTTTGGTTGGTTATCTTGTCCTTGGGTATGCCTGAATAGGTTTATACAATTCTGAATGCAATTACCCGGAGGGTAACCAAATGAGAAAATCTTTCCCAACAATTTCCAATTCCAAAGCCTATATTCACTTAGTTATATCTTTTGAGAGACTTGTTGAATAGACCAGAAGTCAAGGAGACATCCATGAATTTTGAAGACTATTAATGAACTTTTATCCTTTTGGGATATATTAATTATACTTTTAAAAATATTCATAAAACATTTATTCATCAGTGTTTTCCCCAGACAGTATATACTTTTATATATTGTCAAACAATTGATGTGTACTGGGAAACCTTCCAAAAAATGCACATTTTCCTATGAATTGTGTGCGTTCAGACCTGCAGCTCAAAGTTCATACACTGTCTTTTCCTTGACCCAGTTACAAAAACCCCTTCTCTCTCTTTCCCTCTGTCTCAGATCTTCATCTCTTCTTAACTTTTTCCCTTCATCTCTAGCTAAGTACAAAATATGACTTATCAGGAGGTTTGGTTACAAGGCAAAGAATATATATTTTAGCCATGACAATCCATAAAATCAGCAAAAACAAAAAATAATCCTAATTCTATTTATTCCTTTCCTTCTTCCGTAGTGGTGCTATCTAAATATATTAATTTAACTTTGGATAGTCTCATTTTTTATTTTTTTAAAATACCTGTATTTCCAAGTATTTTCTTCCCCACTCCTTTACCTTGGAAGCCAGTCATTATAACAATGAATTAAATAAAGAGAAGGAAGCAGTTCAGACAAACCTACTTTTGACATTCTTAATGTGTGATCATTGTTCAATGAGCAACAAGGTGACATGCTACTAGATGAACTGGCTAGCCTTCTTTTTGACACTTTCACAGTAAATGAAACAGAAAGACCTAAAGAAATGGTAGTTAAAGAGAAGGGCAGATAATATATGCCTCTCAGATAGATAAATAAAGCATTGGTAGAATTCATTTCATTCTGTACCAAAAGATAACAGGAAACATTTCATGAGATTCTTGGACATCCCATTTTGCGGTGCTCAAGATGAATGTAAACAGACCACCCTGAAGATAATTACAGCTTATATGCTAATATCTATTACAGAGGATAGCACTGACAGCTGTTTAAACAAGTTTTGAACTATGAAAATTCAAGGAAAAAGTTGACAAGATGTTCAAAACTAAGTCAACATATGCTTCATTCACTTCAAAAGGAGGCACAAGAATGAATGGCAAAAATCATGTTAGGAAATATTATTTAGGAACAAGAAATGAGATGCCACATGCCTATATACATCTCAGACGTCACATCTCTATTTATTATAATACATCAAAAAAAGAAAGAGAATCAGAAAGTCCTGGAAGTGGTGAGTACCAGAGAATAATTTTTAAAAAAATGAAATTGACAATATCTTAAAAGACAGAAAATGACCAGTTGCAGATGTATCAGTCATTTCAGAACCAGTTGTTTGAGATCTGTTGTATCATCAATATTTCAAGGCAAATGAAAAAATAGGAAAATAATAGATAAAGTTGAGAAGATTATCTAATTCAACCAATCCCAATCCAAGCAGATTATATAAATCTTCAACCTTGAAAAAATGGAAATAGACTAAAGTCTCACTGTATCACCCTTTGTTATAAAAATTTAATTGATGCAAAAATAGATGATAAAAAGGAAGAAACTGGAACAGAATGGAAGTTTTCTAAACCAGGAGACAGTTAATCTAATAGAGTATACAATACTTGTCTTTCTCTCTTTTGTATTTATATTCAAAATTCAGGCATATCTCTTTCTTAGAAGAAAAATAAAACATTTCTCTATTATTCAGCTTATTGCTCCATAAATTCTTTAATGTAAAAATGAAGGGCTTTAATGTGGAAACAAAAAGGAGGGAAAAGGGCTTCCTGACCTGTGTTAGAATTTCAGAAGGAAACGTTAAGAACCAACAGTCATGAGGTTCTTCCTGATGAATAAGCCCTAAAACTTTACACAGGTTTGTTCTTTAAAGATGGGGATATAGATTCATAGGGTGCTGTTAGCAAATTAGAGTGAGGGGTACAAAGGCAATGATTTTTCAATCTAATAACTACGATAGACTCATATGGTTTTCCTTCATTCTCAAAGAGGACCAAAATGACATCACCATGATAAAGTGAAGTTTCCTAATATTTGAATGTGGATCATCAGACCAATACAAGGTCTAAATGCTCTACCACAGATTGACCACAGAGAGTCCATGTGAACATTTAGGGTGGGTATCCCAAATTTGTGCATCCTATGTTTGTTTTGTGCAGTTTCAATTCTGCTTTGCTCATAGAGCACCGCACCCTTTATGATGTGGGTATGCCATACTAAGTGGTCCTGTGTCTCCCATGTCGCCCAATCAAATCCAAAGTTCTTGAGAGAAACCTGGAGAGTGTCTTTGTATTACTTCTTCTGACCACCATGTGATCCCCTGCCCCGTGTGAGCTCTGCATAAAATACTCTTTTTGGCAAGTGTACATTTTGCATTCAAACAATGTGGCCAGCCCATCAAAGTTGCAGTCTCTAAAACATAACTTGGATGCTTGGCAGTTCAATTCAAGCAAGGCCCTCAGTGTCTGGTACCTTATCCTGTCAGGTGATCTTCAGAATCTTCATAAAACAGTTCAAATGGAAACGATTCAGATTCCTGGCATGGTGATGGCATGGTATGGTCCAGGTTTCATAAGCATGTAACAATGAGGTCAACACAATGACTCTGAAGACCTTCAGTTTGGTAGTCAGTCTAATACGTCTTCTCTCCCAAACCTTTCTTTGGAGCCTCCCAAACACTGAGCTAGCTCTGGCAACGCATGCATCAACCTCATTGTCAAAATGTACATCCCTGGAAATTATAAAATCAAGATAAGTGAATTTATCCACAGCATTCAAAACTTCTCCATTTGTTGTAACCGATTGTTCCACGTACGGATGGTGTGGTGGTGGTTGATGGAGCACCTGTGTTTTCTTAGTGTTAATTATTAGGCTAAAATTAGCACAGGCAGCAGAGAATTGATCCATACTTTGTTGCATCTCAGCTTCAGAGGCTGCATTGAGTGCACAGTCATCTGCAAACAAAAGTCATGCACCAACACTCCCTCCAACTTGGTATTGGCTTGTAGCCTTTTCAGATTGAAGAGATGATCATCAGTATGGTAGTTGACTTGATGCCATGTTCATTGTCATTGAAAGCATTTGACAACATGACTGAAAACATCATGCTAAAAAGCATGGGAGCAAGCACATAGTCCTGTTGCACTCCATTGGTATCTGGGAAGAGCATTGTCCACTATCTAGAACCTGGGCAAAACATGCCATCCTGAAAGTGATATGTAAAACTGATGAACTTCTCTGGGTAACCAAATTTTGACACAATTTTCCATTAGCCCTCATGACTAACAGTGTCAAAGACCTTGGTCAGTTCTACAAACATTGTGCACAGATCTCTGTTCTGCTTTTGGCATTTTGCCTGGAATTGTTGGCCAGCAAACACCATATCAATTGTTCCTCAGTCATTTCTAAAGCCACACTGGCTCTCAGGTATATGACCAATAAGTTGGAGGACTAGGCATTTTCTTCAATCCTCATGACTTCTCAAAAGTCTCCAAATAGGATACATGCACAAGAGATACAACAGTTTCAACCTTCTCCATGATCTAAGATACTAGCAATATAAGGAAGGTAAAAACTTGATGAACTTGTAACAGAGATGGCTGATTTCTGAACTAATTTCCTAGCATCCCCTTCATCACCATCTACCATACTCACTCCCAGTATTAGGGCTGCACAAGCAGACCCATAGGTGTGTAATAGAACTCAACGCTACACCAGATCCCCCATTCTCCCAGCATTTTGCAGATGCAATCAACAGAAAGTTGCTCAGGCTCGGGTAACAGCATGGCAGAGAGGTGCTCCAACAAAGCTTAGCCAGATAGCCAAGGAACAGTAAGAACAGGTGGATGGATGTATGTGTGTGCCCACTGTCCTGCAACCAACTGCAGCCAGTTTTGTTCCTGCCAACATTTCTTGGATCAGAGTCCTCGGATGGTGAATGAGAGTAAGATGAGACTGAGATTCAACCTCCAGGGAAGCCTCCATCAAAAGGGAATCAAAAAGTGAGCAACAGAGGTAGAGAAGGAAAAGAAAAGCCTGAAATTATCAAAGATGTCAGGGGAAGAAAATTCAATAAAAGTTCTTGAGTATTGGCAGATAACCCAACAGGAAATATACTAATAGCAGGTGAAATTATGACCTCTGAATTAGGTAAAATAATTCAGGCATCTATTAATAAATATAGCAAGTCAAAATGAAAAGATCTAATGAGGGAGGAGATTCTGGAGTTTTAGGAGAGCATGGGATCACAGCAAAATATTCCTGAATGAGTTAATAAAGAATTTATGCAATAAATTAAGTAAAATCTATGGCTTACAGAGAAGAAATTATTGGCCCAATAGAAAAACTTGAATCCTTGATGACAAATCTCACAAAAGGAATAAAATAGAGGATAGGTGATCAGGAAAGCAAATACATGGAACTGAAGGACAATCTGAAGGAAAGTAAAAAGCAATAACATTAAAATAAACAATGATATTTATAAAGCAAATCATACTGATCTTGAGACAAGACGTGTAGAGAAGATTTAAGGATTAGAATTCTCATAGAACATGACAAGTTAAAAACGTGAATTTTATAATGTAAGAAATAATACAAGAATATTGTCCTGAACTTCTTAACACGGAAAAAATAGAAAGAATCCGTACGCTGCTTATATAAAAAACAAAAAGCTAATTAAAATAAAACTATATATAAATGAAATAAAACAAAAAAAACCTGGATGGTACAAATTGTTAAGCCACCTAGTAGTAAAATTTATTAATTCTATTAACAAACAACAAATTCTGCTAGCAATGCAGGAGAAAGAACTTCAGATACAATAGAAAGAAAATTTGAATAATAGAAAACTATTCTGTGCAAACCAGAAATGACAAGAGGGAACAGAATAACATTTTTTCAAAAAAGCAAAAGACCTCAAGATGCATCCTAAAGATGGATGATATACTCTTCAAATCTGAGCCTAACATTAAATGAAAAAATATGAATTTTTGATAAAAAGAGAATTTTGAAACTTTCTAGAAAGGAAATCAGATCTGAAGAAATTATTTGCTTCTGAAACATCTTATATAATAGAAATACAAAAAGGTCAGAGACAGCGGCCAAAGATAACAACTACAAGATGACAACAGAGAGACTAATAAGAAATTTTTTTCTAAATGCACATTAGGAGATAAGGGTGAAAAGAGGAGTCAAATGGAAATGAAGATAGAAGGCCTGACACAGCAAGCATGAAGGCTAACAACATCCCATCTAAACATGGGGATATTTTTGATGAATTGGTAAATAAGATTGATTGATTTCTCTTGTTTTTCTATCTTAAAAATGCTATTTGATATATCAATGATTATCTGGGATGTGTAGGAGAATAAATAATAGGGGAAACTATGACAATGGAGAAACCAAAAGACAGAAAAAAAAACTTGTAAAAAAATAATTAACATGTAGTGACTTAATTTATTCCAAATATACAGGCCAGGTATGAATGTGACAAACTTGGTGGTAACTATTTACTTTGAGTAATTCACTTAGATACAATTGATAGTGCCATAGGGAATAAGAAGACATTTCTAAGGATTATGAAATTTTGGGTAAAGTTTGAATACTTTAGGATTACAGGTTTTGTTTTTATCACTGCTACTGGTCAAACATAAAGACTTTATAAGAACTTTGTAGATTTTAAAAATTTGCATCTGTCTAAGGATATGAGACACAAGAATGAAATTGTATCATGGATCATGGCTTAAACTATACACAGATCAGGGTCCTAGCCTAGTGCACCTCAGAAGAGCTAGTAAAAATGCTTTTCTCTGTACTCTTGTAAATACAATTAAAAGGACTTTAAAGTGAAAGGAAAGGTGACTGGGCAATACTTCAGAGGGTAATAGCAAAATAGAAGAAAAATAGTAGTAGAGATTTCCAAAAATTCATTGGAGAAAAACAACCCAAGAAAGGAGTCAATAAAACATACAATTTCAGATGTCTACATTCAAAAGCGCAAACTATAGGAGAAATTGCTTTCAGTTTTTGAGAATTTATTTTGTAGCTAAGGGTTTGTTAATTTCATTGGTCTTTTCAAAGAACCTAATTCTATATATTTTTGTTTCCAATTTATCTATTTCCCCTCTACTTTTAATATTTCCCTTTTTGTGCTTATTTTAGTTTTGTTTGATTTTCTATTTTTTTCTTAATGAGTGATCAGTTGATTAATCTTCTTTTTTCTATTTTGTTAATATATGTAAGGATATGACTTTCCCCCTATGATCGATTTAGCTGCATCCCAGAGGTGGTAATTCCATCCATTCCCTCTCATTTCGCAGTCAGAACTCTTATTACTACCCCAAGATAGTTGTGTACATTATAGGTAGCCTAGTTTCCATTTTACAGATATGATGTCTTGAGTGTGGAGTATCCAGGATTCAAACCCAGATTTCAGGAATCCCAGACCTAGTCCCAGTCAAATTCTATCCCCAACCCCACATGCCACACAGTTTTTCCTGAAGGATAGTGTTCGGTATTCTAATAAAGAACTTTATTAAACTTTCTACAACATAGGCTATTCTGCCTATAGACACAGAGCAGATTATTAGAAGATAGTACAAAATAATGCAGGGAAAAGCTAGGAAGGGTGCAGTCATCATAATTATGCTATAGTAATCCCTGAATCATTTGGCTTGGAAAGAGAATGAATGATAGATGAGCTATTTGCAGTTAAATTTGGTATAACTGAGTTCATTCCCTGGAAGCACAATTGTAAGCAATAGCCAAGTCATTTTCTGGTACAGCTGAGGATATGTCTGCTTTCATCAGACATTTTGGAAACTAACTAAAAAGACGCATTGGCTCCACAGGGACCTTATTGATTAATTCAGAGTTAGGAAAGACGTCTATAGAATATGGAAACTACAAGTAACTGAAGGTGAATCTGGATGATTAAAAAGGTCTAATAAGATTTGTATCAGGATCATTCAAGCCTAGAAAGAACTGAAGTTAATAATACATGTTCAGAGAAACAAAATGCACCTTTTAAAAGTTGTGTTGCAGGAAAAATAAAAGGAAAGTTAGAGAGGGAATAAGACAACGATAACATTATCATTAAAGGAGGCTTCACATAATGAGAGGTTGAACTACGTAAGTCTTATTTTGTTTCTGCTATTTTTTTTCCTATGTAGAATGATCTTTAGACAAGATAGAACCAGAAATGGTTAACAGAGGTGAAATCCAAGGTAAGTGAGGAACTGGTAAGATAGCATCTAGATACTCTTAGTGATTTCAAGTTACTAGGCCTACCTAGATGAACTGTATTATAAGGTATAGAAAAACCTTACTAAGGTGACTGCTGAACTGTCAATGACTTTTCAAAGGGAAAATGTCCCTTACAAAAGGAGATGGGGAAAATTTGAAAAATAAAAATAAAAAATAAAAGACACTAAGTCTGACTTTTTTTTTTCCTGGTGAATTTACATATTGACAGCACAGTCATCCTATGCAGCATGCATGAGGATAGGTATCCACCTGGTCCCTTCTGAAGGACAACCTTTTGGGTCTTTTGATGAAAGATATGATGAAAGACTGTTATTATATTATATTTTCCCCCTTTTGTACCTATTCCAGATCAGGATATGAGGGCTGTGTTAAGAATGATTGAATTCTCATCTATAAAGAGCCAACTATTCTGTGGGTTACAAGGAAGGAACAAGGCGAGATGGATTCTTATCTCTTTCAAGGTGGCATCTTTGTTTGACTCTCTTTTGGACTGGCTTAATTGTGGAAAGGGCTTTCCCTTTAATTTACTTCTCCAACACCTATTGTACGTATAAAAACATAATGGTAAGAAACATGTATTTCCCTAGGTGAGCCAGAGGCTTCATTTCAAGTCCTTTACTGACTCTTCTGCTTTGTTTCTTTCCTCTAATGCTGTAATACTGAGCAATAGACGTTTTTAATCTTGACAGATACCTTAGGAGTTTGTGAAGCCAGGGATTCCAGGGTGGTGACTGGTAGTGGGAGGCCACTACTCTCCAAGGATGAAAAGCTCTTGTACCACCAGGACAAAATGCCAGGAAGATTATGGAATTGGAGCATCTAAGCCATGGACTTGTCCCCACATATGCTTAATAGGATCATTCCCAATAATTGTTACTAAAGGAAAGGCTTATGAACATTTTAGAAAGATATTATTCTTTGAAAGGCAGCATGTCATAGGACCAAATTATGACAGTTTTCATTCCTTCCCACCCCCCATCTCCATGATAAGTAGAATAAGATAAATGCTACAGGCATATCACACAGGCTATCACAAAAGCTTTTCAGAGCTTTAATATCTTAAAAACAAAACTACACTACTGGTTTTTGAGCATCTGGTATATAAATAAATTTTATCAAAGTGTCTGATTTTTAGTACCCTTACAGAGATGTCAGGCACATGTAGTCTAGCTCATAGTACAGTTAGTTGGATCGGGAACTACTTCAATGCCTTGACTCAAAAGGTTTTCATTTAGGCCTGAAATAAACCTAGAGGAGGGGATATTTCCTTTATAGTCCTCTAGGAATCTGTGCTTAGTGCTGTTCTGTTTCACTTTGTAATTAATATTTACAAGAAGACATGCTTATAAAATTCATAGGTGACAGAAGGTAGGAGGAACAGTTAACACATTAAATGATAAGAGTCAGGATCCACAAAGACCTCAGTAGGCTAGAATTATGGGCTAACTAGCTATCTTATAAAATGAGATTGAATAAGAAACAAATTTAATTAACAATAGGAATAAATTTAGGTTTAAAAGTCACCTTCACAAGTACCACATGAAGGAGTCACAGTTTTAAAAGAGAACACAAGAAAAAGATCTTCAAGCTCATTTTGAATCAACAACGTGACAGTCCCTAAATCCCTTAAATGCCATGCTGGCTAGCACTGAAATAGTGATAATATCTAGAATAATATAAATAGTTGATAATCCTGCCTATCCTATGATAATCGGAGCACATCTGGAACATTGAGTTCAGCCACAGGCATGGCATTTTAGGAAGGATATTGACAACCACAGACTGCATCTAGAGGAAGGCAACCAGACTGGTGGTGCATTATCTATGGAAACTGGGGATTTTTAGTGTGGAGAAGAGAAGTCATGGTGAGAAAATATAGCTATCTTCAAGTGATTAAGGACTATAAAATATGGAAGATGTGTTGTGTTACCACAGAGTGCAAAAGTAGGAACAAAGAAGAAAGTTCCTAAAAAGAATTAGATTTAGTGGAAGGAAAAACTTGCTAGTAGCAGACCAAAAGTAAAAAAAGAGTCCTTGGGAAGGAGTGGATTCTGGTCTCATTAAGAGATTTTCAAGCAAAGGATGTGTGATATCTTTTCATTGATGTTGTAGAGCAGAAATGTCATATTGAAATAGAAAAAGGAGCACAAAACTATACATAAGGATCCCTGTAGAATGCATATTGATTATAATACCATATATGAACAATATCTATGTTTTATTGTATTTTATTTTATTCATTATTCCCCAATTACATTTTAATCTGATCCATTAGCATTTTGGAGCATGTTAGACCAAGATGCAATTCCTTGTCAGGTTTTGGACTAGACACCTTAAGACATCTTTTCCAACTCTGAGATTCTATGATTTTTTTTGAAAACAGAAAAAAAGGCATATTATCATACAAGATGCACATATCCCTGTTGTATATTCAGTGACAATCATTTTTCAGTCATGAATTTTTCAAGTTTAAGGGGAAAGGAAAGGAAAGGAAAGGAAAGGAAAGGAAAGGAAAGGAAAGGAAAGGAAAGGAAAGGAAAGGAAAGGAAAGGAAAGGAAAGGAAAGGAATGGAGCAAGTAAAACCCAGGTAGACTGGGCAGCTTTAGGACATCCTAATTTACCTTCCTTTTGAGAGTAGAAGGAAGGGGAGGAGGAAGGCAGACAGGAGAGGGGGAAGCTAGCTGGGTTCCCATTCAGCCAGCTGCATCTTCTCACAAGATTGTGTTCATCATTCATTGTTGAAGAAGACCATTCCATCAGAGAAATGATGATGTGACCTGCACTTGACTTGACCCAGGGTTTTTGAGGGATTTAAGGGGAGAGCTCCAGCAGGTCCTTGCTTCTACTCTGCCACCTTGCACCACCCCACTCAATTTTAACTTTTCTCACAATTTTCCCATTTCTCTTGCAATTGGTTTGACATTAACATAGAGTTGCTTTGTTGACTGACATACACAAGATTTCAGTCAATTTGCAGGGCAATTTCTAATTCTCAAAATAAGATTATATCCTTTTTTCATCATGTCTGTATTTTCAAGAAGATTTTCAGATATGGATTCCAGTTAAAATAAAGAAATAAACTACATTTGACTGTACCCCATCCCCAGAAGGAGGAACAAAGAGAGAAGGGCATCATTCTTTCTTTCCCCGGTTCAGAGGAGCAAGCTAGATTTTGCTTAGTTTCTAGTTCACAGTTCATGCTCCACTTGTTCCATCAATTTGGGTGATTGATACTAAGTGAAACAGAAAGAGCCAAAGATATATAATGATAACAGTAAAGGAGTTGAACTATTTAATTTCAATCATTGTGATGCTAATATACGTACCTTATGGAGACATTTAAGGGATTTATTCACATTCATCCACACTGAACAACTTCCAAGTCTGCTCTTGCAGGCTTGTCCACTATAGCTTATGATGCCTCCTTTATCTATTTGATGACTTCCTTTTTCTTTTCCCCATAAACCCCTTCAACTTCAAGGTGAGTGTCAGAAAGAGAATTTGAAAATCTGGGTAGGTGCTTGTTTAGGAGGTCAGTCCCTTCTCCAATTCTCTCTACCTCTTGTACACATGGCCAAGAGTGAATTGCATCCAAGATATTTGCATTTGAAATGTATTTGTTCAGATCATAATGAATTCTCCTCTAAGGAGAGCTATGAATTACTTTGTCCATAAAGTGACATGGCATCATGCTTGGCCATTTCTGTTCTATGTACAGAAAAGCCAAATATTCTTCTATTAATTCATGTATGCTTTCTATCCTGTCTCAAGCCAAAAATACATTTCAGCCAACTTAGTTGAGCCAACTCTGTTAACTAAGTTGCATCAAAAGCATTTTGGGAAGAGACTACATAAGCTGCTCATCAGGAAAACTGAATATAGTTCAAACCAAGCACAAAATTGAAAATTAAACTGAATAGCCTGAATTTGATTCCTGAATTGATTTCTTTGACTGATCTATATACTTGCTGAAAGGAAGAACTACTGGCTTATGGATCAGTGAAAAAGTTTAAGAAAGATGGATGATAATGAATTGACAAGGCTAAAACGTTTGTGAAACCTCAATAATACTATAAGCCCTAAAAATATTATGTGCAAGAAAACTTGATAAGAAAAACATTTCTAGTTGATTATCATAGGCCTCAGGTATCATAATATGGAAGTAGGCCAAAGTCACTTATTGCTTACAAATCTTCTGCCTAGAATATTTTATTTCTGTTATGAAATAGGATCCAAAACTTCAACAAAAGAAGTGCCTGGATACCTTTAATTAGCTACTCTCAATATGGTTATAACATTCAGATAAATATTCCTATAGATTCCAAAGTATTTCATTCACTCCAAATATAAAGGAAAGCAAAAACAAGTTAAATTTGTGCTTAAGGGAAAAGATCCAGATATAGATTTGTCCCATATATCCTTGGAAGAGTGAAAGGAAGCTTTTTTTTAGATCCAAGGAAGGGGGAGGGCCCACCTTAACTCTCTTCTGAATTCTTTGTCTGTGACTAATTAGCATGCTCAATTCTTCTTTCCCAAATAATCAATAAATGGCTGTGATTAACAGAAGAAGGGAGGGTAATGGAGAGAGTCAGGAAGATGGAACTGTGAATGGCAGAGCCAAGATACCAAAGCAGTGACATATCTGAAATCTCCAAACAACCCTCTCTAGAAAATTAAAAAAATAACGTGTCAAATTGATTTTGCAGAGGCAGAACAAACAAAAGTTCGGTATATGGCATTTTTCTAGTCTAAAACAACTTAGGTCAGTGGGAGGGGTTTGGGACATTGCCGTAGGGAATGCCCAGAGTGCAAGTGCTAGCAACGTCAGCCATCAGACTTAGAGGTGACTGCTGCAGTGGCAGTAGCGTCTTCAGGGGCTCTCAGTTCAGAGATGGCAAGAAGTTCAGATAACTGGTCAGAAAGAAATTATGGGGTATCCTGAGCTGAAACTGGGCATGGAATCCTATAACATTAACAATACACATTTCCTAGTCACAATTCTAGGGTGGAGAGGAGCATTAGCTCTTGTAATTGCAGGGTGGGGCAGAGGCCCTTCCTAGGGGAAGATCATAGCATAGATCAGGAGACCAGTGATCATGTCTCTCCCCAGACTATATCAACTTGGAAGCAATGGAGTGAAAGCCTTGCTTTTGTTTTTTGACAACATAGCTACTATGTCAAACATATAATTTTTATCATATTCCTTACTTTCTCAGCGGGTGGGAGAGGAAGGAGAGAATTCAGAATTCTTAATTAAAAATGTCAAAAATAATTAAATTTTTAAAAAGAACATAGAAATATGACATACAATGGCTGAACCATTGATGTTTTATATATATATATACACACACACATGTGCGTATGTGTCATGTGCATGTCATGTGTATATACATATATACACACATACATGCATATATGGTTCTACTTCCTTCTGTTCCTTTTTAACCTATTTATTTATTCAAAGACAAAGTTACCTCGGCATGAAATTTCTATCTCATATCCTTTTACTGATTATTTTACTCCTCTGGGTACCTTCTCTTAAGCTTTCAGTAGTGAATATTAAACTTTAGTTGATCTATATTCCACCCAAACCCCATGCCCCAACCTCCTTACGGTGGTCTGTGCAATCTGCCTTCTGAACCAAGAAATATTACTCTGTATTTCTCTTCCTGTTCTCCTCTCCAGTAAACATGATTTTCTGTGCATTTATTTTCTGTGGATAGGTGGCAAATTCATTTTTACAAAGATGTTGATAGTTTATGTACTATTTGTATTTTAACAAATGGTTATTTCTTAATTTGATTCATGGGTCACTATGGTCAAAAAATTCAACAAGTGATCAGCTTTTTGAAATGTGTCTCTTTACTCCTGGCTAGGCCAGTGCCCTAACAAGGGGCATAATCTGTTATTAGGTCTATACTCATAGATTTTTTAGTTTATTAGAACATCTAATAGTTTTCATTCTTTCAAATTTCTGAGTTGGATCAAATATAAGATCCTTGAGGCAGTGGTAGTTTCTTTGTATCCTAGCACCTAACATGGTTCCTTGTTCACAGGAAGTGCTAAATAAATGCTTGTGGATTGAGTGTGCTGCCATGTAGAATTTAAGAGTCACTTTCATTCTGTATTAAAGAATTAGAATAGATTATCAAAGAAGTCTGAGAGATAGTTACCGAGGCATGAAGAGGGTAGAAGATGTTTCTGTGTCTACTGTGTATTTTTTTAAAATATGAGCAAAATGAAAACATTAAAAACTCTTCCACAATAAAGAATCTCCCATGCATATATTAAAATCCTATGTGGGGATGGATGGCTGGTAATGTTGGGACTTTCATCTAAGTTGAAGAGAAAACGTACATCTGAAAGACACTTCTGAACATTCAGAGAGGTGAGAAAATTGAGGGACAGGGTTGGGGAGGGACGTTTAGAGTGATGTGGGGATTGCGATTTGGGAGAGTGGATGGAAGGGATAAGGGACCTTTGAAAAGGTAGGTAAAGTGGTGGATAGAAGGGTTGGAGGATGAGATAAGGTAATGATGATAGGGTAAAAAAAGAGACAGAGAAAATAGTGAGTAAAAGTAATATGGAGGAAAATTTGAAAATAATAAGTATAATGTTGTGAATGGGATGTTAATAGTAGCACTCTTGTGGTAGCAAAGAACTGGAAATTACAGGGATCCCCATCAGCAGGGGAATGGCTGGACAAGTTAGAGTGTATGGTTGTGATGGAATACTTCCGTGCTATAAGAAATGATAAGTTCAATGATCTTGGAAAGACTTGCAAGAAATGATGAGGAGTGGCATGCAGAACCAAGAGAACACTGTATATAGTAATAACATTGTTTAAGAACAACTTTGAGTTACTAAGTCAAGCAGAGCTTCAATCCAACTTTCCACATGAAGCCTCCTCTGGACATCAAAGTAAGAGTAAATACTCATTATTTCTTATGCTGTTATTGTTATTTCTATTCTAAATTACATATATATATGACATCAAAAGACCATTGCAAAAGTCCAGGTGTGAAGTGATGAGGGTCTGAATCAGGCTGGTGCTAGAGGAGAGAAGAGAGACATATTGGGGGTGGCACTTAAAAACATTAAAATGCTATGTTTTCCACCTTTCTTTGTCTTCTTTATTTTCATGAATCAAAGATCTTTGTCAACAATAAGATTCTAAAAATTCGGGGGGCGGAGCCAAGATGGCGGAGTAGAAAGACTCACATTTGCTAGCTCCGAACCCACAGCCCATGGATTCCCTCTAAAAAGAACTCCTGACAAATTCTGGAACAGTGGAAGCTGCGCAGAAACACAGTGAAGGAGATTTCCTTTGCAGAGAGCCCTGAAAAACCCACTGCAAAGGTACCCTGACAGGAGTGGAGTCCTGCCAGGCCGAGCGCTCCCCTCCCCCGCTCCGGCCACGCAGCACTGAGAGGAGCGAGCAGACCCAAGCAGGCATCAGGGACCTGGATCTCCGGCAGCTGCGAAGGTCCCTCCACCCACAGACGCACAGGTCAGTGAGAGAGAAGGGCTGAGAGGGGAGCGGGGGATCTCCAGGACTCGGACCCCCTGGGAAGCGGCCACTGCGGCAGAGGCAGCTCAGCCAGAGACTCCCAGAGCGGGCAGGGGCTCTGAGGCATCTCCATTGCAAAAGATCTCTGCATAAACCCCCTGAGGGAACTGAACCTGAGAGGCGGCCCTGCCCCCACCTGAGAACCAGCAGATAAGCTCCCATTGAAGAGCAGTCAGGGCTGCTGCCAAAAGCCCTGAGGCT
>CM053771.1:123334549-123393463 GCA_028658325.1 Potorous gilbertii | reverse complement strand
GAAGAGAGGGCAGATTGGTGATATGGGTAATTAGAATGTCCAGTGTATTGGGGAGGGGGGAGAGCACAAATGGGGAGAAAATTTTGGAACCCAAAATCTTGTGAAAATGAATGTAAAAAGTTAAATAAATTTATTCAAAAAAAAAAGATTCTAAAAATTCTCCTATTAGAAGTTAACATTATACTAATTGTATTGAGCTCTAGAATTGCACAGGCACTTCTCAATTAAATTCATAGTCATTGAAAGAGATTAGCCTAACCTTTCTCATAGGGAAAAGAAAATTGATCATAGTGATGAATCCTTGGAAGATGACGAATGGAGATATCTTAGGGAGAGTTTCCTTTCATAATATCAAGTAGAAAAGAAAACCTGCCCAATTCAGAAAACTTAATTACATGAAGAACATAAATAAAAGAAGTTATCACAAAGTAATTTTTTTAATTGAAGACTAGTTGACCAGTTGCTGATTATAAGTGATCTCACTTCCTTTGACTTCTGCTCCCTTCCATAGCAATATACCTGGCCTGGGGGAAGTCCAAGATCCCAGAGGTTGTTGTAGCTTCTCAGGGAAGTTCCAGCTTCGATACAACAGGGGTGCTGTTATTTGAGGTGCTTCTTTCTTCTTTTAGTCACCCTTTTCTGACACAGAGCATGTACTCTGGCCCAACTTTGATAATTTTTGTGGTTGCTGCAATGTGACCTAATCAGTTTTTGGAATTTACTCCATGGAAATGTTCCAGGAAGAACCCTTCCACCTAGTAGAGTAGAATTCTGTGGGGTTTTTTTGAACAGCTTGGTGGTGCATTCCATAGAGCACTGACTGGGCCTGAAATCAGGAAGCCCTGAGTTCAAGTCGGACCTCAGATGCTTTCTAGCTATGTGACTCTGAACAAGTCACTTAACTGCTATTTGCCAATTTTCTCATCTATTAAATGGGAATGATATTAATAGCACCTACCTCCCATGGTTTTTGCAAAGAACAAATGAGATAATAACTGCAAAGCATACAGAGTAAGCACTACATAAATGTTAGCAAATGTTATTGTTATGTTTGATGCTGAAAAGTAATGGAAAGGAGGAAGTTGTGGGGTCATTAAGAGATAGGGAGAAGGAGAAAAGAAATAATTCCTTGATAAAGATTAATTTATACAGCACAGGAAGAAACAGACACCCAATAGGAAAAAGAAAAGAATTGAGAAAAGACTCAAATTAAAAAAGAAATTCTCAAAGTACTCTTGTCAGTAGGGTCTTGGACAGCCTCTCCAGTCTCTTTATGAATAGCATTGGGGAGCAGTATAGAAATTGAAAACAATGAATTACAGAAGGGATGGTGAAACTAGTAAACTCGAGAATAAGCACCAATATAGTGGTCACTCAGAATCACCCTATAGCAGTACCCCCAAACCCTATAGCAAACCCCCAGTATTGATAAAAATCAATTAATGGACATCTATAATCGGATTTTCACATCCTCATTTTTATCCTTGACTCATTCCCCCTTACCTCAATATCCAATTAGCTGCCAAATATTGTGTTTTTCAAACCTTGAAATCACTCACATTCATCTTTTTCTCACCACTTCTACCACTAGTTCAAGTGTTTATGACCGGTTCTTTTCTTTAAAAATATATTTATCTTTAGTTTTCAACGTTCACTTTTGTAAGATTTTGAATTTCAAAATATTTTCTCCCTCTCTCCCCAATCTGACAGAGACTGTACCTGTGCAATCACTTTATCACCTTCCTCAATGGCCTCTTAATCAATATCTTAGCCTAAGGTTTCCACCCATTCATTCTATTCTCTCCTCCAGTGGTCAAAATGATTTTCCTTAATTATAATTCTAACCATGCCATTCTGAAACTCAATACACTTCAGTGGATCCCTATTGCTTACCAGAGAAAAGAATAAACTAGAAACTTCTCTGTCTGGCTTTTAAAGTCTTTCATAGGCTGGCTCCAATATACCTTTCCAGTGTGATGACATATTATTCCACTTACCAAACTCTACAATCTAAAAAAATAAATAAGCCTTCTGGCTTTTCCTTTCTCATGACGCTCCATATTCCAACTCTGTGACTTTGTCATAGTTACCCCATAGATTTTCCTTCAAGTTGGTGAGTAATAATCATTCTGATGTGTATATGTGTGTGTGTGTGTGTGTGTGTGTGTGTGTGTGTGTGTAATCACCATCATTCAAGTGAGCTCTCTCTCCTTCATGGATGATCTCGGACACTCCATGTCTTATTGTTAGCTGTGATTCTCTTCTCTGTGACTTTTGTAATTCTCCAAAGCAGGTCCAACACTAGTGTTCTCTAAGCCACCATGAGCAATATTTACATTTATATTACTGCAGCTGTCAAATTTGTTGTCTTTTTGGTTCTTCTTTTGTTTCTTTACTCTGTGCTCATTTATACAAGCCCTCCTGTTGTGAAAAACTGTTTAATAGTAGATCATCAGAAATCTACAATAGGTTGGTAAGGAAGAGACTGGGACACAGGCCAGGGGTATCTTCTGGGAGCCCGGCAGAACACATGCCAGAGGTGGCTGCCAATTGTAACTATGGATAATAGTGCCCTGTTACTTCTACTCTAAAGTGTTGTCTGAAAAGGAAAGTTTGCACCCATACCCTATGGCTGAGTACAAAGAATTTATATGTGGACGATCTGTGCCTGGGGTGATCTTTCCTCAAATATAAACATATACTTGGTTGGCAGTAGTAATTGCATGGAGGAAAGTGAAATAACAAAGTCATCTCTTGGCAAAGAGTGATCTCTTCAAGATGATAAAGGCTATTTGGCCAGAATTTTTAATGAATATTCTGTCATTTGGTTCTAACTTTGTTTAGTAAAACTATTTTGACAGAACAAATGAATTCTTGAAAACAGAGATGGTGTTGTCTATTAAATATCAGAAATATTACTAGGTGTGATTTCCAGATGCTGTTTTTCCTAACGTGATACTGTGTGAAATAATCTGAAAGAAAATAGCAAAACCTTACTCAATCATACACAATGTGGAAAAGGTTATTTGAACCAATGGAAAATCTGAGTTAATGGGCTTTTAAAAAAACAACACAGTCATATACTTTTCAAGTGCATCTTTCTCAGCCGAAATCCTTCCTTTCAAGGCCACCCTCAGATGCCACATTCTTCAGGAAACCTTTCTTGATATACTCACATAGAAATAAACCATAGTTCCTACAACCACTCATGTTTCTCTGACTTTACGTCTCTCAGCGTTTTATCTGTGCTCTAGCTTGAAAGTCCTTTCAGGGGACTTCTACTTTTAAATGAAGATCTAATGTTCATAGTTGATTACAAGTTGTTTATACACACTTAACAGCTTAATACACAGTGCACTTAGATGCATAAATAAAAAATATACTAGACAGATGTATATCTTTTTCATCTTTATATCCTTAGCACTTTGCACATGGTAAGCACTTAATAAACGTTCCTTGAATTCAATTTTGAGTCTGATTCAACTCCCCACTCTGGGTTTCTCCACCTCTAAACAAGCTGTTTTCTTTTGCTGGAGTGTGTGTTTGTACTTCTATTAACTAACATATTTCATTTCCCTTCGTCTTCCTTTATTCCCGTCTTTTCACAACAATCAATAAAGATTCTCAACACTTTTTTGTATGCCCTTGAAACACCACTGGCACCATTGTATCAATTACAAACACTTAACTTGTTAATGTCATTAGGATTATTGGAAGTCATTTAAATGGTTTCACTGTGCCATACCAGGGAATATGACCTAATAGGGAAATTTATAAATCATTGAATAATCAGAAAGTAAACATGTAATGAATATCGCATACATTAAGACATAACAATTCACACCATAGTATTCAAACCAAGTCTTTTCCTACAATATATCCTGAAGAAGATTAAAATATCAGCTCAGCAGAAGACCCAGATCTCTGCACATTTTCAGAACACATTTTCAGACTTGATCAAAGTGCTATTTCAGAACCCTATAAAGCAGGGTCTTCAGCTTGCCTATGTACTGTCAAGTTGTATGGTGGAGAGAAAGAACTCTAATGTACTTTTAAAGGAAATGTACACACTGATTTGTCCCTAAGGCTCTATCCAGTTCTGTGATCCTGATTTGATTAGACTGGTGGTAGCAAGAAGGACATTTAAGGGCAGTGTTGTGATTGAAATGCCTAAGGGTATAGGAAATCAATATCCTCTGCAAGACACACACTTCAAATATTTATGAAAGGATTCATTCACTAAACACATCCTGAGTTCTGAATATCTGAATATCCACCTTGATCTCAACTCACAGAATGAGCTGGAAGAAGCCTTAAGATACAACAAAACGAACAGCCTGATCCAATGATTCTTCTCTTCCATTTTTTGTCTCCCACACTTCTGGTTTTCCTCTACTTTTAGTGTTCTGGACTTAGTTGTTTCTACTTCAGGCAATTGCTTTCTCAAACACACACACGCATACACACACAAATACACTGAGACACACACGAGCACACATTTAATTTTCTTCCTTCCCTTTCCTCTTCCAAATCTTTACCAGTTATCCTCAGAAATTTCTCTGTCTCTATCCCAGTCTTTCTCTATCCCCTTCTCTCCCTGTTTTATTCTTCCTTTTTCTTTGTGTATGTCTGTCTATTCCTCTTTTTCTCTCTCTCTCTCCTGATTGTTGGTGTCTCTTTCTCTGACTCTCCTCCCTTTTTTCCTCTCTATCTTTGTCACTGATTCTGTCTCTGTGTCTCTCCTGTGTATCTGTCTCTGTCTCTTTATGTATCTGTTTCTCTCCCTGTCCCTCTGTCTCTGCCTGTCTGTCTGTCTCAGAATGTCTGTCTCATTCAGTCTCAGTTGTAAACAACAAGAAGACCAAAATCAGAGATGAAAAACATTACTATTAAAAGGCCATAGTTTTGAAGCGTAAAATAAACAAGTCATCAGCCTTTGTAACCTTTCAGAGTATCTATAAGTACCCTTCAGAACTGAACAAATCAGTTCCATCTGTTTCCTTACCCTCTTGTAATTTAACTCTTCCCTAATCATTAAAATTGCAGAAAGATTTTTCTACTGTTTTTATAGGAAAAAATTTTTTTTATTTCATCCATACAAGAAGTCTATGTAGAATTTTATTAACTGGCCTAGGAACTTCCCCATAAATTATGTTATTTCTCTGAGAAAATACATTCTAAGACTCAGCCAGTTAATTTATTATACAAGATCTTTTGGACCACAGCCTGTTTACAAGTTGTGCCCCTCTTATATTCAAAGTTCTACTCTACACAAATACAATTGCCCAATTAATTCAGGCAGAAGGCCCAATGAAGAGGTTGCAAAATTAATTTTTCCCTGAGTAACTTGGATAATTTTGATTAATATTCCACTTGATTTTGACTGTGGATATGAAGGCCTATGATCGGTAATCACAGAGCATATTATGTGATCTTAAAAGCCCAGAATTCAATTCAATTCATAAACATATCTGTTCCTTCTGTATACTAGACCTCAGGAATAAAAATATAGTTTTAATATATAGTTTTAAGCCTTTTAATCCTTAAGGACCTTACAGTCTTCTGACAGGAGAAAAGATGTATATGGACTGCAAATGCTAAATAATTCCAGGAAGGAGAGAAGGCTAAGCATTGGGAAGATCAGGAAAGGCTTCATACTGTGAAGACAAAGGTGTTTTTTTGTTCAGAAATAAATGAAATCTATAAAATCTTAATTTGTAAAAAAATAAAGGAAAAATCCTTCATAAAAAATATTGCATCTGAATTGTGTTTTGACAGACCAAAGGATTTTAAAAAGCGGAGGTGTGGAGAGAATAATGGACCAGACCAGCTGTGCAGAGGCAAGGTGCGGTAAATGTCAGGGATGGAAAATGTTTGAATGGAAGTTGTAGGAAATAACTCTGGAAAAAGAAGGAAAAGTGAAATTGTGCAGGACTTTAAATGTCGGTCCAAAAATTAAGTATTTTATCTTAAAGTAAAAAGAGATGTCACTCAAAGTGCTTGTGAAGATATTTCAGAGACAGCGCTCTTAACTTGGGGTCTATTAATGGATTTTAAGCATCTATAAACATGGATATGTAAAGAATCTATCTTTCCTTTCACTAACCTCTAAGTGAAATTGAATTTTTCCTTCAATTATGAATGTAGTCTATAGACATTATTATGAGGAGTCCGCCACACCCATTCTTTACCAGACTGTCAAAAAGTTTCATCACACACACACACACACACACACACACACACACACACACACACACACACATGAGGAAGCACAATTTTAGAGAGAAAAGGTCCGATTTGGGTTAGAAAATCAAACATGAAAAATAAGATTTATCAATTCAGTTCAATAAATATTTACTAAGTGTAGAGAGAACTTTGTTGGACAATGTAGATATACAAAATTTAAATAAGACACAGTCGCTGACCTTAATTATAGAATAAGAATCCTTAAGAATTGAACTGGGATCTTAGAGATAATCTATCTTACCTTCCTGAATGCATGAGGAAATTTAATCTAAAAGAATTTAAGGACTTAGACAATATCATCCAGTTAGAAAGTGGAAGAACTGGGAATATAATCTCAAATCCAGCAATCTCTCCATCGAGTTTATAGTCTAATTGTGGAGGTGACATAGGCATAAAAGCCATAATATGTAATATCAAAATCATATCATAAGTACATTATATAGGTCAAAAAGATATGTACCATGTGAAATCCAAGAAGTACCTTTATTAATAGGGGTTAGGGGAAATTAATGAAAGCTACTTTAGGAGTTAACATTTAAGTTGGACTGTTTTATATTTTGGGTATATATTTTATAAGGTGGGTTCAGGGAGGACTAATACCTTTGGTGTGATGGCTGCCAAGCACTTTTTAGGGCTCTTTCCACCTTTGGTGTCCAACTGTTCCACCTAACTCTCACATATGGCTCCAAGAAGCTGCAACATGTGCAGCTGCCACACCCTGGTAAAATGTTTTAGCAGACAGGCCGAACCAGGTTGAGGGTAACCAAGGGTTTTCAAACCCATTAGTGAGTTAGGGGGGTGTCTACCCCAAGTGTGTGAAGACTTCATCTGTTAGAATGGGCGGATGAGAACAATTTGTTCCAATAGCTATGAAGGAAGATGAAGCAGGCTATATGGAGCGCTTAGAGCTTGTTTAGACACAGAAAATGCCAAGATCATTGCATCCTGAGTCATCATCAGCAGTCTTGACTCTCTCCTGCCACTGGACTATGATGACTTTGGAGGAGAGAGTGAAGCTGACGACTTGGTGAAACTCTGTCTCACTTAAATCCAATTTATGCACAAATCAAAAGATGTCACCCATATCATTTCACTATTATGCCTCAAAATCCTGTGATGACAAGCAAGTGATGAAGCAGCAGGTGCAGATACAATGGGAGCTGTAGTCAAGACCCTGAACACAGGTGGCCTAGGCCATAGGGTTGTTTCTCAATGGAAGTTGCAGTGGGACTCGGCAGTCCCTTGGGTGTCTGAGTAGCCTTTTAAGGATCACACTGCTCACCTCCTGGTGTGAGGAAGGGGGCTAGAAAAGATGCCCTAAACATTGCCTGCTTACCCAACCCTGCCCAGATTACCACAGCAGAAACAGTTGATACGGTGTTTGCTGCCTGACAACTCCAGGAGAAATGCCAGGAGCAGAATAAAGATCTGTACACAATGTTCACAGATCTGAGCAAAGCCTTTTGTGAGGGCTTATGGAAAATTATGTCAAAATTTGGTTGCCCAGAGAAGTTGATCAATATTGCACATCAATTTCATGATTGCATGTTTGTCTGGGTTCCGAATAACAGACAAAGCTCTCATGCCTTCCCAGTCACCATTGGAGTGAAACAGGTCTGTGTGCTTGCTCCCATGCTTTTTAGCATGATGTTTTCAGCCATGTTGACAAATGCTTTCAAAGAGGATGAAGATGGAATCAAGGTCAACTACTGTCCTAATGGTAAATTCTTCAATTTGAAAAGGCTTCAAGCCAAGACCAAAGTGGAGGGAGTATTGGTGTATGATTTTCTTTTTGCAGATGATTGTGCACTCAGTGCAGCCTCTGAAGTTGAGCTACAACAAAATATGGATCAATTCTCTGCTGCCTGTACTAATTTTGGCCTAATAATTACCATTAAAAAAACCACAGGTGCTCCATCAGCCACCACCACACCATCAATACATGGAACCACTGGTTACAACAAATGGAGAAATTTTGAATGCTGTGGATAAGTTCACTTACCATGGTAGTGTACTTTCCAGGCATGTACACACTGACAATGAGGTTGATGCATGCATTGCCAGAGCTAGCTCAGTGTTTGGGAAGCTCCGAAGAAAGGTTTGAGAGAGAAGAGGTATTAGACTGACAACCAAATTGAAGGTCTACAGGGTCATTGGGCTGACCTCATTGTTATATAGTTGTGAAACATAGACATTCTGCCAGCACCATGCCAGAAAACTGAATCACTTCCATTTGAATTGTCTTAGGGAGATTCTGAGGATAACCTGGCAGGATAAGGTACCAGACACTGAAGTCCTTGCTTGAGCTGAACTGCCAAGTATTCAAACTATGCTTTAGAGAATGCAACTCTGATGGGCTGGCCACATTGTTCAAATGCCAAATGTACGCTTGCCAAAAAGACTAATTTATGGAGAACTTTCAAGGGGCAGACGATCACATGGTGGCCAGAAGAAACAATACAAGGACATTCAAGGTATCGCTCAAGGACTTTGGATTTGACTATGCAACATGGGATACACTGGCACAGGACTGCTCAGCATGGCATGCCCACATAAGAAAACGTGCTGTGCTCTTCGAGCAAAGCAGAAATGAGTCAGCACAAAGTAAATGCAGGATGCACAAATTTGGGATATCTACCCCAAATATTCAATGGACTATCTGTGTCCAACCTGTGGTAGAGCGTTCTGAGCTCATATTGATCTGATCAGCTGCAGTCAAACACACTGAAATTTCACTTTACAATGGTGATGTCATTTTGGTCCTCTTTGAAGATGAAGGACAACTAACATGTGAACATATGATTTTCCCTGATAGTAATTAAGCTCCTTGAATACTAAATTATGTTTGCCTTTGTGTACCCAGTCTAGCGTAGTGGCCATGTAGTGCAATGGATAGAATGCAGGACTTAGAATTGAGGAATATCTGAGTTCAAATACAACCTCAGGCATGAGCTTTGTGACAGATAAGCAAGTCATTTAATCTCTGTTTGCCTCAGTTTACTTAACTCTAAAGTGAAGGGAAAAAAAGCACCTACCTTGCAGGATTATTGTAAAGGTAAATCGGATAATGCATGTAAAGAGCTTCAAACAGTGCTTGTATGAAATAGGAACTACATAGGTGTAGTTCCTCTTAGGAGATCAAATGAGTTAATGTATGTAAAGTGCTTTGCAAAACTTAAAGTAATATATACATGCTATCAATACTGACAGAGTGGGTGCTTATTGAATGTGTGCTATATATAAATGTATATAATATACTTATACACACACACATACATGCATTATATATATATATATATATATATATATATATATATATGCATATGTGTATTTGTCTATATCTCTCTATCCCCACCTTTATTTGTAGCCATCTTGGGGGAGGTGGGGACAAAGGGGGAAAAAAGAATGAATGAAAACTGCACAGCAGAGAACAAAAGAAAACTTACAAGGAAGCAAAGATGGACAGTTCTAAACACAATGTGTAATATTTATCATATAGGCTTTCTTGAAGTAGAAATGTATTGCTGTATGTTTTGAATTTTTCTCATATTCTGCTGGGCATATAAAAATGGGTTTTTTTTTACTTATTTTACATTTGTTTTTAGTTATTCAAGTTTATAAAAATACTTCTTTTTTCCTTATTGTATATTTAAGTATTTAGTATTTAAATTTAACATAAATATAAAAATAAAACATAAAATACTTCAAGTGGTCCACTCATTTATAGGGATGGTGCCTAAATTGTATATGATCCAGACTATTGCTCCTTTTCTCATTTTGAGTATCTTTTTTGGAGATGACCAGTGCGTTCTTTCTATCATTTTTTTCCCCTGTGATTCTAAGAAATCTGGCTAATTTCCTTCATAATTTCTTGGTAAGTTGTATAGATTTCAATTTTTTTGTTATATCTTTTAAGTAATCCATTGACTGTTGTTTTTTTTTCTTTTCAATCTGTTTTCCAGGTCAGTTTCGCTGTATCAGTAAGCACCCTGCCATACACAAGAGGGCCTGCTATCACAGGTTCTTAGATCTGCATTCATAAAAGAAAAGGCAACTTCTGAGGAGTTAACAATTACTTTAATCAAGCACATGCATCATTCCTTTAACCAAGTACATATATCATTCACCTAGTTCAGGGGAGTCAGCACTCTGAGCTGCAAAGAAAATGCAGAGAAATCAAAGATCAACAGACATGACTTCCTCTGACTGACATTAATCGATACATACATCATAATTCAGCAGATATGTCCAGCTGTCTGACCATAGTTACCAGAGAGGGAAGCACCAACATTTAGGTTTTCAAAGTTAGGGGGCTCCTTTGCAGCTTCTCAGAGTCCTCTTCCGGCCAAAAAACACTTCCAGTCATGGGAACCTCATTCTCAGAGTATTTATACAATTTTCAGAGTCAGAGGGCATAACCCTCTGATCCAGTGCCTTAGTAGAAAAACCAAAAGGTACTTGAGACTCTCCTACAAAACAGATTCCCTAATCAAGCTTCCCTCAATGGACAGATCCATCAAGGGGTAGGGAAGATCTTCTTTAATCAGATTATTCAATCAGAGACATTTTTAATAAAACAAAAACAGCAAAAGATTGCCATCACATGTGCTATGTGATACCTTGCCTCTTTTTTTATTTTTTTCATCCTTTTGACTTTGTTTTACTATTTCTTGTTGTCTCATAGATTGAGTCACCTCTTTTTGGTCCATTCTAATTTTTAAAGAGTTTGCTGCTTTGACTTGGTTTTGTACCTTTTATGCCAAAGAGTTAATTCTCTTCCTGAATCTTTATTCTATAATTGTCATTTATGTTCCATTTTCTTTCCTTTTGTACTTCTATTTCACTTATAAAAAATAGTAACTCTCCTTAAAATTCTTAATTGGTCTCTCCTAAGAATTCCAGATGACTTTATCTACAAGATTTTTTTTTTGTTTTAATATTTGAAGCTTTGCTTATAGATGTTTGGGAATATTCTTATTTTTTTGGAGTTTGTGTCAAGTTAATAGATATTTGTGGTGGGATTTTGTTTTTGTTTGCTCCTTCTTTCAGCCTATTTTCTGACTTCAGTCTGAGGTGAACTCTGGGTTCTGTGTACTTCTGGAGGGAAAGTCTGGGCCAGTCGTGTTGCTGTTTTCTTGGGTGATTTGAGGCTTCTCTTATTCCAAGATCTCAGAGACTTAAGCTGGGCACCTTCAATATCTCAGTGTTCCCAAAGTGTCTGTCTGATCTGGAGCAAAATCTGATTGCTGTCTCTCTGATCTCCCCTAACCTTCTGACCTGTGTTTACACTTGAGCAAGAGGAGGAGACCAGTGCTTTATTCCTCTCCTACCAACCATGAGGGATGCTCTGCTGGTTCAGAGTGACAGAACCTTAGGCTCAGATTCCTGCCCTGTTTATTCATCTTCAGGCTTCAGACTATGCTTGATGTTAGGACTGAGACTTCTCTCTCCTCCTCTGGCCAAATAATACTGTTTCTACTTGCTTCTCAACTTTTTCCTTGCTTTTGACTATTTCTTTCCCAGAAATACCACCATGAGGCCCAGGTTCCTTTTTCAGTTCACCCTGAATCTGTGACTCAAGATTGTGAAGTGAGTAACAGACTTACCAGAGGATGCCTGTTACCACAGCCTGCAGGGTGTTGTTGTAGTGACCAAGTATGGGTTTGGAGCAGGTTTTGCTTTTGGGCGTAATCTCTTTATTATATTGGAATGCTTCTAGGACTGCGCAGTCCTGGTCAGACCATATCCCTGGTGTTTGCAGACCTCTCTATTTCTTTTCCAGGGTTGACCTGGCCTGGACAAGTGACTCACTGGGATTTAAAAAAAAAATTCCATATTAGGATTTGAGATGGTTCATTTCTTCGATTTGTTTGGATCAGTTCTTGAGGTGATGGTGGTGAATCTTAGTTATTTTTCCTCTCAGCTATCTCAATTCTCCCTCAAGTGGTCAAACTTTACTATTTCTGAAGATACCCCAAAAAAAGAAAAAGAAGAGGAGAAGGAGAAAAATCAAGACAAAAAGAAAAAGAAGGAAGATAAGGAGGAGGAAGAAAAGAAAGAAGAAAAGGAAATGAAAGACTAGAAGGAAGTAAAAAAAGTGAGTAAAAGGATGAATAGAAAAATAGACAGAAGAGAAGACAATATCTCAAACACATGTCCCAAATACCTCCTCTCAACCCTCTATTCTATAGGATTTCCTCATGACTGTTGAGAGCAACCTTCTTTCCAATCACCCAGCTTGCAACCTCCATGTTGTCCTTAACTCTTCAACTAAACTCAGCCCACATATCTAATCTGTTGTCATTTCTTGCCATTTCTCCATCCACAACTTCATTCCTATGTTTTCCCTTCATTTACTCCAATAGCTACTACTCCAGTAAAGGTCCTCATTATCTGTCTTGAGAACTCTAATGATAGCTTTTGAATTGGTCTCCCTGCCTCAAGTCTCATTTTACTCTAATTTATCCTCTACTCAGATACTAATGTGATTTTCTTAAAGGGTAAGTTGGTCTATGGTGCTCTGCTTCTCACCCCGCACTCCATCATCTCCACTTAGTATACTCCCGTGGTTTCCTTTTATATCTAGAATAAAACTCAAAGTCATCTGATTTGCATTTAAAGATTTTCACAATCTAGACCAGGGTGGGGAAGCTGTGGCCTTGAGGCCACATATGGCCCTCTTGGTCTTATAGTCAGCAAAACTATAACAGAATAGTAAATCACAATGAATAATATGAAATCATATAACTATCATACTGAGTAATACAGAAATCATAAGAATTTCATATTGAATAATATAAATATCATAATATCGACAAAGGAGGATGTCATAAAAATAGTCCATAACTGTTGCCAAACTATATAGTACTGTAGTACCATTTCTACCTAAATCGTTGCATTATATTAACCATTGTAACTTTAAATTATCCCTCATCCTAAACATTTAACGGTGAATGACATCATCCTCTGCAACAGATAATATCCATAAATATATAAGCCTGGAAACCTGAGTTGAGGAGAAGTTATTGGTTTTGGAGTAACTATAAAGAAATAGTAGAATGAAATAATTCAACAAATGCTAAAAATAGATGCAAATAATGGTTGTTCCTATATTCAGAATCAAGGACTTTTTGAGGGCATAACTGTGAGCATAATGGAAGTCTTCATTCTTATTGAGTTCCACATAAAGTGCTACCTGATCAATAAGGCCAATGGGAGATGCATAAGTTAAATCTGCAGGGCTGTGTAGGTCCTTGACAAAGGAGAATGAGGTTGCTTATAAATAAGTTAGGGAAATGTTTTAGAGTGCTTTTGAAGCTAAAGATATAGCCTCCTTATATCCTTGCTGTTCCATATGTCAGATCACTGCAAAAAGTGAGGTGATAGAGAGATAAGTAGATAAGAAAGATCAATTCTGGACAGTGGATATATTTAGCCATGCCAATCTATGGTTTTATGAATCAATCCTGGTTCTCAATGAATTCCTATACCAAATGAAGAAGATAATATCCATGAAAGAATTCAGCTGCCAAATATATGGAAAACTCCAATATTCTTTATGATTTAGCATCAATACAAATAGTAAGGCCTGCTGGCACAAAGAGAAAAATGGCAAAGAAGATGGCAATGCTTGTGTACTGGAGGGCAGTATGGTGGAACAGACTGTCCAGTGGTCTACTACCTTTGAATGATTTTATATTCCTGCTCATTAAAGTGGTGTGAGCAGCTCAGCCCACCACACAATTGGAACTCTTGGGGGTCCAAGGCTAATGATATTTAGGAAGGTGGAGTGGGCCTGAGGGTTGGAATGTAACAGCACCTCTACATTCCCTCCTATGGAAAAAGGATAGAGTATCAACATCAAGTCAGGAGGGAAGAAAGGAAAAAGAGGAAAGGAGCATCGTTAGGAAGGTTTGGGGTGGGGGGAAGAGAAATCTTGGTGGGATCAAGACAGGATGTGAGTTTGGGCAAGAAAATGGTCTGCTCTAAGCCCTGTGATGCTTGAGAATAAGTTGCAGTAGCCCAGTCTGGATAGAACAACTTGCCTAAGGGGATGCTGCAATCTAATGGTAGAGTATGAAACTAAGGACTGTGCTCTTAATTGATCCTCATCCATCTACTTCAACTGGGCTTACAAGGATCACAGCACACCCATTCAAATCCCAAATCTGATCACTGGATGCAGTCCTGCCCTCAAATTCAGACACCAGTGACTCCTGGATGGATGAAGAAGTTTAGATCTTGATGGGGGAAGCTAGCTCTTTAGATGATTGTACCTTTTTATGAATGATCTAGAGCTTTCCAATCAGGAGGTGACACAACTGAGCACCTATGGAAGGCGTAGGTTAAAAGGACTCAGTCTGAAAGGATTCCTCTCAGAGATTTCTGTGAGTTGTGGCCAGCTAGAGTCAACATTCACTACTCATCTGCAAGCTCCCGATTTTGCACCCTTTACCTGGTGCTCTGCGGAGCACTTCCAGATATTGCGATCAGAATAGCCAACCCTAGTTTATCCAATCCTGTGTCATGCCAAGTCTTGCTAGGTTAAAATGACTTTGTGCCTTCCAGAGCAGGGATTCATCATTCTGCACGAAAATTCCAGAAATGTCCATAAGGACCAGCAATAAGCAATTTGTGTTTTAGGTTTAGCATTGATTCTGAAAAAGTCTATACAAACTTTTTCAGCCCTCAATTTTTTTTCATGGTATTGGGTTGACTTTGTTAAGATTCATTTAGTAAAATCTGTTTTTTTAACTGCTTTGTTGAACACATAAATGGATCCACAATGGTACTGGTGTGGGTATATATCATTGATACACTGGTGCAAATCATAAAAATATCTCTTCCTTTTCATAATGTGAAATTATTAATAGTTAATAAAATTAATGATGATTACTGATAATTACTTAGAGCTTTGAGTTTGGTCAGACAATTTACACATACTACCTGATCTGAATTTCACAACCCTTTTGTAAGGTAAACTGCCATGAGGTCATGTGTCATAGTGGGGAAAGTGCACGTTTAAGCAGAAGAAGATTTGGGCTTAAATCCTACCAGCAGACACACTTACTACCAATGTGGGCTTGGGCAGGTCAGTTAACCTCTCTGGTTTTTTTATTAATTTGTCAGATAAAAGAGTTACAGTAGATGGATTCCAAGCTCCCTCTTACCTCTGAATCTATGATCCTCTCCTTTCCATTTTATAGATGAGGAAACTCAGAGTGGTCAGACGGTTAGGGTCCGTGACAAAATTTTAACCCAGGTTTTTCTGACTCCAAATCTTTGCTCTGGTCTGAAGAAAATCATATATGATAGTCATTTAAGATACTTTGCTATGGCAAAGGTCATCTGAGGAGATTTTGAGCTCCCTAGTAAAGGAGACTAATCTAATTTGCATGAGGATTTAAAATAAAATAAGAAATAAGCCTTTAGCTGTGTTTTACTTTTTTTTTTTAGTAAAAAATAGCATTATACGTTGTATATTATTTGTGTATTTTTTTAATATAAGTCCTATAATCTGAGCCTATTTAATATTTTTAGGACTCAAGAAGGGCAGACAGCTGTGAATTTTAATAGACCTTTGATTTTGTTCAGAGCTTTGGAATAGATTAATTCACATGGTCTTTTGCCTTTGTTTTCTTGATTGCATTGTAAAATTGGGATGGTATGTTGTAAGGTCCATGCTTAATTTTTAGGTGAGAAAGGGGAATCCCAAATCCTCATCCTCTGTCCCCCCTGGGGTATAATACATACTATAACTTCTTTAGTAAGGAAGAAATAAAAATAGGAAAACATTTGGCATTGTAATTGCCTCTATTGAGAAGATACTTAGCATTGATGGTTTTTGCTGGTTAATGAATAAAAACGTGAAACGCCTTGTCCTAGCCTCCTATTTACTTAAGAAGTGTTCCCTGGAGGAATTGATTTAAGAAAGGAATGATGGGAACAGATAGATTGTTTTGTTCATTAAAATGTCCAAGTGAGAATTCCATTTTTATCTAGAGTATAGTTAGGCATTTACTGAATTAAAACAACAACAAAACAACAACTCACTTGTGCCTCTGAACATGATTGTGATAATTGTCTTTTGTCCTCTATCCAAATTTTAAGGAGCAATAGCAACTAGAATTCCCTGAATATTTCTAGTGAACATTTTCTGTGCTTTACAAGGTTAACAGTAGGTGACTAAAGCCATGTATTTTCTGGTCCGATGAGATCATTTGCAGTGGAGTCAGTGCAAAGAGGGTAACAAAGGGAGAAGCATGATTGCTACCTGGTAAGGTCAGGATGACTGTTACAATGTGAATCTTCCTGCTTTTCCTTCATTGATGATGGGTGAGAATTTAGAGGTTAAAAATCCTTAAATTGAGAAATATAGGGTCATCACAACTATCTTTGTCAGTCTAAACACTTTCCAATTCTTTTAAGATCAGAGAATCATAGATCTAGATATTGAGGTGATTCAGTTGAATATACATATACATATACATATATATATATATATATATATATATATATATATATATATATATATATATATATATATATATATACACGTATATATATTTGATAGATAAGGAAACTGAGGCCCAGAAATAACAAATGCTTTCCTGCGGTAATATGGATTATAAGAATCAGGGGTGAGATTTCAACTCTTTTTCTTTTATTCTGGAGCTAGAGATCTTTCTGTTGAGATTCAGGGTGCTGGGGACCCCGAAATACCAACACTCCTGGGTCCTACTTGAATGAATTTGACACAAGCCTTCTTAAAGGCGAAGAAAAACAAAGTTTATTAAAGATTCGCCATACTGGATTGACTCTTAGGAGCCTAGCCATTTGTAACACTTGTATTCACAAGCAGGCCAGATAGAATCTCAGCTAGATAGAGTCTGAGCTAGACTGAATCTGAGTGCCTTCACGGAGGCGAGATGGAACTTAAATATAGGAAAAGACTGTCGGAGGGATCTAGGGGTGGTCTGGTACCCTAGGGTGATGGGAGGAGGAGTTTAGGAAGAGTCTTGAGGAGAAGTCAAAGGAGGACCTCAATAGGACTGGGGTGACCGGTGAAGGGTTGGAAACAGCTGGAGGCTGAGGTATCAGACAATGGAGGGCTTGGGTGGGAAGCAGGTGGAAAAATCCAGAGGTAATAGACAATGGAAGGCCAGGCTAGGCCAACGGCAACAGATTTGAGTATGAAAGGCCAGATTAAGTGAGACATTTCAAGGGGAGTTCAGGGAAGTTCCTAGAGCCTGAACCCCATCATTTCCACCATAGAAATTTACCTTCAGTGCTACCTAGATTACAAGGACACTTCACCAGTTAAATAAACTCAATTCATCCGGAGTTTATTAAATGCCTGCTATGTCTCAGGCACAGTATTAGGTACTAGAGATGTGAAGAAAATTAATTACATTGGTTTCAAGTTCTCTGTCCTTCCTATTCTTTTGCCTCTTCTTACTTATATTGTTGTTTTCATATATGCATTGTCATTGAACTTGTCATATGTGATTCCTTTACTTCTGTTACTTCAGGAAATATTTTGAGAAAAGCAACACGAAAAACACATCCAATGCTATATATACCTTTTCAAAAAATTCACTGTGGATAAAGAAGGAAATGACAGGGAAAAATAATTAGCAAATTCAAAATTGTGTTTCTGTTCTATTTGGATTCCTAAGGATTCCTAGTTATTAGTTTATTTAAATATAGGCTTCTGTTTTGGTAATGACTCTCAGCATATTAAAGAAAATTTTCATTTTATACATGCACATAACTATATAGCTATAGACTAGCTATGTATTTTAGATTAGATATAGATAAACATGCAGGTGTTGCTCCTCTACCTCAGACAGTCATTCAAGAAGGTGAGATTTATTTGTGTAAATAAAGATAATTTATCTCTGTGATTTGGTAAAGAAGGAAAGCAATATAATTTAAAAAATCAGTTATGTACATGATATGCATAGAGTCTATGCATGAAAGAGCAGTGAATTCATTGGTGAGTTTACTCTGGAGGGATATCCAATCCTGTAGTGATATCTAATATTTGTATTCTGGATTTGAGGATACCAGTTTGAGCCAAGTCCTTGAGAAGAACTGATTCTTGCGAACAGGAAATAGTTTCTTCCATTCTCTTCCCAGTTCACATTGTCCATTGACCAAGTTATTGGAGAAAAGCAACCAACAGAAGATGATACATTCAACTCAGAGCAGAGAGAAATATATGTGTAATAAACATAGTAAGACACAGCCACATGTAGGAAGAAGATAATTAAGGAAGGAAATGGATTTAAAGAGGATAGTTCTTTTTGCTCCGAAAGATTAACATTTATGGGTTTTAGAAAGGACTTCCAATTCCAAAGACTAATGAGTTTAATCTTTGGCTATACATGTTCTTTACATATGTGCCTTACTAAATTTAAGTTTACTCTTCCTATCAACATTATGTGTACTTGTTAGAGAATATGCCCTAGATTTTAGGAATGAAATGTTTTATATCAGCTGTTATTACTATACTAAATTTAGGAAACACACTTTTCTAAACACTGATTACGTCTGATTGGCAATCAATGGGACTGTTTTGGAAAGGGACTCCTAAGTAACAGTAAGAGAAAATCACAGTCCCTCAAATTTACCCCCAGAATTAAAAGAGAGTAGTAGTCATTTCTCTCTGGAAATCTAACCTGATAGTTGTGAGTTAGGGCAGTAAATATAAATTAAAAAAAACTTTTAACACCATGATGACAGGAACAGTAAATGTTATCTTTTGCTCACAGTTTGCAATAAATTGACATAAACCATAATTCCTAGAATAGAAAAAAAGAAAGAAGAGGAAAGTATAAATACTTCACAGAATTTTCTTCATTTGTTTCAATTAATATCAAGATGATCTATGTAATGGTATGTCTCAAAGGGACAGAACTCACAATAGCTAAATGGGAACATTGTAGTTGGTGAATATCCTAATTCTAGGCAGGGCTTCTTCCTAATCACTTGATAAATACTCCTGTAGTTGTCTGGGTAGGTCATTAACAGGTGAGCAAATAAGGAAATCATAGAATGTCAAAATGGGAGGGTTTTTCAAATACACAACTGAAAAATCGTTTCCTTTAGAACATACTTTTAAAGGGGGTATTTCCTGTATTGATATATGTCCTACCTATCTTAGAGACAATCTAGTCCAACCTCTCATTTTCCACGATTTAAAATTTTTAAAATCCACTTAATCTCCTAAAGTAAAGTTATTTTCATAGCAGATATTGGGGAGTGGGGAGGGAAGCGGGGGGGGGGAACAACTTTTCAGGAAGCTAGCTATAATTACTAGGGAAATGAAAGCTAATGACTCTGATACCTTCTTTGAGCAAAGTGTTGATGGCTCTGACAAAATAAATTAGCTATTTTTCTCATCACCACAGAAACAATTTTCAAGTTTGTTTTGCTTTTCTGAAAATATAACTGGTCAAGAACAGTTCATTTAAATAATCAGAGTGAGAAATTGATTTTTTTGTGATTGAAATAGTTTTCTTTAAAAAAATTCTAATAATGGTAAACACAATTTAATCTGTTTACTAAACATTCATGAAGTTTATCATAGACACAAAATCATGATTAAAAAATATGATGTAACATTGTCACTTCTGGATTTTGCAGTCTATGTTTTGGCTGACTTCTCATGCTTTCTTGAAGTGAAAATTGAGATTTTTCTTAGAGCCATACTATGTTTGTGCTCAGAACTCTATGAGTTCTTGTTGATATTTAACATTCAACAGAATGATTGATTTAAGAGAGGTCATAAATAAGCGTCAAATGTAATGTACATACACATTTCTGAACTGAAAACTATTTATATTGGATGAGTGATGTCTTGGACTATTTTCCAATTCTTCAAAATGTAGGGAATTTTTTATCATTTGTCATATAAAAGAATATTAGCTCTACTCATATATCCTCACAGGCCTTCATGATCTTATTTCTTCAGTTGGTTTCCTTGCTTCACTCTTGTCTATCATCTGCTCAACTTTCAAATTGATACTCCTAAAGTACAAGTCCAATCATGTCAACCCCTGACCCCCACCGTTAATAAACTCCAGTGGCTGTCTGTTACCTTTAGGATCAAACATGAAATTCTTTGTTTGGCATTTAAATCCTTTCATAAGATGGTCCCTTTCTAGCTTTCCATTCCTCTTAGATAAATTTAAATAGTATTTCCTTTCAAAACATTAACTAAGACCTAGTGACACTGGTCTTCTTGCTGTTCCTTGCATATGACATCATCTCCTGACTTCTACCTGTCCCTTTTGTCTTGAACTATCTTTCCCCTAATATCGGATTCCTGTCTTCTCAAACTTCCTTTGAGTTTCAGCTAAAGAAAGCCCTGTCTTCTACAAGGCACTTGTCCCAGTCCTCCTTAACCTTAGTGCTTTCCTTTTGATATGATTTTTAATTCATCTTGTATATATCTTATTTGTGTAAGTTATCTGCATGTTGTCTCTCCCCAGGTGTGTAAGTGTGTGCATGTGGGTATGTATGTTTTCCTTTCTTTGTGTCTTTAGTTTCTAGCAAAGTGCCTGGCATCTAAGAACTTAAATATATTTGTTGACTTGATTTGTCAGACCACAAAATAGTGACTTTAGACTAAAAAAAATGCTTTCCTTTCCACATTAATGTAAAATCTTAATTAACGTGATGATGATGATATAATGATAATTCAACATTGACTTCCAGTAAGTAAAGCATTATGTTAAACTGGAGAACTTTCCTCACAGTCGGGAGTATTTAGATTCAAGTTTTGCCTCAGATACATACTTGTTGTGTTACTCTGAACAAGTCATGTGACCTCTTAGTGCTTCAGACAATTTTCTAAGACTTTGAGTTGAAGTGCAAGTGCTTATCTTAACTGGTAAAAGAAATTTATTTATGATCAATGAGATAGTAGATGTGTTTAGAATACAAAGAAAAGAAAAACACATTTCCTCCTGTAAATTTTATTTTAGTGCTCTATCATGGAATAAACATAGCCTTGGGTTCTTTGTGGGTATATTAGTGGAGCATAAGCTTTTGAAGTTTTTATACTAATACTAATCTAGAATGTCTTTACAGAAGGGACCAGTGATAGATTTTGCTTATGTTGCCTGAAGATTGACCTCACTAAGTGTAGAGAGCTTCATCACATTAACATTAATAGCATGGTGGTAAAATTTTTAGCTATAGAAAATCTGAAAGGTACAGAGGGGTTATTATCTAATTCAATATATGGTCTCCAAATAATTGATTGTTGTACTATAGAATTAAAGATATTATTTAGCTGGAAAAGGATCTCAGAGGCAATCTAGTCCAAACTGCATATACTCAAGTGGTCATTTATATTTTTCTTGAAGATGGCCAGCAAGGAGGACAGCCGTAGCACAAATATTGCCTCCCATATGAAGCCCATTCTATGTCCTTACAGTGGGAAGTTGTGTTTTCTTCCTTGTAATGTTCAGAATACATTGTATGCTTGTTATTTGTGTAGCATGTGCTATTGTTCTCTTAGCCACTGATGGAGGTAAAGTAAAACCCAGTCTTCCCAGTATCAGATCATATTAATCAGTCCTTCACATACTGTTATATTTATTGAATACAATACGTTATTTTAGGTCCAGAATAAACTCTAATTCTGTAATATATAAGTACATACAATTCTGAGGTTGATTAAATTAAAATAGGGACATGGAAGACTTGCTTTAAGAAAATCTGGCAAAAACAAAATATAGCTTGGTGAAATCTAGGAAAAATTGGGCCTAAAAGACTGTAAGGTCATTTCCAAACAGGTTATTGAACTATATTTAGCAACATTTTAAAAGAGATGAAGACTGTTCTCATAAGTTTAAAATTATTAATAACCATATGAAGGGTTGTGCCAATTCACTAATAACTAGACAAATGCAGATCAAAACACCCCAGAGGTTTCACTTTGCACAGAGAAAATTCACAAAGATTACAAAAGAAGGGAATTGAAGATGAAATGAATGTTTAGGAGGTTGTGGAAAATCAGATACATTAATACATTGCATTGTGACCCATTCTGAAACGCAATCTGGAATTACGGTAAGAAATTAATCATAAGGATTACTTCTATACTTCTATTCTTTCACAATTAAAAAGATCTAATATATACCTAAATATTTTATGGTAGTTTTTTTTTACATTAGTGAAGAACTATAAACAAGGAAGTTGGCCACTGATTGGCTAAACAAATTGTAATACATGAATGCACTGAAATATTACTGACATAAGAAATGCTGAATATGAAGGATACAGAAAAACATAGAAAGACAAACTAATGCAAAATGAAGTCATTAGTATCTGGGAAATAGAAACTACAATGATTACAACAGTGTCAATAGGAAGAGCAAAACCCAGAATACCCCAAATTGAAAGTTGTATAATTATAACTACCAAATATGGCCTGGAAGAATGAAGAGAAAAATATACCACCAGAGTCATATATTCTTACCACAGGAAGTCAGAGGACTACGGGTTCAGAGTTTTGCATGTACCATCACACTCAACTGATATATTGACTGGTGGTGTTTAATTTTTTTTATTTCTCCTTTCTATTATCTGTTAGATAGGATTATAATATTCTCTATGTGTATGTGGTAGGTGTATTTTGAAATGAGGGCATTTAAAAACAAAAGATATTGATGGATTAACAAAATAGATGATCCATTTCAGGTTGCTCTATTTTTTTACTTCTATCCTTTATTAATAACATGAGTGGATCAATTGTTCTCATAAAAACTAATTTAAATCAAGAGAATAACTAAAAGCAATAGTAAATAGGCATAGTGAAAAAGCAATTACATGGATTTGATATTGGTGGAATTGAAAAGTTTTTGGAGAAAACTCAAGCAGTGAACAGTAAAACACAGAAACATATCATTTAACTTATTATAATAATTACATAATTATGGAATATACTCAGGAAGTGTTACATTAAAAATAATACCTTCATTCAAAGGTTTCCTTGCAATGTTATTTGCAACTACAACTCCCCTGCACCTCCAAAAGCATAAAAATATGGTAGCAGCCTAAATGTACAGTAAGAGAATTACTAAATGCGTTTCATCTTGGTTGATAGGAATATTATTGAGCTTTTAAAGGTAAGTATGAAAAACATAAAGGTATATGGAAAGACCTTAACAAATGAATAGAAAGAAAAATAAAACAAAAAAGTAAATTCAGAAGAGTACATAATAACTATTACTATTCAAGAATTAAATTGAGTAAAATTTAAGTGAATACAAATAGATAACAAAAAGAAATCATGAAGAAGATTTAGAGGGAGAGAAATTTTGACATTTAATGCTTTGAAATTCACTTTCTAATATAATATTTTCATAAAAAAGTTAAACTAGGTGAAATGTTTTATATTGTTTATAGGACATAATTTTAAAACAATGAATCCAAAGTCTTTTTTTCTTTTCCACTGGGATACAGAAGAAAGGAGTTAAATTGGTTAGTATGCTGAAGATTGTACTTTTATTTTAATAAAAAAGTGACCTTTTATATTTTTAAAAATACTAACTCAAATAATTTTGCAGCTGTCATGCATATTACATTAATCCCTCTTTGATTGACCTTTATACTATATTATGAATTATTAATTTAGACTGTCTTTATCATATTTCATATCTTAGCCCAACAAGTCTTCAGTTTATTTTAAGAATTTATTCCCTCATCATATAATGTCTAACTGCTTTCATGAGAAATTGACTGTAGTCCTCTAGTGAGATGACAGTCTTGTCTCCCTCATGTTGTAAGACATTAGATTATAATTTTGCCTCATTTAAATGTGTGTAAGGGAAGTAATCTATGTGTACAATGAGATTTAAACATCAGTGAAATTTGGTGAGAAGGTTTCTGAGTCTGAAGGTGCATATGGTAGCCGTTTTAGCTAATGGAAAAAGATTAAATGATGTCTGTATACCATTCAGCTTTTCAGCTGAAGATAGCTTCTGTGTGCTTCTGTGTAGTTGGCTGATGGGAATGAATTACCAAATCTGAACCCATAATAAAGCTGAGGATATCATTTTAGTTGGCAATATTATTTTGAATAAAGTATGACATTGTGCATGTGTGACAACAATTACTATCTTCCCTTTCTCTAAGTGTCCTTCTTCCCCCCCTTCCTTTTTTCCTTTCTTGTTATTTTTCAATATATTATTTATTTATATTTATAATTATTTTTAAATTTTGAGTTCCACATATTCCCCCTCCTTCCCACCTTTCCTCCACCAACTGAGAAGGCAAGCCAAGTGATATCAATTAATTATACTTGTAAAATCATGCAAAACATTGCCATATTAGCCATATAGCAAAAAAGTGAGAAATCATTCTTTAATTTTCACTCAGAGTTTATCAGTTTTCCCTCTGGAGGTGAATGAGCATGTTTTTATCATGAGTCTTTTGATATAATCTCAGAGCATTGTATTGATCACAGTAGCCAATTCTTTTGCAGTTGGTCTTCATTACAACGTTGTTAATATGCACAACGATCTCCCAGTTCTTTTCAGTTACTATGCACAACGATCTCCCAGTTCTTTTCACTTCATTTTCCATCAGTCCATACATAGTTTTTGCCATATTTTATCTGAAACCATCCCCCTCGGCTTATCTTATAGCACAATAGTGTTCTATCACAATCATATGCCACAACTTATTTAGCTATTCCACAATTGATGAGCATTGCCTTAATTTCTTACTCTTTGCCAACACAAAAAGAGTTGCTACAAACATTTCTATACATGTAGGTCCTTTTTCCTTTTATTTTAGATGGATTTTCTCTTTCTACCTCTTTCTGTCAGCTTTTGCTGGTAATATATAGAAATGCTGATGATTTATGTGAGTTTATTTTTTTGTCCTGAAATTCTGCTAAGGTATTAGTTTTTTCAACTGATTTTTATTTGATTCTCTAGGATTCATGTATGTACTTATATATGTATGCGTAGATGTGTGTGTGTATATATATATATCTGTGCATACATGTATATCCAATTTTCTTACATTGTCAGATTTATTGCCTTATAATTGGACAAAACAACTCCTAAAATTGCTTTAATTTCCTCTTCATTAGTGGTGAATTCATCCTTTTCATTTTTTATACTTGCAGTTTCAATTCCCTTTTCTTTATTTCAAATAAAATTAAATAATGCTTTATCTGTTTTATTGTTTTTCATAAACAGATCCTTGTTTTATTTGTTAGTTCAATAATTTTCTTTCAAAAACTTTCACTGAGAAAAGTCTCAAGAGTTACATATATTATCTTCATACACAGGAATGTAAACAGCATGTGCCTCATGATTTCTTTTTCCTGTTTACTTTTCCATGCTTCTATTAATTCTTGTGTTTGAAAGTCAAATTTTCTATTCAATTCTGATCTTTTCATCAAGAATGATTAAAAGTCCTTTGTTTCACTGAATGATCACTTTCCCCCCCCAAATTATTCTACTCAGTTTTGCTGGTAGGTAATTCTTGGTTTAAATCCTAGTTCCTTTGACCTCTGGAATATCATATTCCAAGCCCTTCAGTCTCTTAATGTAGAAGGTGCTAGATCTTGTGTTATCCTGATTGTTTTTCCACAATACTCCAATCATTTCTTTCTGGCTGCTTGCAGTATTTTCTCCTTGAGCTGGAAACTCTGGCATTTGGCTACAATATTTCTTATTCTCTTTTAAGAGGTGATTGGTGGATTCTTTCAATATTTATTTTGCCCTCTGGTTCTATAATATCAGGGCAGTTTTCCTTGACAATTTCTTGAAAGATGATGTCTAAGTCCTGATTTTCATTATGACTTTCAAGTATCCCCATAATTTTTAAATTATCTTTCCTGGATCTATTTTCTAGGTCAGTTGTTTTTCCAATGAGGTATTTCACATTGTCTTCTATTTTTTTCATTCTTTTGGTTTTGTTCTGTAATTTCTTGGTTTCTCATAAAGTCATTAGCTTTGATCTGCCCCATTCTCATTTTTAAGGAACTATTTTCTTCAGTGAGCTTTTGAACTTCCCTTTTCATTTGGTTAATTCTGCTTTTTAAAGCATTCTTCTCCTCATTGGTTTTTTGGATCTCTTTTGTCATATTTAGGTTAGTCTATTTTTGAAGGTGTTATTTTCTTCAGCATTTTTTGAGTCTCCTCTAATAATCTGTTGACTTGCTTTCCATGATTTTCTTGCATTACTCTCATTTCCCTTCCCAATTTTTCCCCCACCTCTCTTACTTGATTTTCAAAACCTTTTTCAAGCTCTTCCATGGTCTGAGACCATTGCATATTTATTTTGGAGGTTTGGGATGTAGAAGCCTTGACTTTTATGTCTTCCTTTAATAGTATGCTTTGTTCTTCCTCATCCAAATGGGTGGAACAAAATACCTGTTCACTAAGAAAATAATTTTGTATATTCTTATTTTTTTCCCTTTTTGGGGCATTTTCCCATGGAGCTACTTGACTTTTGAATCCTTTGTCAAGTGGAGGGTATACTCTAGGAACCTGTCAGTTCTCAGTTCCTCCAAGGTGGAACAATCAAGGGAGAGGAGTTTATTCTTCTCCTGGCTTGTGCTCTGGTCTGGGAGCAACCACAAGCTTTTCTTCCCAGGATCTTCAAGTGGGGTTCCCTCTTCACAGTCACCACTAACTCCACTAAGTCAGTGCTCTTCTTCACCCCAGGACTGCCACTCAGTACTGAGACCCAGATCAGCTGCTTGATCCCATCCAGGACTTTGGGCTGAGGGCTCCAGATGCTGCTACAGTGGCTGCTACCACACTCACACCAGGGCTAGGGCCTGGACCCTACTCCCTTCTCACCCAGGTAAAAGAGCTTTCTCACTGACTTTTGAAGCTGTCTTTGGCATTTGTGGGATGAGAAATCTGGGAACCAAAGCTGCTGCCTATGATTCCATTCCCTGAAGCCTGCTTCAGTCCTGTCTGAGCCATGCTGCATGACCAAGGATGGGCTGTGCTCCACTCCCAGTCAGTTGCGATAGACCTTTCCTGTTGGCCTTCCAGGCTGTCTTGGGTTGGAAATTTCTTTCACTCTGTATTTTTATGACTTCTGATGCTCTAAAATTTATTTAGAGTCATTTTTACAGGTATTTTATGGATTATGGGGGTAGAGCTAGAGCAGATCCATCTTCTCACTCCACCATCTTAGATCTCCCGAATTATTTTTTTCAGTGAACTTTTGTATCTCCCTTTCTGCTTGGCCAATTGCACTTTTTAAGCAGTTACTTTCTTCACTGAATTTTTGTACATCTTTTCCCATTTTTGTGCCTCCTTTACCAGGATATTAACTCTTTTTTTCATGATTCTCTTGCATCACTCTATTTTTTCCCCAAATTTTCTTTTGCCTCTCTTATTTGATTTTTAAAATCTTTCATGAGCTCTTCCAGGACTTCTTCTTTTGGGGACTGAGACCAATTCAAATTTTTCTTCAAGGTTTTGCATGTAGCTGTGACATTATTTTCCTTTTCTGAATTTGTATTTTAATCTTCTCTAATACCATCATAACTTTCTATGATTAAGTACTTTTCCTTTTTGCTCATTTTCACCCTATTTAATGACTTTTAATTTTATGTTAATGTTGGCCTCTGCTTCTATGTTTGGGAGGAAGAAGCACTGTCCCAAGTTTCTTGCATAGAGGTCTTAGATCCTTGTTACTGCTTTGCTGGGCTGCAGTCTGCTGCTTGCTTGCTCACACACTACCTGTCCTAGACTGTGTTCTCCTTTCACCCCAGTGAGACAGATCTTTCCTTCCATCCTTCTAAGTTGTCTTTAGCTGGAAAATTTTTTTACCCTGTCTCTTTGTTGATTCCTCCACTCCAGAATTTCCTTTGAGGTATTATTTTATAGTTGTTCAGAAGTGAATTTGGGAGAATTCAGGTGAGTTTCTGCCTTACTCTGCTATCTTGCTTCTGCCTCCTGTTAATTCTCTTTTTATAATTTTATTGTATTACTCTCATTTTTTTAAATGTTCTTTCTTAAATTTTTCCAGGAGTTCTCCCCTCCCACCCTTTTTTGGGTTTGGGTCCAATTAATATGTTTCTTTGAGGCTTTGTGATTGCTTTCACATTGTTGTCTTCTGAGTTTATGTCTTTGTCTTCCTAGTGACAATAGTAGCTTTTTATAATCAAGTTCTTTTGGTTGTTTTTTGCTCATCTTCCAGCGTTTTTCTTGATTTTGAACTTAATGTTAAAGTAGGGGTGAATAAGTACTGGTACCACATTCAGACTTTTTACATATTTTTCAGAGATTCTTCTTATGGTCCTGCAATTTTTCAGTGCTTGTAGGGTACTATGATTTGTGGAGAGATGTGGTTACTACTCTTGGTCTGTACTCTGGTATATACCCAGGAAAAACTTTTGTTCCCCTATTTCACAAGGTCTAGTGATCCTTTCTGCATTAGAAATGGGATAAGAGTCCTGCTCCCTTGTGAGCAGTCACCAATTCTCTTCTCCACCCAGGAACTGCGAAGTAGAAGCTTATGGGCAATAGAGGTGTCCATCAGCAACAGCTGTACTGTCACAGTGCCTCCAAGGTCTACTTCTAGAGCTCCTGTGGTGCTCTTTTCTGACTCCCATCTTGGTGTCACAGTCCTTTCCTGCTAAGCCCATTAGTTACCTTATGCTAAAAAAATTTCTTGTCCTGTCCTTTTGTTCACTCTACTGCTTCAAAATGTGATTTAAAGAGTCATTTAAAGTTGTTTGGAAAAGAATATGGGGAGAGTTTTGTTGGTTTCTGCTTCTAATTCATTTCGTTGACTGTGTATACCAACTTCTTGAACAATTTTTATTTCACTCAGATTTTCTGTTCTGTTTTTTGCATTCTTCTTTCAGTTTTGTTTTATAAAGAAATAAAGAGAAAGAACAACTCCTTTACCATGTAGATCACCTGTACTGAAACTTATTGTCTAAGTGTAATTACTGAGAGATTAAGTGACTTGCCCAGGGTTACATAGCCACCATGTGATAGAGCAAATCTTGAACCCAGGTCTTCCTGACTATGAGGTCAGTTCTTTTTCTAATATGCCATACTGCCTATTGCTAATAAAAATGTATTAACATCATCCTATATATGTGAAGGAAACCTCATGGAGTGATTTTTCAAAATTTATGATTTCATTTGTGTTAGTGTCAGTTTTTTCTCTAGCAACATACCTTACACCCCTTCTATGACTTAGTAAGTAGTCTTGAAGAGTTTCTCTGAGTATGAATTTAATCACTCTACAGAGAGTCTGTTGGTAAGCTTTTCTAAATTTATAGATTAGTCCTACAACAATAGACATAAAGTCCATTGTCTGAAGCCTTTTCAACTTGGTAACATTTACCAGAGGTTAAAATTCACTAGGTAGTCCTTCAGAACCTAAAAATGGCTCTATCATATAACAAAAAAAGGTCCTCAGTGGAGAATAGGGACTAGTCCTCAGTAAATAACATTATAATCTCAAATCCTCATCTTTGTACTTATTTTCTATATAAAAAATTACAAAAATGTTAACATCTTGATCACAAAAGCAGTGGCTATTTCCTTAAAGAAAGCATATAGTGAATTCCGCAATTCGATTGAAATTATGTTTATTAAACTCTTGTCATTTGCAAGGTACTCTACTAGGCACTTAGGACACACACACACACACACACACACACACACACACACACACACAATACTTCCTATCCCTCAAGAAGCTTACATTCCATTGGGGTGAAACAGTTGAAGATTCAGTATGTTCACAGATAAGTATGTGCTAATTGTAGCATATGCAATTAATTTTCTTCCAGTCAAACAAAGATACAGAGTTAAAATCCAAGTCTATTCCCAAGTTCAAATTCTAGAACACAACTTCCTCAGAGATCTTGGTATACCAGGTTAAATCATCCTCCCACCAAAAGAAAAAACAAACAAACAACAATAATGAAAGTCAAAAAAACCATGTTGAATAAAGCCAATAAGCCCACCCCTAAAATTTAGCTATCATATTTATTACAACTGGAAGGAACTTTTTGGTTTTTGGCCCGACATTTGAAGTCTTCCACAATCTGGTTTCTACCTAGCTTTTCAGATTTATTCATATTACTTCCATTAATGCATTTTACCCATTCCAGTCAAACTGAATTGTTAGCTCTTTTCTGTATGCATCACTTCCTGCCTCATTATTTTTGCACAAGTGGTACTCCACATCTGGAAAATACTTCCTTCTTACCTCTCACAGAATGCTCTGGCTTCTTTCAATGTATAGTTATCACAGTGCACATGACTGCTTTTCTTATTCCTTTAGTTTTATCAGTCTTTTCCTATTTGAAGATAATTTGTATGAATTTGTTTACTTGTGTATATGTTTCTCCTAGGAGAATGTAAGCTCCCTGAAGGCAAATATAATCTCATTCTCTCTCTCTTTCCTCAGTGCTTAGGACAGAATTGAGTATGTAGTACATACTTAATATGTTCTTGCTGAATTGATTCTCCATTTTCACAAATTGAGAAAATCAAATTCAGAGATTAAGTAATCCTAAATCCCTAATTCAAAATAGTTTTTTTAATAATCCAGAAATCATTAAAATTAGCATGGACTTTAGAGACTATCTGGTCCTGTTTTCATTTACTGTAGCTGTGTGTACTGCTAAATGTGAAGAAAATCTCTGCCTATTATGAAGAAATAGGAAGAGTGACTCATTTAGCAGTGGTGATAATGCAGAAAAACAGCATAAAGTGAGCTGAGGACACAGTGGGAAATCTATGCTGGCAAGCATCAATTCACACCTGCTCCCATCCTTGAATTGGCTTGAAGATGACAACAGGTGTGGCATTTATACAATACTTAGAGTAATTGAGTGGATTGCTTTGCATTTGTCAACTCTGTGGTTAAATTCACCCACCTGGATTTGTTTATTTTTTCTTCTTTTTTTCACTTGTGTGTGCATGTGTGTGTTCAGCCCTGTACATTCATAAAGAAATGGGCATTTATTTGTATTTTCCAACAAGAGTCAAGTGTAATCCTTAATGTTTGGAATTTCTTTGGAGACTTTGTAGAGGCATCTAGGTAGAACAATGATCAGAGTGCTGGATCTCTAGCAAGCAAGGACATAAATAAGGATTTATGAAGCTCCTACTTTCTGCTAGGATAGGTCTAGGTGCTTTACAAATATTATCTCATTTGATCCTCACAATAATCCTGTAAGGTAAGTGCTATCATTTTCCCCATTTGATGGTGGTGGATTAGGACAGATAGAGATTAAGTGACTTTCCCAGAGTCACATGGCTAGGAATTTTCCAAGGCAGGATTTGAACTCAAGTCTTCCTGATTCTATGCCCAGCATATAGCACCACCATCTACCTCTGAAGACCTAAGAATAACTATGCAGATAAAAAAATGGAGTTTGGTTTTGCACTCTTTTTTGAGCTATGCAGAAAAAATTTGTATAGTGTAATGAGGCTTTGATGTATGCCCAGGTCACCTTGCATGGAAGCATCCATGTGGGAGACAACAGTTTTTCTGGGTGAGGATAGTCTGTGTTCCTCTTTCAACTGGGTGGGAGCAGACTCTTTCTATTTACTTTACATGTAGCTAGAACTGGCTGCCTCTTTACATCTGTCTAACATGAAGAATTTTCTCTCATTCACCACAGCATGGACACAATTCACTGAACTGATTAGAGGGAAAAGACACCTTCTCCTCCTTTTGCCTTGTGTCTTGAGAATTCACGGATGGTAGAGTCTTGTGCAAATGGCAAAATTAGATGCCCCAAAGCTCCTTAAATGTACTAGAAAACCATGAGGGAGGAGGGAAATGTAACATACCTGACTTTCAGGCAGGAGGTCCAGAGTAGTCACAGCTACAATTATATGCATACTGCCTGCTAACCCATTTGTTTTCCTTGATTTGACAGCTGTGTGGTTCACATTTCAAAGTCATCCGTTAGAGGTAAAGTAGGTAAGTAAGGAGACCCTTTCATTTTTGGTCATTAGTTTTATATTATTTCATCACAGAAGGGAAGAAAACTGGATAAATGGGAATATCAAAAGTCTAGTTGTTTGTTATGGAGTAAAATGAGAGCAAGAAAGTGTCCACAGCAAAGATTCTAACTCTTTTTGTGGCATAGCACTTTTAATTTTTTTTAACTTTTCACATTTTGTCAATCAGAACATTTTTGTCAATTAGATGAAGTCCATAAACTCCATAATGTTTTTAAATGTATAAGATAAAATGCATAGATTCCAAAGGAATCAATACAGATTTATACAGAAAAAATATTTAGTAATACACATATACACAAATTTGTACATTCCAGCTTAAAAACTCTAGGAATAGAGCACAAAACCTGTGTTGTAGTGAGAGGCAGCAGAACATAATGGATAAATTAGTGGACATGGAAGCAAGAGAACATGGGTTCAAATATTACTTTGGACTTAATGCTGTGTGGACTTGGGCAAGTCATACTCTTTGTTTCAGGTCCTTTCTCTCTAAAATGAGAGGGTTTGGTTAGATGTCCTCTAATGTCCCTTCCAGGTCAAAGTATCATCTTATTTCATCCTCATAATACATTTTTGAGTTAGGCTTTCTTATTTTCCCCAATAAAGAGATGAGGAAAATTAAGTTCAAAATCTTTAAGTGCTTTCTCCAATGTCTCAAGACTACCTGAGAGCCTTAGGCAGGATTTGAACTCAGTTTTTCCTGATTTCAGGTCCAATACTGTATATAACACTACTTCATTTGAGATAAGGTGGTAGAAAATTTTTAATGGTATCCTACCATACATCAAAAACAAAGATAAATCGAACCTTCACTGGAAAGATAAAGAGAATCAAGAAGTTTCGGTAGTTTGGTTACAAGTTTTTTGGAAGGAAGGTGGGGTGAGAAATGAATGTCAGCAGCTGGTAGGGAAGTAAATTTGAGCATCTACAGGTGGAATGCAACCGAGAGGGACAAAGTTTTCAGGTTTGGCTTACCTATTAGTTCCAACTATCTACAAAACTAGAAATAAAAATTCAGTGTTCTACAGGCATGGGTTCTACTTGGTTAATTTTTTGTGGTAACTGCATTATTTACAAATCAGATTTTCATTAGTTTCACCTAATTCTATTTCCATGACTGGTAATAACTCAGCTTCAGATTTCTGCATTTTCTAAAATTGTCTCGCAGACAATGGAGGTTATAGGTTATTAGGAAAATTTAGTGATGAGAAATCTGCATGGCAGAACATTTGGCTTATTGCTCTCTGCCTTGATAATTTGCTCACAATTAATCTGTGTGGTTTTTCTATTTCTTTTCTCACACATGCCCACTCAATGTTTTTTGTGAGGTTGGAATCATCATGATGTTGGTAGCTTTAAAGATGAAGAACACCTGAGCTCTCTCTGATACTTAAACAGCAAAAACCAACAGAATGCAGACATAATATGCACACAAATCTAAAATAGAATCTAAAAGGTCACAAAAAGGCAAGCAAAGGTCAATGAAGCAATGAGAAAGAAAAAGAAATGGCCCATGGCAGGGAATACAACACTTATAACTGGTCTGTAATGGATACTTCAAATGACACATGACATTTTTTTGTGTGACTGAACCAACATGATGAAGCTATCACTGCTGAACTTTATGTGGTTTCACAAGGAATAAGGAAGGCAGTATGGTAAAGTGAAAAGTGTCCTGAATTTAGAATCATAGGACAGGATTTCAAATCTTGGCTTTACTACATGCTAGCTGTGTGTCCATGAGAAAATTATTTAATCTCTATGGGCTTCAATTTTCTCATTTGTAAAGTTGGATGGGGAAGGCTGGATTAGATGACTTTTAAGAACTCTTTCAGCTCTAGACAGACAAACTTTCAACCACAAGCATTTGCAAGGTATATGAGAGTCTAAATTTTATTGTTTTAATTTTTTAACCTTAAGTAAATTTCATTGATATCTTGTATTTTTATATCACTATTATTTCCTAATATAGCTTCCCCACCCCTTACCCCATGCTCTAAAACCTGTTCTCCATAACTTGGTTTGAACCCTTCCTTCTAAAAAAGAAAAGTTTAAGTAAGCAAAACCAGCTAAGACAATGACTATTTATGACAGGATACTTGACATTCTGTCTTCATAGTCCCTTAGTTTCTATTGAGAACATAGCAGTATATTTCATTATTTCTTCTCTGAGTGGCTAGATTTGAAAATAGATTTGTATATTTGAAAAGCCTGTGCAAACCAAAGCAAGACTTGATTATGAACAAAAAAACCTCATCTCAAACAACTATCCAACTACTCACATGTACTTTATTAAAAGGAATGATGGTCTTCTTGGATCCTGAAGTGCCCTAAAATGTAATAAGAAAACTAGAACTGGTTTCATTTTAGATTTTTCCACATAATATAATTCTTTGGATCTTGTGAACATAAACAAACTTGAAATATTCCCTATATTGTATCAAAAAACAAAGAAAGACATCACTGAAATCAAGGACAAATGAATGATTCCCTTTAGGCTCTACTAATAGTCAAACAATTCCTGCTGTGTCGACCAGTATTTTCTGAATTATGCATCTGAAATTACAATAAAAAAACATCCAAAACAATATACCCTTCAAGAAGAATAAGTTACGTCATATTCCAATTTGTCTTTCATCTAATCAGGATAAAACTCATTTTCAGAAATTGGTATTTAAAAAGTGCCTACTAAGGAAATACTCCATTTTTGCCCCTAAAGTTCAACAGTATTTTGAGACAAAATCATATTCCCAGTTTTTATAATTGTCACTCTGTGTCTTAGATATGTCTAAATACTCAAAAAATGCTTCCAAATTCTTTGCTTGTGTAGTGTATATGTGTGTGTGTGTGTGTGTATGAAGGGGTAAGAATGGTGTAACCCTTATAGACTATATATGTCCACATGAATCTTTCTAGACTCTAACATCTGAATATATTACATACTAGACATGGATAAGGATATCTTCTTTAAACTTTTTAACTGTAAATACTATCCTTCGCCCATGAAACTCAAGTGAATTGATATTATTTGCTATTAATATATATATATATATATATATATATATATATATATATATATATACATAAAATATCTTCAACCAACTGCTCAAAGATCTCAAAAAATAACTTTGGAAGCAGATGTCACAGAAAACATATTTCTTCCCACCAATCACCTGGAATTCCTGAAGAGGAAGATACATCACTCACTACTACACTTCAGAGATAGAATTCTTCCTATATGAAAAAAGAAAGGTGGGTAAGTCATCTTTTAAAGAATTGCCACATACCATCCCAACTGGACACACATTTAGAGGACTGTAGACAGCTCTGGAGAATACCTTTCAACAACATACATGGATACATAAGTGTTGTATATACTTCTTTCTTTTTTGATTTCCATAGTGTAGACTGTGAGTTTCCACATAAACACTTGTTTGGAGAGGCCTTTGCTGCAAATAGAAGACCTTGCACAAAAAGCCCACATCTGAAGTTAGTGACCCTAATTCACCAAGAGGATTGTGCACTTTCTCCCTGGGATGACTTCCATCTCTCTTCTCATATTTTTGTTCTTTCACTCTCTACATTGTGTTCAGGTGTAACCAAGCTTCGACCATACCTACCCATGGTACACCTCTTATGCAGCTTGTCTCCATTTGTGGACTCCGAGGAAATGACATAAAAATATCCTCTTTCCTGCTGTTATTTGATCTGTGTATTGCTAACCTTCTCCCCCAACATACATTCAGATTCTTATGCCCCTGGGGAAAATATTCCTAATTGTGGTTCTTGTGCCTGTGTATTTCTTTTACTAAGTAATTAAGTTTCCTTTTGTTGTTCAGTTGTTTTCAGTTATCTACTCATTGTGACCCCATTTAGGGTTTTCTTGGCAAAAATGCTGGAGTGGTTTGCTGTTTCCTTCTCCAGCTCATTTTACAGATGAAAGAATTAAGACAAATAAGGTCAAGTGACTTGCCTAGGGTCACACAGCTAGTAAGATTATGAGACTGGATTTAAGTTTCCTGACTTTAGACTGACCATTCTATCCACTCTGCCACCACCTAGTTGTCAATCATGTTTCTGTTCTATTATTTTATGTTTACATACTATATCTAATACTATCTGTGGCATTATTATTAAATAAAAATATGGAAACCTTCCTCTATGGCAAGGAACCAGGCAAAGTATTAAAAATAAAGCAAAATAAAGCACGACTATGACCATGATTCCTACATTTTGGTCCTATGGATCTTCAGCAATGCTCAGCTTAATTCACTTTGACATAGTAGTCTATAATTCTTTGTTCTACTTAAGTGCTTATACTGTTTTCAAAGTTCAGAGGGATAAATTCCCGAAAGTCTGGGCTTCTAAGGAATGAGAGTTTTTACTGGTTATGTAGTCTTATTTTAGTGAATTTTATCCTAAAAAAATGTTCTTTACTTGCTAAAATACATCATTAGTGGTCCTGGTAGCTTGGTAGAATAACATAAGGGTTTCTAAGTCAGTGCTCTTTTTGGCATATTTCAGCCATTTTGTTTTCATATTTATAAAGTTTTCTCTTTGAATAAGATTAAGATGGTAAACCTCTATGACCAACATTGTTAATGGAATCTACAGCTTAAAATCAGGTTGTCTGTTTTTCTGTGCAAACACTCTAGGTGGATGCAGGAATGACGTGTCCACTTTGCAGGTCAGCATGGCTTCTTGGAATTTGATTCATCATGAGAATAATAAGTCTCATTTCAGCTTTATATTTCAGTATATATGTCAGTATCAGAGGAAATAGCAACAAAAGAAACAATCTGAAAATTACAAAGCATTGTACAAAGGTCAGGTATTATGATGATGATGGGGTTTTGTTTTGTGGGAGGGAAAGTAGGGGAGGGGTGGTTTGTACTTAAGCCTGGTATCCTTATGTCCTTTTCCTTGGCAGATCCATTTCTTATTTCTTTTAAGAATTTTCAGTTCACTAAATTTGTGCAGCAAGCAAAAGTTTGAGAACTGTTTTGAAAGGAATTCTGAACTAAGACCTCAAAGGCCTGAGTTCTAATTTAAGCTCAGAAATTATTCATCTTTATGAATGAAACTATTCATCTTCAAAGAATCAAGTCAAGCAGAGTCTTTGGGTCTCAATTATATGCATAAAATAAAGAAATTGGATTATAGGATACCTAATATAACTTCCAGTCCTAAAATGCTGTGAATTTGAATGCATAATCATAAATTAGATCCGATGACAAAACAAGTTTGGGGGGCAGAGGGCAAATGGGAGCTTATGTAATCAGGAGGTATTAGAGAAATGTTTTGGAGAACAAAGACAGTACTTGGAAAATTCTATGTAGCCAGTGCAATTTTTAAAAATTTTTTAAATATATAATTTATTTATTTTTCGGTTTTCAACATTCACTTCCACAAGAATATGAATTCAAAATTTTCTCCCCATCTCTCTACACCTCCCACTCCAGGACAGTGCGCACCCCATCCAACCCTTCCTCCAGTCTGTCCTCCCTTCTATTAACCCCTTTTTTTACATCCCTCTCCCCTCTATTTTCCTGTAGGTGAAATAAATTTCTATACCCCATTGCCTATGCAATTTATTTCCCAGGTGCATGTAAAAACAATTTTTAACATTCATTTTTAATGTTTTAAGTTCTATATTCTCTCCCTTCCTCTAAGCAATTTAGGTTAAACGTGTGGAGCCATGCAGAACACTTCCATAATAGTTATGTTGCAAAGGACTAACCACATTTACCTCTGTTCTATCCTGCCCTCCATTATTTCATTCTCTCCCTTGACCTGTCCTTCCACAATAGGGTTTGCTTCTGATTATCCCTCTCCCCAATTTGCTGTCCCTTCTATTATCTTCCCTCTCCTTTCCCCTTCTACCCTGCTTTCCTGAAAGGGAAAGTAGATTTCCATATTCAATTGAATGTTATTCCCTCCCTAAGCCAAAATCCATGAGAGTAAGGCTTACTTATTCTCTTTCATCTCCCCACTTTCCCCTCCATTGTGAAAGCTCTTTCTTGCCTTTTTTATGTGAGGTGGTTTGCTACATTCTAGCTCTCCCTTTCTCTTGCTCCTAATATGTTCCATTCAACAATAAATTTTATTTTTTAGATATTCTCCCTTCATATTCAGCTCTCCCTATGCCCTCTGTCTATGTATATATACATACATGCATACACCCATGTACATATACATACCTATGAATATATAATATACACATACATACATACCCATATACCTACATGTGTGTGTGTATATATTTCCTCTAGCTACCCTAACACTGAAAAAGGTCTCGTAATTTACAAATATCATCTTTCCATGTAGGAATGTGAACATTTTAACTTTAATAAGGCCCTTATGGCTTCTCTTTCCTGAATGTTTCTTCTGATTCTTGTATTTGAAAGACAAATTTTCCATTCAGCTCCTGTCTTTTCAACGTCAATGCTTGGAAATCCTGTATTTCATTAAAATTCCATTTTTTTCCCCTAAGTACTATACTCAGTTTTGCTGGGTATGTGATTCTTAATTTTAATCCTATCTCCTTTGACCTCAGCCAGTGTGATATTTTTGAAACAATTATTCACACCTTGGTCAAAGTAATCAATTCTATTGTGTGTGCTATGTCAATCTACATTATTGTTCCAAATGACCAAATTTAAATTTTATTCTTAGATAAGAGACAAAGAATTGTATAATCTTGAACACAGCACATTAAAATCTCCTCTGTGACCCTAAAAAGAGATCTTCAATCTGATACCCCAATTCATTCCTACAGGTATCTTAGCATACAAGAGTGCCAAGTACTCATTGTATAATCATGTAAACTGAATAAAGACTATGTCAGACTTCTCCTCTTTGTTAATGCTGGTAGAAGAATCTTGCTAGAAATGACCTTCCCTTTCTCAAATTTCCCACATTACTTTATTTGGATGTCTCCATATTTGAACACTTTTCACATTCTGAGTTGCATCATACTTTTTGTGTAGTTGTCTTAACTCTTTCATCATATTGCACTCTCGAGGGACGGTGTAATTTTCTTATCATTCTATTCCCAGTACTTAGCATGATTAACATGTGCATATTAGGAACTTAATAAATATTTATTGAATTCCGTTAAAAAGCAAGAACTAGGAAAGTCCTTCTAATTGTTAGTGTCCTCCCCCTTCTTACACTCCCTTTGCTTCATTTTCTTTGTAAACATCATGCCCTTCTGCTATAATGTAGGCTCTCAGCACAGAGATGGCTTTTCATCTTGCATTTATAGCCTTCGCATGTTGCATAGGACCTTACTCCCACTAATAAGAATCTCTAATGGCATTCATGCAATTTAATTTAATTTGCATCACAACTCATCTTACTTCATCATAGAGGGTAAGTTGTTTCTACTTTTAACTGCCCTCCTCTAGGAATTATGGAATTCTTTGCTACTCTAGCATTGCCTCAACAACTTAGCGCAGAGCCCGATACATAGTAAGCACTGAACAAATTCATGTTGCCTGCCCAATTACTACTGGACATTTTTAAATGAATGTTTCATAAGTATCTCAATCTCAATATATACAAAGTAGAACTAACTACCATTTTCCCAAAATTGCCCTTTTGTTAACTTCTTTGTCTTAGTTGAGTCATCCAGGGTCTCAATTCCTCACTATTTCCATCATGCGTTCTTGGCAATATTTGCTCCTCCTCATTTCTCACATTCATCTCCTCTTTACTTACATAGCCAACACCTCAGTTCACACTCTAAGCACTTCTCACTTGGATTATTGTACTAGCTTCTTAAATGATTTCTCTGCCTTTAGTTACTCCCTTCCACAATGCATCCTCCATGTAACTACCACATGATATTTCTAATGCACATTTTTCTACCATATTGTTACCCTACTAAAAAGACTTGCAGTATCTCTCTGTTGCCTCTAGGTTGAAATAAATATAAACCTATTTGACATTTATACCCCTTCATAATCTGACCCTAATCTATATTTCTTAAATATACATCTAATTTGTACATATACATACATGCTTTCATATACTATGCAGTCCCTCTTCGCTGCTCTTCATCTATAGTCCGTTGTTCATCTTAGTGCTTGTATATAGGTTATATTCTATACCTGACATATGAAAAACATTTATTAAGTACCTAATATGTTCCAGGCACTGTGGTATATGCTGGGGATACATGAAAGAAAAAAAGAGAGTCCTTGGTCTCAGGGAGCATAGACTCAAAGAAGGAAAGGAAAAAATAACTGAAAAGGAAGTTGAAAAGGGAGGACAGCTACCAGGTGGCATCCAGACGTGGAGCATGATGATGATTTTTGGAACTGAAACAAAGAAGCATCGGTTGCAAATGAAAAAATGGATGGGATTTTGAACTCACTATAAAGGGAAGCTATGGGAAGAGTTTTTAGTTTTACCCTTTAGCCCTCCAATTAGAGGGATAGAGGTAACTGAGAAACTGAGGGTACTGATGAGGCATGCGTACTGAAGCTGAAGTAACCTCCATGATGCTGAGCTTCCTCGTGAAGAGCTTGTCCTGTGTGTTTGTGTGTGTGTGTGTGTGTGTGTGATGATAATGTTGATGATATTAGAGTCAAAACTAAACAGAGAATCTAGTGGCAACTAATGAAATATACTTTTTCCTCCCCTGTGCTTAGCCTCTTAGAATCCATGGATTTGGAAGATCAGAGACTACAGCTAAGGAAGCTCCTGAGAAGTCTATTAAAAAACATGGAAATGGGAGCTGTCTTTGGATTTATGAAATACTCTATGTGTATCTTCAACTTCATAATCTGGGTATGTCACTGCGTTATCCTGGAAGTCAATACATGCAGTTGTCAGCAAACAAGGTCAAGAGATCATTGGTGGAGGAGCAGCTGGACTTGGCATATATGCTGCTGCAAATCTCTTGCTAGCTGTGGGTGCCATCAGCAAGGTCCTTGGATTCCTGGGATGCTGTGGTGCTATGAAACAAAGTTGTTGCGGGCTGTTCTTCTTCATTGGACTAAGTCTAATTCTGATTACTCATATTGCCACAGATGTAGTAGGCATTGTCTACAAACCCAAGATTGAGGAATCATTTCAAAAGAGCTTCCAGGAGCAAATAAAAACTTTGATCCAAGATGGTACTTAATATGAAACATTTAAAAACAGCTTGGATCAAATTCAAAAGAAGTTTAAATTCTGTGGCTTGATCAATGAAGTTGCTGACTGGGGAAAGAATTTTGACCAATATTCTTTATCATGTGAATGCAGAAATGATACTAATACAAAATGATATCTGTGTAACTAAAGCTATGGGAAAATAAGTTTACAGAGACGTATGGTGACTACATTTTATATGTTACATTTGGAGTGGCAGTGGTTGAGACACTTGGCATAGTGTTTTCAGATGAGGATGGATTTACTTTCATTTTTTAATTTAAAATCTGCTGTGTAAAGCCCAGCTCTGCATGAGGATCCTTCCTTTCAGAGCACAAAGTGTATATGCCCCTCTTAGCCAGAGGTGGCATTTGGAACACTTGGCAGTCTCTAGCTCCTGTGTCCCCTGGGCACTTGAAGGGCTCTAGGTTCATCTGCTGCCACAACCAGTGTGTCACAGGCATGGCACAGACAGGGAAGGATGGCAGCCACAAGCACCCCAAGGAGCAGAGGCAGATGCTGAGCACCCTGAGGAGAGCATGGCCAGAATCAAGCCAAGGTGAGACAGGAGGTGCTGCAGAGATAACTCACCTTTCACACATGCAAACATGCTGGGGAGGGGACCATTCTGATATCCCCAGAGCACAAGAGTCTGGTATTCTAAATACCCTTTTCCCCAGAAGTGGGGGAGAAGGAATAGTAATTTTACTGTCTGAAGATTATGCTGACCACCACTTGACAGGACAGTGCATGGCTCACAGCTCTGGGCTGGGGATCTCTTCTGAGGTGACTGGGTTGGGCAGCTAGGCATGGGGAGCAGGAGTCAGAAAGGAGCTGGAGAAGCCATGGGCTAGCATGGTACCAGGTCCACTCCTGCCACACTCCTTGATGATGCCAGCCCCTCTCCTCCATCATGTGGCCCCTCACTTGGATTTCTCCTCCATGGGCAGAGGCAAGTACCAGTCTCTGGGGGTGGGGGGTGGTTCTGCCTCTTGATCCACACTGAGGGGCCAGGGCCTCTACTTGGGCCAGGATGCCAACTAGCTCGATCTTGCAGAGGTACTCCTGCCCTTCTCTCACCCTGGCCGTGTCTGTAATCTCTTTCTCACTGGGCCCAGGCCGGAAAGTTCCTCAGGGTCCTCAGAGCTTCTATCCTGCACAGTGATCCTTGCAACTCCAGGAGGCCCTGAGGCTCTCCTCAGCCTAGTCATTTTGCAGTTCCTTCACTGCCTCCCTTCCTGCCTTGTGTTTTCTATGGTCTTACCCTGCCAGATTGGGAAAAAATGAAGCTACAGAAGTGAAGCCTTCACCCACCAAATCTGCCTTTTAAGAATTGTTTTGCTTAAAAAAAATACAATTTGGTGAAGAAATATTCAATTTGTTAAATTATTACATTTTGCTGAAAGCATGGATGATTTCATTAGATAACTTTAAGAATAAAATGACAATAAGGATAAGAAAATATATTTTTATTCAGAATAAAAACACATTTTGTTTAAAAAAAAGATCCGTGGATCTTTTTGAGTCCTTCTCTAGTCCACACAGATACCAACGTTCCTCCTCCAACACCATTACTTTTTGTTCCTTTCGTATATATTTTGTATTTGTCTACAAATATACATTTCTTCTCATAAAATGTAAGTTCTCGAGGGTCAGGACACTTATTTTGTTTCTGCCTTTGCATCCCTGTAGCCTGGGATGGTGCTCACATATATTAGGCACTTAATAAATTCATATTGATACATAGAATTTGATCCATAAAATATTAGAATCAGGGGGTTAGAAGATTGTTTTATGTCTCTCGAACTCAACCAGATTCACCTCTCCACTCCATAACTCAAATATCAAATGGGTCATCCAGTTTGTGGTTGGATGAGTAAGAAAGAGCATATAATTTCCTGAGATAGCTCGTTCCTTTTAGAAGTAACTCTATTTATGAGGCTTATTTTTTTATATTGAGCTGAAATCTTTCTCCCTAAACCTTCAGCCCTTTTGACTACTTTGGCACTGTAAGGCAAATCATAATAAATCTAATCTATCTGATTAAAAAAGAAGCAAAAAAACCATTTAAATGCTTGTCTTTCACAAAATCTATTCTGCTGCTTAAAAATTCTTAGTTTATTTAACCAATCCTTTTTTAAAAATGAGTTTTATTGATACTTTCTAAACCATGAGTCACTTTTGGACGTACCGCTCTCTAGTCCCAATGGAGTTGTAGCAAAGGAAAATAGCAAAGCAAAACTGACTCTGGCAAGATATGCAGATTCTGTCTCCATCATCAAAATTCTTGGTATCTCTGCCAAGAGGAAGGGAATATGTATTCTTATCTGTCTCTGGGATCAGTATTGATTTTTAAAATTACTCTGACTTCCTTTCAGTTTTCTTTTTAAGATGTCATCATCATTGTGTGTATTGTTATCTAACTGCTCTTATTTCACTCTGCATCAGTCCATATAAATGTTCTAAGTTCTTTAAATTCCTCATGTTCATCATGAGCAGTAATATTCCATTATCATACAGTCAACAACTATTTATTAGGATAACTAGGTGACAGATCAATAGAATCTTGGCCCTGAAATCAGGAAAACCTGAGATTCAATTAAGTCTCAAATACTTGTTAGATGTGTGACCTGGGGCAATTCACTTATGCTTTCTCTGCCTTGGTTTCCCCAACTCTAAAACCAAGCTCATAAAGCATCTAAGTCATAAGGTCATTTTTAGTATGAAATGCGATAATATTTTTAAGTGATTAATATAGTTCCTGGCACATAGTAAGTGCTTTATATACTTAACTGCTTGTTTTCATACCCTTTAAGTGTTTACTGTGTGCTAGGAACTGTCTGAGGGTCAGGGATACAAAAAAAAAAAAACATTGTCCCTATTCTCCAGGAATTCACATTCTAAAGATGAAATGCACAATTTTAATTACCAAACAGATCATTCATGAATAACATCACTGTATATAGAATAAAAAGAAAAACTGTGAAGTGGAAAGTTCCATATATAGTATCACTGATAAAAGTATAATAACAACTGATTCTTAATGATAATATTATAGATTCCATCACCATCATGATCATTCAATTCTAGGCTTACCCTAGCTTGTCAGTATTCTTTCCAAAATAGGGAAACTCAGAGTATACCCAATACTTTATATAAGGTCTGAATAGGAGAGAGTATAATGAGACATTGCTGCCTCTCTTATTATTAATATTATATTTTTATCAATGCATTCTAAACTTAGTTTATTTTGCAAGTCACATCACATATGATGTAAAACTGGAGAATGTTAGCTTTTGGGAAAGATCTCAAAAGCCAATTAATCCAACCTCTCTCATAACAAGAGTCCTCTACAACATATTTAAGAAATCATCATTACATTTTTACTTAAAGACTTCCAGAGATGGGGATCTGAGAAAGACCATTCCACTGGTTTTTACTTTTGGTTCTGATTCTTTTCACTACATGACTAATGTGGAAATAACTTCAACATGATTGTACATGTATAACCCATATCAGATTGCATGACATCTTGGTGAGAGGAGAAGGGAAGGAGAGGGAAATTTTCTCTTTATAGATATATATATATATATATACATATATATATATATATATCTATATAATTATATATATATAATTCAAAACCTTATAAAAGTGAAAGTTGAAAACTAAAAATAAATAAAAATTTAAAATAGAAATATGTTCCACTTGATATCAAAAACTCATTGTACAAGTTTAAGGCATAGTGAGATATAGTTAAATAATGCATGTGAGAAAGCCCAGTTCTTTCTCATAGTACAGTAGAGCTGGTTTTACCAGGGAGAAGTTGCAAAGAAGCAAATTTAGACATCATGAATAGATTATCATATTAATAACACAAGCTATTCAAAAGTGGAATGGTCTTTCTCAGATTCCCATCTCTGCAAGTGTTTAAGCAAAAATGAAATAACTGGGGAGTCTAAGGCCCTCTTCTAGATCCAGGACAGTTAGGCTTCTAAGGATCCCTGAATGATTTTGAGATACCTCTTCTCTAAGACCATTGGCTTGAGTCACCTGTTAGCCACTGATGAGTAGTGTCCCAGTTCAATTTAATCACATAACATCAATTTGATTTTACAAAAAGGTATTTACTTCAAAGATATGAGCAGGAACAAAAGCATAAATACTTCTGTCTCCCGGGGCACTCTCCCCTCCCTTACCTTGGTCTCTGGAGAGATTGAATTCAGACTTAACCCAGTTCCTAAATGGCATTGTTTCCACCAAGTTCACCTCCTTGTGGCATTACTGCCAGATGAGTCCTTGTCTCTGGGTTGAGTCCCAAAGGCTGCTCCTCCCTTCTCAGGGCATTGGTATTTGGCTTAATACAAAACCTGACATGAATTCCAAATCCTAATTCTAAATCCTAAACTCTGGAGGGTTTGTCCTCCTGAGCTTTCACAACCCACAATGTCAGAGGTTCCAGATTAATCTATTTGCCTAAAATTAAGGAGAGCAAATGGCAAGGCAAAAAGACTGAGGCCAATGTTCATGGTGCCAGATATTAGCCTTAGTGGGGAGAAGTCCCATACAAAGAAGTCAAAAGAAGATTGAACAGCCAAAGAGAAAATGACTGAGTGAGCCTTTATAGACACCCCCAGGTGCAGTCAGTCAAAGAGGCTGCCATTTACCATTTGGTTAGCAGGGTGCAACTCATTGTAGAATGTCTCCACATGCTCCAATGTCTCCCCAAAGCATTTCTAATACAAATCATCACCACTTCACAGCAAGTAGGGTCTCTAGCCTCTTTTATACATTGAATAGTATCAGAGTTGCTTTGTAAGCGTACCAGATCCTGAATATTTCATTTTGTTTTATTTTACTATTTAAATTTATTTATTTATTTTTAGTTTTCAGCATTCAATTCCATGAAATTTTGAGTTCCAAATTTTCTCCCCATCTTCCCTTCCCCCCAACCCAAGAGAGCATGCATTCCTTTGACCACTTGCCCCAGTCTGACCTGCTTTTTATCATTCCCACCTCTTATCCCCTTCCCCTTTACTTTTCCCTCTCTGCCTGGTGTGAAAGAACCTGTCTGTCGACTTTTCAGGTTGTCTGGGGCTGAGGATTTGTTTCAGTCTCTCATTTTGTGGGTCCTGTAGCACTAGAATTTGTTTAGAGTCATTTTTCTCATAGGTATTTGGAGGACTTTGGGTTAGAGTTCAGAGAAGTCCCTGCTTTTACTTCACCATCCTGGTTCTGCCCCTTGGAAAATATTTTCCTTTGTATTGACATATATTGAAGGGATTGTTTTGAGTCCAATTGTATAGCACTGTGCGGGCTATTGCACAGTACAAGTAACTGGACAAACTCCTTGATCTTTAATCAATGACATAATTTTCAACATAGGTTCTTTGTGCCCCCAAAATAAGTTAGAGCATTTAATAAGTTCTATGAATCTATTTAGCCCTTAGCAAAGTAGCTGGCCCCGACTTATTATAGCAAACATTTAATGTGTTTGTTGATTGCTAGGTGAAATAATTGGGCCATATTCCAGGTCTTTTGAACAATCATCAAATTGTATCCCCTATTTTAAATGTGAAGATCTAACTCAACTAAACATTTCTGAGGCTGAAAATTGCTATAAATATACTTTAGGTCATGTGACCAACCAAACTGTGGACTAGACAATTTCTATGAATCTTACATTTTCTCAAACCTTTTGAACAAAGTAATTATGTGACCAAGATAAAGGAATTTCAACTCTCTTCAAGATCGAAGACATCAAGAACCTCAGCAAAGTAAACATTCAATAAACTTATAGCACACAAGGCTAATCTCTAATCAGGAATGTGCTTAATCAATACTCCCCATGTTTCCTTCAAGCACCAAGGCTATAAAAGTAGCCCACTGGCTTGTAGAACTCAATTCTGCCTTCTATATTCCAAGAACTTTGCTCAGAATGCAATAGCAGTTACGCGATAGTATAGAATAAGCTCAACATTAATGTAGGAGGTAATAAAACAAGTAGAACCCTGTTCCACAATAGAGCTTAACTAAAGACCTGAGGAAAAGAGAGAATTGCACCAAGGTATATATTTGTATTGCTTCATAGCCTGAGAGAAAGAGTCCTGCATCCAGCTGGACTGGACTAAATATGTCCTCCTAGATATCACTTTCAGCAGAGACGTATGCAGACTGATGAACCTTGAAATTGTGAAATGTGAAAATAATCTAAAATAGCTTTGAGATCTAGGCCCCAAGAGAACTATGTTCAAAGCAGAAATGTCAGAAAGTGAGGAATGGGAGGAAATAGGAAAAATAATTAAAATTCCCTAAGATCTCAGGAGGAAAACAAAGTTCAATTTGCTTCTTTGCAACTTCTACCTAGTGATATAATTTATATCACAGGATAAACAGATAAACCAACAGGTGGAACTACAGCAAAATGTTCCTAAATGATATAAAAGAATAACAATTTTGAAAGCAGAATGTATGACTTGTACAGAAGAAATAATTGATATGATAGAAAAACTTGAATCCTTGCTGGTAAATCCTATCAAAGACACAGCAGAGAGGATGACTGATTTGGAATGCAAATATGTAAAAGTGAAGGATAATCTGGAAGAACAGAAGCAAAAAAGCAATAACATTAAAAGAAAACATGATCTCCAAACAAGCAAACCATATTGATTTCAAAGATAGAATGTTTAGAGATAACTTAAATATTGGGATTATATACTGGGAAGTGTCCCAGTATATAAATAAAAAAATCTGAGCACTATAATGAAAACTATAGTATAAGAAAGCCGCCTCTACATTTTGAATACTGAAGATAAAATGCTAGTCAGATGATTCCACAGATCACCTCCAAGAAAACAGAAGAAAACAAAAGCCTGTGTCCCAACCTCTAAAACATATAATGATAATCTCAACAATTTCACTGACAAACAGCAAATTTTACAAATGGCCAGGAGAAAGAACTTCAAATATAAAGGAAAGGAAATTGGAATAACACAGGACTATTTTATACCAACAAGAAACGACTGGAGGAAATGGAGCTTTCAGTGTCACAGGGCCATTGCTTCAACACCCACATTTTCTTTTTCTGTTGATGCTGTATGGAATACTACAGCATCTAAATATTCAAGTTGTAGGTTAACTAAAGGGCAATGGAAAGGCACATGGTGGGCATTAGTAGACAGGTGACATTTTACCAACAAAGCATTTTTCAGGAGATGTGGTATAATTGTTATAATCAAATGAGGTTCTGGAAAAGAGGGAGGTTGGGAGGGAAGAAAAACAGGGAAAAAAAGAAATTTACAAGATAATTTTCCTGTACATTTGAAAGGAATAGCAAGTTGTGCATAGTAGATATGAAGTTTTAAGTACAATCATCTTTCTTACTGTATTATGTCATAGCAATGCTTGTTTTATTTCACCAATTAAAATAATAAATTAAAAATTAAAAAAGGTAAGAGGGCTAATTAATGCAAAGTCATATTGCATGATTTCAATGCAATATTAAGAGATCTTCAGGAAGTCTTGCAACAAGTTGGTTAGACCACTTTGGAAAATTTATAGGAACACGTGGACACAAGATAGATGTGATGAGACAGGAAGGGATAGGCGTGGATAGGTACTGATCTGTACTAAAAGGAAAGTATTCCCATCAGGGAGAATTTGAATTCATAGCAGTATGGAAAAAGAGCTAGGCTGTTCCTCTTATAATAACTATATTGTTTATTGCTGTAATATACTCCAAGCCTTTCAGACATGGTTAAACCTTGTATAACTTGTGCGGTGATTACATAGATTTCAAGAAGCCTCCAAAGAATACCTGACTTAAAATCTGGCTTTAGCTCCTCATTATCTTTGTGACCCTGGGCAAGTCACTTAACCTTTGTTTGTCTCAGTTTCCTTGTCTATAAAATAATAGCATCTACCTGCTATCATTGTTGAGAAGATTAAATGAGATAATGTGTATAAAGCACTTAGCACAGTGCTGGTCACATAGCAGGTACTTATGTTAATAGCATTGCTAGTATTACTACATATTTATATCCATATGTAGATCTATTAATGTAAGTGTGGTATAAGGACAAATTCTAAAGAAATTCTTACAGATAAAAATACTTTAAAAAACCAAAACAAATTAGAAAATTTAACCATTGTCTCAAAGTGTAGCAATTTTCATTTATATTGTAAATGGCAAAGTATCAGTTTTCTTTTAGGAGCTAATCTCAGGGCCAGTTTACTTTGGGACAAAGAGATCTCTACCTCCTTCCCATAAAGAATCCATAAAGTGCTTCTGCATTGAGCAAAAATACCAGGACACATGCAAGGAAAGAAATATATTAAGTTTTTGTGTGGTACAATTATATAATTCTTAGGATATATGGTTTATTGATTAAATCTGGAATAAATTTTTCCCCTTAATTTGCCAATAAACTAATTTTTGTCAATAAATTGTAACATAGACACATTATTAGGGATTAAATTATATTTGGTTTGAGTAGTGAATCTCAATGAAATATCATAGTATCCTATCATAGATACAAGTATTTAGCTGGCAACTTGCTGTGTAGATTTTCACCATAACACTAAACGAGTATTACAGTCACAGGACCCGGCTTCAAAACTTGCTTACTAGCATGACTTCTGCCAAGTCATTTAATCTCACTGGGTGTTTATTTTCTCTTCTGTATGTGGCATCAGAAGCCATCTCCTGGTCTAAATCTATGATCACATCATCTACTTCTCAAATACCTGTTCATAGTGAATGAACACAGTACCTTACTCCATCCCAATGGATTGAGGGAAAGATTTATTTCCTGTAACTTGCAAAGACTCACTAAAGATTTAAAATGTTTTCAATATGACCAAAGTAAACTATGGTATCCCATAAGAAAACATATTCTATCTTTTAGACCCATTAGCATGAAGGCCTAGGGAAACAAAATGGAATAGCAGTTTCCACTAGTCTGCTGGCTTGCTGTCTATTCACTTATGAGAATATTATTAAAGTGGTTTCCAGAGAACTTTCCTAAAGGGAAATGAGGGAAGAGACCATTATTTACTAGAGACTTAAACAATGTTGTATGCAGGAGGCCCAGTATATGGGTCCCACTTAGTGTGATTTACTCACATGATAACTGCCTCCCAGCAAGAAAAGACAGGCTTTGTTTAATCAGATTATATAAGCATGTAAGACACAGAAAGCTCAGTTCTTGTCCTAAAACGTCACTGGATGGCAGCCTAATTGAGAGATAACTCTGTGGGGTTGGGGGGGAAGGGGAAATTGGCAATTAAGTCTGAATACTTAATAAATGTTTCTTGCTATTAATAGTATTTACAATGCTTACACAATATCTTGATTTTCTCTAAATAGGTATCGATTACTAAGATGACAGTTTGTTACTATCCGAGAAAATGTTTTAGTTTAATAAAACATGAGGTAACAATGCTCTATAACAAAAAAATATATTTTTATGCAAATCACAGGAGCATCGAGTTTCAGAGTTAGTAGCGGCTTCAGTTGCCTTTTACTTCACTCTTTATCTTCCACCACATAGCTGGTAAGTAGTCATCTAGTGGTTTAAAGCCCTCAGTTAGGGGAAAACAAATTCCTCCTTGGAAACCCATTCACTTTCGGATAGCATAAATTGTTAGTAATTTTTTTCATTATGTCAAGTTTAAATTTTTTTTTTGGAAGGTCTACCAATTGCTCCTAGTTATGTAGCCAAAAAAATCCTTGGAATATTCAGAGAACAAGCTGTCAAATTTCTAGTGTTCTGGATGCTGGTTGAAAATATATGTCCTGATTAAGAAGTAATTACATTTTATTTCATGAAGTCTTTGTTTAATATTTCAATTATTTTCCATGATCTTTCATTTACCATATACATCTTGGATGGGCAATTATGAAGCAAATTAGGGAAAATGAAAAAAAAAAAGCAAAAAATAAGCATTATATTCAGAAGACCTGAATTCACCTCTTGGTTCTAACACATATTGAGGAAAGCTACTTAAGGTTTTTTGTTTATTTATTTGTTTTTGGTCTTTGGTAGGGAGGGGTCCAAATTTGTGATTTCATTAGTATGAAGAATTTCCTTCTGCCCATGTTTATCAGCAAATGTTCTCCAACTTATAGCCTAACAGACTTGTCTGGGTCACAAAGAAATTAAAATATCTTACCTAAGGTCATATTACCAGTATGTGCTTCTGAGGAATGTACTTGAACCCAGATCTGGACCCTGTGGCCATCTCTCTATCCACTGTACCACCCTGCATTTCCAGTTGTTAGTGCTTTATTTTACATAGTGTTTTATGAATTGCAAAACATTCTATATACATTCAATACGCAATTTAACCACTCTCATCCCAATGTATCTATATTGTAGTACATACATTTTGTCACCAATTTACAGACCAGGAAACTAAGGTATAAAGAGGCCAGTGATTTGAATAAGATCACTCTCATAACTGACCAAATACCAATATTCTGACAATCAGTTTCATGATATTTCCACTATATATTTCACTTTCTCAAATCTGTGAAAAGATTTAGGATGTCATCAACTTGGAAGTTACCTCTAATTATGCTTATTACATTTCATTCCTACCTGCCCATCCTATGCTTATAAAGTCCTATAGCTTATAAAGTCCATTTATGGGAGATGCACAAAACCTTTTGGGGGCCTTCTTCACTCTCTCTCCACATCAGGAAGGTACCAGTCGAACACTGACCAACCGTTATCTTTAGCTCTCATAGGTGAACAGGCCATCTTCTGTTACTTTCATGATTTTATTTTTATAGGATGCCTTATTCCTATACCTTTTATTGAGTCCCTCACTGGTAATATGTTGCATCCTACTTGTTTCCACCATTGCCTCCTTTATGATGCTCATTTTTAAAGGCATTTTTAAGGCAGTTTTGCAGATTTCATGATTATATTGAAAATGTGAACCTCTGCTTTTATGGAAAACTTGCAGTCTGGGTCATAGTAGAGGAAGGTCAGAGTACAAGCTGAAGACAAGTGGAGACATGACTAACCTGGGCACCTTTCTATAATTGAGATTCTGGGAATGGCCATCCAATTAAAGGGAGAGGTTATAGGTGCAAAAGTTACTTCCAATATATGAATTCTAGGGCTACAATGAACTTCAGGTGAAGAGGTCTCTGGGGTACAGCAAAGGAAGTCTACAGTGCAGGCTTACCTGGATACTCTCTTTCAAAGGAGGTTGTTGGAAGAGTTATTCAATAAAAAAGAATGGAAGGTAGGGTAGAAGGTACTTAAAGGTGGAATGAACCTCAGGATTTAGCACTTTCTGGAGCGTGGTAGAGATAGCCTGGAATGTAGTATGGAGATGGATGAAAAAAGGTAGAGGGAAAAATAATAAAAATTTTTCTTTTTGATATTCTTTCTTCTGTTTCCTATGAATTCTAGTCTCAACACTGAAAAGTTGATAGCTTTAGTGTATAGACAGGAAAAGCTCCTATATTCATAGTAAGAAATGAGTGTAAAATATAGCAATTTTCATTCTTTGGTGCTCTTCATGCGTAGTGCCTACCATTGCATTTTTAAAAAAAGTGTTTTTAATTTGGAGCCACAAGTCATCTTTCTAATCTATAAGCATTCTACCTCTCTCATTTCTTTCTCCTGTATCATACATTTCTTCCTATCATTTTTTCCACCTTTTCATTGAAGTTATCAGGTGTCAAAGTATATATTGATTTGATTTGGAAAGTCCTATATTGTCTTTATAGAATTTATTTACCAATTCATTTTCAGGAACTGGTGTTGGTACAAAAGCTGCAACAATTTTGATGGGAGTCTTTTTACAAATAATCTTCATTAGTACTGCGATAACTAATGACCAAATGTTCCAAGAAAATAATTAAAAAAGCTTTTTTATTTAATATTTTATTTCCCCTCAATTACATGGAAAGACAATTAATCTTTATTTTAAAATTTTGAGTTCCAAATTCTTTCCCTCCTCCTTCATTGAAAAAGCAAGCAATTTGATATAGTTTATATACCTGTGCAGTCATGCAAAATACATTTACAGGGTAGTCATTTTGTTAAAGAAAACACATTAAAAAATAAGAAAAATAAAGAAAAAGTATGCTTCAATCTGTACTCAGACTCCATCAGTTGTTCCTCTAGGGATAGAGAGCGTTTTTTTTCATAATTAGTCCTTCACAATTGTCTTGGATCATTGTATTGCTGAGAATAGCTTAAACCATTCATAGCTGATCATCCTACAATACTGTTGTTATCATATACGATGTTCTTCTGGTTCTGTTCATTTTACTTTGCATCAGTTCATGTAAGTCTTTACAGGTTTTTCTGAGAGGGTCCTGCTCATAAATTCTTATAGCATAATAGTATCCTATCAAAGTCATATATCAGAAATTATTCATCTATTCCCCAATTGATGGAAAATCCCTCAATTCCAATTGTTTTGTCATTAGCAAAAAAACTGCAATAAATATATTTTTTTACTATTAGTCTGTTTTCCTCTTTTTAAAATTTCTTTTGTGTATAGACCTATAGTGGTGTTGTTGTGTCAAAGGGAATGCATGGTTCTAGAGCCCTTTGAGCATTGAATATTTGAATCAGTATACAATTTCATCAACAGTGCTTTAGTGTCTCAATTTTCTTACATCCCCTCCAACTTTTGCCACTTTCCTTTTTTGTCATATTAACCAATCTGATAAGTGTGGAGTGGTAACTCAGAGTTGTTTTTATTGGAATTTCTTTAATTAATACTAATTTAGAGCATTTATTCATATGACTGTATATAATTTTTATTACTACATCTGAAAACTGTCTGTTTATATTCTCTGACCATTTATCAATTGAGGAATGGCTTTCATTTTAATAAATTTAACTTATTTCTCTACACATTTGATGTTTTTATAAGAGAACAGATAACTCTTTCTGCAGTTATGATTACTAAATTTGTCCTATTCTCTTTTTGCCCTGTCCAACCTCAAAAGTGTTTTGTATCTGACTTTTTACCTCCTTCAATTAACCCGCCATTCTCCCAACCCCCTCCCCTTTTCTTCCTTCCTTACTTTCCTGTATGGTAAGGGATTCCCATACTCAACTGAGTGTTCTTTGTGAGCCAATTCTGATAAGAATAAAGTCTATGCACCCTCACTTTCTCCATCTTCCCTGCCACTGTAAAAGATCATTCATGCTTCTTTTATGTGAAATAATTTACCTCATTCTACCTCTCTCTTTCCCCCTCTTACAGTGTATTCTCATCCCTTAATTTAATTTTTTAGATAATCATCACATCATATTCAAATTATACCTGCACCCTCTGTGTATAGTCCTTTTAACTATCTTATTGATGACAATTTTAAAGCAGTTATTATGTAGGAATGTAAACACTTTAACTTATTTAATCCCTTTTGATTTCTGTTTCCTGTTTACTATTGTAAAGTGTCTCTTGAGTCTTGTATTTGAAAGCCAGATTTTTCTACTCAACTCTAGTCTTTTTCATTAGGAATACTTGAAAGTCTTCTATTTATTTGAATGTTCAGTTTTCTCCCTGAATGATTATACTCAATTTTGCTGTGTAGGTCCTTTAATGTTAAATCTTTTGTTATTCTAACTGTAACTTCATTATATTTGTATTGTTTCTTTCTGACTTCTTGCAATATTTTCTCCTTGATCTGGAAGCTCTGAAATTTAGCTCTAATATTTCTTGGAGCTTTCATTTGGGATCCCTTTTACAAGGTGATTGATAGATTCTTCTAATTTCTATTTTACCTACTGGTTTTAAAATAATGCAGTGTTGCTTGATAATTTCTTGAAAGATGAAATTTAGGCTCTTTTTTTGATCATGACTTTGAGGTAGTTCAATGTTCTTCAGGTCAGTTAATGTTCCAATGGCATATTTCACATTTTCCTCTGCTTTTTTATTTTTCTGACTTTGTTTTATTGTGTTTTGGTGTCTTGTGCAATGATTAGCTTCCAATTACTCATGTCTAATTTTTAAGAGAGAAATCATTTTCTTCAGTGAACTTTTGTACCTCTTTTTCCATTTTTCCAATTACTTTTCAAGAAATTCTTGTCATCAATGGATTTTTGTGCCTTTTTCCATTTCCTTCCTTTTTTTAACCATTTAGCCTATTCTGTTTTTGAAGTTCTTTTTTCTCATATTTTTTCCTCTTTTGCTAAGTTGTTGACTCTTTTATTGCTGTCATTTCTCTTTCCTTTTTCAAAATCTACCTCTCTTACCTGATTTAAAGAATTTTTTTTCAACTATTTCATGGCCTGAGACCAATTTATATTATTCTCCAAGGCTTTGGATGTAGGAGTTTTGACTTTTTTGTCTTATTCTGAGCTTGTGTTTTGATTTTCCCTATCCCCATAATAACCTGCTATAGATAAGATCTTTTCCTTCTGCTTGTCATTTTTCTAGCCTACTTCTAGATTGTTAAGTCTTCGCTTAAGTGGATCTTTGTTTCATGTGTTGGAGGGTGCATTGTCTCAAGATTCAGGTATTGTGCGTGCGTGTGTGTGTGTGTGTGTGTGTGTACCATTTTCAGAGATAATACTGGGGACATGTAATTTTTTGGCTCTTCAGGGTGGTATGATTTACGGAGAGGTATGTTTATTACTCTCTTGGTTTGTGCTCTTATCTGTGAGTGATCACAATTATGGTTTTCTGCCCTGCAACTGTGATTAGGGTCCCTGCTATCCTGAGGCCATAAGCTCCAGTGTTCTAGTCTTTCTTTCCACCCTGGTACTGAGACCTAAAACTGACCCAGATCTGATTATGTGCAAAGGAACAGAGTACTGCCCCATTGTTAGCAAAAGGACTCCTGTAATTACCTTCTAATCAGTTGTCTATCCCCTTACTGTCTGTGGGATGAGAGGTCCCAAAGATGTTACCATTACCAATAATTCAGTTACTCCTGATTCAGTTACACCCAAATGTTCTCCTGGTTTTGCTCGCTTCACTCAGCATTAGCTCGTATAAATCTTTCCAACTTTTTCTGAAATCTGCCTGTTTGTCATTTCTTATAGTACAGTAGTACCCTATTACATTCATATACCATGACTTGTTTAGCCATTTTCCAATTGATGGGCATCCCCTTGATTTCCAGTTCTTGGCTACTACAAAAAGAGGTGCTATAAATATTTTTGTGCACATGGATCCTTTTCCCATTTTTATGATCTCTTTGGGATCCATCTCTACAAGCAGTATTTCTGGGTCAATGGGGATTCACACTTTTATAGCCCTATGGGCATAGTTCCAAACCACTCTCCAGAATGGTTGATCACCTCACAGCTCCGTCAATAATGAATTATTGTTCCAACTTTCCCACATCTTCTCCAACTCTTATCATCTTCCTGTTTTGTCACATTAGTCAATTTGATAGGTTTGATGGTATCTCAGAGTTGTTTTGATTTGCATCTTTCTACTTGATAGTGATTTAGAGCCACATTTCCTCTTTATCTAATTCTGTTTCCTGCTGTTTAAAGCAGGGATAATAAATATTTTTCTGTCTACTTTGTATATATCAAATGGTATTATGAGTATCAAACTATTGGTTATCAAATGATGTTGTGTATGGGAAAGCTCTTTTGTAATCATAAAATATTATATAGTGTAAGCTATGATCATTCCTCTGGGCATGTTGCAAATTCGAAAGTTTTGTGATATGGCAATTAGAAGACTGTTCTTGTAACCAGGAAGAGATGAGTTCAAGTTCAACTTTTAACACATACTAGTTGAGAAACACTGGGGAAGTCTCTTAAACAGTCATATTCCAGATAAGAGTTCTTGAACACTATCAGTTGAGGAAAATTTCATATTTCCAATACTATTGAATTAACACATCTAGGCCAAAAAGTTTTAATTTGATTGTCACTGTGACATACTTAGTGTGAAAAAAAATAGCAAAACTTTTCTTAGGAAAAAAGACAGCTTAATACTGAATTACTTTTTCTGTTGTGGTAGTTAGCATTATCTTCTTTAATTTTCCCTAAAAAGTGACTGGATCTTAGATCATCAGAGAAGTTGTCATTTAAAGTTTTGCACAATACAACAGAGAGAGAAAATTTATTTAACCATAGAAAAGTGAGGATGAAGTAGAAAGATTCACAGGTGGAGTAGAAAGATTCACATATGCTAGCTCTGAAACCACAGCCCATGGATATCTTGTAAAAAGAACTCCCAACAAATTCTGGAGCAGTGGAAGTCACGGAGCAACAGAGTGAAGGAGATTTCCGTTTCAGGGAGCCCTGAAAAACCTACCCCAAAGGTCCATCATGCACAGGATGGGAGCAGAGCCAAGCACTTCCATGGCCACGTGGCAAAAAGAGGAGCAGATGAGGGCAGGCTTCAGGGACAGAATCTCCAGCAGCCATGAAGGTCCCCCCACCCACAGATGCACAGGTCAGTGAGAGACTTCTGGGCTGACCGAGATGGGAGTGGGGTGTCTCCATAACTCATGCCTCCTCAGGAGGCAGGAGCAGAGGCAGTGGGTGACTAGGAGCTCCCAGAACAGGCAGGAGCTCCATTACTGAAGATCTCCGCATAAACCCCCTGAGGGAACTGAGCTTGTGAGGCATCCCTGCCCCAACCTGAGCACCAGAATTTAAGCTCACATTGAATAGCAGCCAGGCCCACCACTGAAAGCCCTGAGGCTGGGAAGCAGCATTTGAGTCTCAAACCCCAAGCACTACCTGGGTGGATCTGGGAGGGGGTGGAGAGGAATTTCAGAAGTTAGGTAACTGGCTGGGAAAATGCCCAGAAAAGGGAAAAAAAATAAGACCATAGAAAGTTACTTTCTTGTTGACCAGATGATTCCCTCCTTCCTTTCTGATGAGGAAGAACAATGATTACCATCAGGGAAAGACACAGGAGTCAAGGCCTCTGTATCCCAAACATCTGAAATAGATATCCAATGGGCTTAGTCCATGGAAGAGCTCAAAAAGGATTTTGAAAATCAAGTTAGACAGGTGGAGGAAAAACTGGGAAGAGAAATGAGAGAGATGCAAGAAAAGCATGAAAAACAGGTCAATACTTTGCTAAAGGAGACCCCCAAAAATGCCGAAGAAAATAATACCTTGAAAAATAGGCCAACTCAATTGGTAAAAGATGTTCAAAAAGCCAATGAGGAGAAGAATTCAAAAGCAGAATTAGCCAAATGGAAAAAGAGGTTCAAAAGCTCACTGAAGAAAATAGTTCTCTCAAAACTAGAATGGAAAAGATGGAGGCCAATGACTTTCTGAAAAAACAAGAAATCACAAAACAAAACCAAAAGAATGAAAAAGTGGAAGATAATGTGAAATATCTCATTGGAAAACCAACTGACCTGGAAAATAGATCCAGGAGAGACAATTTAAAAATGATGGGACTCCCTGAAAGCCATGATCAAAAAAAGAGCCTAGACCTCATCCTTCATGAAATTATCAAGGAAAACTGCCCTGATATTCTAGAACCAGAGGACAAAATAAGTATTCAAGGAATCCACGGATCACTGCGTGAAAGAGATCCAAAAAGAGAAACTCCTAGGAGC
>CM053771.1:123306470-123327035 GCA_028658325.1 Potorous gilbertii | reverse complement strand
AACTATTTTCTGTGCCAAATTGATACTTTTCAGGAAGATAATAATGAATCAATATTTATTAAGGCCTTATTCCACACTTGGTGCAGTGGGGAGCACTCTGACAAAGGAAAGTATAAACCTTATCTTCTAGGAGCTCAGAGAGGGGGAAGACAAAACATATATATATATATATATATATATATATATATATATATATGTGTGTGTGTGTGTGTGTATGTGTATGCAGAATGACATTATCCGTGTCATTAAATCTGAGAGTTGAAGTGGGGTTCAGCAGGTACATTGATTGAATGAGGAATGCCTTTGAAAATAGATTTTGAGCTAGGTGTTGGATAGGAGTTCCACAGGTGACACTGAGAATTTGAGTAAAGATCACTGAAGACAGAGGGAATGGCATAAGCAAAAGTACAATGAAAGAAAAATCAGGACATGTTGAAGGAACTGTGAATATTCTAATTTGGGTGGAGCACAGCATGGTGCAGTGGAGAGAGTCCTGTATTTTGGGTTCAAGGGTCTATTATTGAATCTTGACTCTGCCACATACTACCTCTATGACAGTGTCAAATAACCTCTCTAAACTTCAGTTTTCTCATATATAAAATCAGAGGGTTGAATTGTCTTCTAAGTTCTCTTCTAGCCCTACATCTCTGATATTAGGATCCTAGGGTACCTATAGGGAAGAGTCCAGTGAGGTTGAAGTACAAGAGACATGTTGTAGAGTAGCAGAAGACATGACAAAATTGGGTTCAGTTTACAGTTACATTTGAATGTAGGACTTGATTCAGTTGGAACTGAGGAATCCTAAAGATTTTGGAGCAGAGGTAATACATAATAAGCGCTATGCTTTTAGAAGATTCCTCTGAAAACTGAGCAAAGAATGGCTTGGAAAATATTGAGTTTGAATACAAGAAGAATAGAAAATAATAATAATAAATAATAGCAACAACAACAAGACCACCACCAGCAGCGCAACATTCTGTATTAATATAGTACATTAGGGTTTGCACAGTACTTTGCAAATATAATCTCACTTTATCCTCATAACTATCCTGGGAATTAGGTGCTACTTTAATTCCCATTTTGCAGATGAGGCAACTGAAGCTGACAAGGGTTAAATGACTTGCCTAAAATCACAGAGCTAGCTTATGTCTGGGGTAAAATTTGAATTCAAGTCTTTCTGTGTCTAGGGCCAGTGCTCTTTTTTAAAAAGTATATGTAATTTATTTATTTTACACTTTTCAACATTCAATTCCACAAGAATTTGAATTCTAAATTTTCTCCCATCTCTCCCCACCTGCACCTCAGGTCAATATGTATTCTGATTACCCTTCCTCCTCCAATGTGCCCTCCCTTTTATGACCTCGCTCCCTTTCTTCATCCTCTTACTACCTATTTTCCCATGGGTAAAATAGATTTCTATACCTCATTGCCTGTACATCTTATTTCCCATCTGCAGGAAAAAAACAATTTTTAACATTCATTGTTAAAACTTTGAGTTCCAAATTTTCTCTCTTCCTCCCTCCCCATTCACCCTCACTGAGAAAGCAAGCAATTCAATATAGGTCATACATGTGTAGCCATGCAATATACTTCTATAACAGTTATGTTGCAAAAGACTAACCACATTTCTCTCTATCTTGTCCTTCCTTCCATTTATTCCATTCTCTCCCTCGACCTGTTGCCGTCAGAATAAAGTTTGCTTCTGACTATCCTTTTCCCCAATTACTGTCCCTTCTATTATCTTCACTCTCCTATCCCCTTCACCCCACCCCTTGTCTTCCTGCAGGGTAAAATAGATTTCCACACCCAATTGAGTGTGTCTTATTCCCTCCTTAAACCAAATCCCATGAGAATAAGACTCATTTATTTCCTTTCATCTCCCCCCTTCCCCTCTATTATAAAAACTCTTTCTTGCCTCTTTTATGCGAGATTATTTGCTACATTCTACTTCTTCTTTTCTTTTACTCCTAGTATATTCTGCTCAACAGTAAACTTTGCTTTTTAGATATCCTCCCTTCATATTCAGCTCACCCTGTACCTTTTATGTATATATGTACATACACACATGCACTCATGTACATACACATACCTACACATACACATGCATGTATATAATATAAATATACATGCATACCCATACATACCTACATATATATGTATGTGTGTGTGTGCATGTGTGTTTGTGTGTGTGTGTGTGTGTGTGTGTGTGTGTGTGTGTGTGTATTCCCTCTAACCTAATACTGAAAAAGATCTCATGAGTTACAAATATCATCTTTCCATATAGGAATGTAAACAGTTTGACTTTAATGAGCACTTATGACTTCTCTTTTCTCTTTACCTTTCATGTTTCTCTTGATTCTTGTATTTTAAAGTCAAATTTTCTATTCAACTCTGGTCTTTTCCAAGAATGCTTGGAAGTCTTCTATTTTATTGAATAACATTTTTTCCCTTGAAGTATTATCAGATTTGCTGGGTAAGTGACTCTTGGTTTTAACCCTAGGTCCTTTGACCTCTGGAATATCATATTCCAAGTCCACAGATCACTTAATACAGAAGCTGCTAAATCCTGTGTTATCCTGGTTGTATTTCCACAATACTTGAATTGTTTCTTTTTGGCTGCTTGCAATGTTTTCTCCTTGACTTGGAAATTCTGAAACTTGGCTATAACATTCCTAGGAGTTTTCCTTTTGGGGTCTCTTTCAGGAGGTGATTGGTGAATTCTTTCCATTTCTAATTTGCCATCTGGTTCTAGAATATCAGGGCAATTTTCCTTGATAATTTCTTGAAAGATGATGCCTAGGTTCTTTTTTTGATCCTAGTTTTCAGGCAGACCAATAATTTTTAAATTATCTCTCCTGGATCTATTTTCCAGGCCAGTTGACTTTCAATATGATGTTTCACATTGTCTTCTATTTTTTCATTCTTTTAGTTTTGTTTTATAATTTCTTGATTTCTCATAAAATCATTAGCTTCTATCTGCTTCATTCTAAAATTTAAGAACTATTTTCTTCTGTTAGCTTTTGCACTTCCTATTCCATTTGACCCATACTTCTTTTTAAGGCATTGTACTCCTTAACTTTTTGGACCTCTTCTGTCATTTAAGCTAGTCTGTTTTTAAAGGTATTATTTTCTTCAGCATTTTTTTTTTAATTTGGGTCTCCTTTAGCAAGCTATTGACTCATTTTTCATGATTTTCTTGCATCGTTTTCGTTTCTCTTCCTAATTTTTCCTCTATCCCTCTTAGTTGATTTTCAAAATCCTTTCTGAACACTTCCATGGCTTGAGACCATTTCATGGGCTTTTTTTGGGGGGGTGGGAGGTTTTGGATGTAGGAGTCTTGATCTTTCTGTCTTCCTCTGGTTATATACTTTAATCTTCCTCATCTGAAAGGATGGAAGAAAATACCTTTTCACCAAGAAAGTAATCTTCTATAGTCTTATTTTTTTCTCCTTTTTGGGCATTTTCCCAGCCGATTACTTGACTTTTTAGTCCTTTGTCAAGTGGAGGGTATACCCCTCCAGGCTTCAGAGGTTTTATTCTCGGCTTTTCTCTGAGATATCTCTATAGACTTCAGCTCTCAGTTCCTCCAAAGTGGCATAGTCAAGGGAGAGATGTTTACTCCTTTCCTGGCCTGGGCTCTGGTCTGTGAGCAATCATATGTACTCTTTTCTGCCCTGGAACTTGGATACAATTCCTTCTCCACAGCTGCCATTGGCTCCAGCATGCCAGTACTATTCCTCACTGCCACTCAGGACTGAAACCCAGATCAGTAGCTGGATTCCTTCAGGGTCTGTAGGCTTCAGAAGAGGCTGTTGCTGTGACAGTGGCTACTGTACCCCTAGAACTGAGTCCAGATCACTGTCTCCTCTCAAACAGGTGAGACAGCTTTCTTACTGACCTTTGAATCTGTCTTTGGCATTTGTGGGTTGAGAAATCTGGAAACCATAGCAGTTGTCTGTGATTCAGCACTCTGAAGCCTGCTCCCATCTGTGCTAGCTTGGCCCATGCCGGGTTGAGCTCCACTCTGAGCCCAGTGCAACAGACCCTTTCTGTCAGCCTTCCAGGTTGTCTTGGGCTGGAAATCTGTTTAACTTTGCCATTTTGTGACTTCTTCTGGTCTAGAATTTGTTTAGAGTCATCTTTACAGGTATTTTAAGGGCTTTGGCAGGGACAGCTCAAGCAGGTCTATGCTTCTACTCTGCCATCTTGGCTGTGCCCTGCCCCCAGTGCTTTTTCCATTGTTGTACCTGGCTGCTTCTAATAGGTACTATTAAAATAGTCTTGGTAATTGGGAGGATGAGACTATGGAGTATAGGTATCAAAAGCTGAGGTTAAGGCAATAAGGGTCCAGTGAAAGATGAGTATGGTTTTAGCTATTGCCCATTAGATATGATTTCTTTCAGCAAACTCCTGAAGTAAGCAAACCATAGTACAATTGATCCAAATACTTTGGTCACCTTACAACCTAAACCTTGTCAACTATGTGCAAAATGGTTAATCCTGAGGATATCAATAATTACTGTGACTAGAAAGTTTCCTAGAGACCGTAGAAAGGGCAATTTGTGGTAAAAGTAGGTATAAGTGCCATATCATAGGGTTAACAGGCTGAAAAAGTTCAATAGAAGAGTTCATTGTGGTTGATGAAGATTTAGTTAATTACCTGTTTTCAAATGATAACACACCTGGTTTCAAAACTATTTTGATTTCTTAGAAGTATTTTAAGTTTTATGAGGTCTTTATATTTTGTCTCATCTTTCCCTAAGATCTATATTTTTCCATCATAAGTCTTATACAGACAGAATATTAAATCACACCTAATAATAGTCAACTATGAGGTATTTATGAGGCTCTTTGCTTCTATTTAAATGAATACCACTTCCTCTGGTAAAAGTTTAATTTCTTTACTTAACATAGTCTGCTTTGTCCTTCTGTCTGGTAAAAGTATCTACTATTCATTACAATTTGCTATGTCTAAGTAAAAAATATGTAAGGTAGATATCAAGTTCTGCTCTTAACTAGATTTTTGAGTTTAGGATACAGCACTATCTCATTTTAAAATTTCTAGTAGTACTAGAGAGATGGGGAGGAGGCTGAGGAAAGTACAAATAGGGTTATAGATCTTGCCCTAGAAGATGCCTTAGAGGCCATCTAATCAAATGCTTATTTTTTGGTTTGGAAACTGAGGTTCAGAGTGGCTAGTCAAGTGACTTGCACAAGATTCTGTAAGCAGTAGGTGCACGAAAGTAGAGTTTAGATGATTCCTCGGGTCTTATGAAGCAGTAATATTCTATAATTGGGTGACTTTTATGATCTCCTTCATTGGATCAGAAATGGTTTTTCAAACAACTGAACTCTTTTCACAGAATTGACTGTAGGTGGGGAGTCATTTGCTCACATTGCCTAAAATTGTAAAAAGCAGAAGTTAGCCCTGAGATAAATTCAACAAGTCAATTCAGCAAAACTCTATTAGGTACAATTCATGTACAAGACATTGTGCTAGGATTGGGTATACAAAGACGAAGAGAAAAAAATGTTTACCTTTAGGATGCTTTCACTTTATTGAAGAATTAACATAATGTTATGATCATTGATTTAGAGCTAGCAGGGAACTTCGAGGTCAACCATTCCAATTCTTGATCTCTGCACTACACTTCTCATTTTATAAGATGAGACTACTGAAGCCTAGAGATATTAAATAAACTACCCAAGGTCACACAGGGAACTGAAAGAGCCAGGAATTCAACCCACATATTTTTTTTTACTATAAATCAGATAAATATATATGAGATGATTTGAAGAGGGAGAGAACACAATGAACTTGGGTAATCAGGAAAGGTACCCACAGGAAGTAGTATATGAGGAAGGAATCCAGAGATTCTACAAAGGTAGAACTGAAAATGTGCATTCCAGGCATGAAGGAAAGCCTCTGCAAAGACAAGAGAGAGATGAAATATCAGGGAACAGCAAGTTGACCAATTTGACTGAGACACAGAATAAGTATAGAAATATCTTCTGGGGTAGTTTGAACCTGGAATTCTTCAAGGCAAGAAAATAAATCTACTTGTGGAGTGAAGAGACTTGGCAATTCCTTCAATACATTATTTTTAAAAAGTTTCCTTCCTGTTATAGTCTTCAACCATTTGCAATAAGCAATAAAAGGTGTCCCTGACACCCTTGGACTCTTTTCTTTGTATTTGGGCTCCTGCCCCTTCTCCCTCACTGTCTGTCTGACTGGTTGTTGTCCAGAATGATAGTGCTTTGCACCTTACACTCTAACTGGAGCTTACTAGTCAAGTGATGGCAGAGGGGGAAGGTATTAGGAACTGTCCACTTCTGGTTCCTCTCCCTGATCTGCAGCTGGACTCCCCCTCACCCTCAGTGTTTGTTCTAAGGGCTTCATCCCATTTTCTCAACATCTACCACAAGCTCTGCAATGATTTCCTTTAGTCTCCAAATCTCCTCTTCACTGTTATAATTAGATGCCCTGGGATAACCTTGGTTAGCATTTCCTCTGAACAGAGTTAACAAATGTAGAATGTCAGTTCAATTCTTTCTTTATAAAGACTTTAATTGTATCTAGGTTTTTCCCTCCTGCAAGTTCTAAGAAGAGGAGAGAGAGAGAGAGAGAGAGAGAGAGAGAGAGAGAGAGAGAGAGAGAGAGGAGAGAGAGAATCAGAAAGAGACAGAGACACAGAGACACAGAAAGAGACAGAGACACAGAGACACAAAGAAATGGAGACAGAGAAAGTTGGAGATAATTGGTCTATTTATTTCTTGTTTGTCATTTTTTGCTCATAGTAAAATGCCTTTAAAAAGCCTCCAAAAGGGTGTAATTTTTTTTCATTTTGCTCTGTCCTCAATATGGAGAGAGAAGAAAAATATCCTTATTGGAGGCTGCAGGTTGTACCAAATGGAAAGAGGTAGGCAGATCAGTCCCTGGGGCTCATGAAATTAAAGGAAGCCAATGACTGGGAAGGTAGCAGTATGAACGAGTTCTTCTAAGTTTGAGTTATCAGGAGGCCTTGGCAACCTAAGCTTATCTCTGAGGGAAGGTACTATTATTTTTGTCTTTCTATCCCCAATGCTTAGCATAACTGGCAAATTATAGGCAAATAATACTTATTGGTTGACTTGAATTGTAAGGAATTTGCTTCCTAATTGCATGAAACCTAACTCCTGTGTTTCATCCCACAAAACTACTCAAGCTGTAGGAGCAACTAGGAATAACTTGGATCAGGATCTCTGCTTCTTCCCCCTGGAGCAGAGGACGATGTGTTCCTGCCTTTCAGCCTTGAATAAACACACTTTCCCACAGGGACATGGTAACTTAGTTTTGAAAACTAAGTGCTTGATACAAGTCTCCATTAAAGTATATTTAATAGGCTTTAGTGGACTGGTTTAGGAAACTAACCACTATGCTTGACATTGCCACTAAAGAAAAATTTGCCTTGAGTTCCAGACCTCTGCCTTGTAAATTGCTTTTTAGAGTATAGTCCATTCACCAGATGGTTGTCTGTACAATAAAATAGCTCATAGCTATTTGGGCAAATATACTAATCTGAATATTGAACATCTGCACTTGCCTAATTGCAAAAATGGCTATGACTGTAAAACAGTAGTTTGTTGTATTGGCTCACTAAGAGCATTTAAATGATGAGGTATTGTTTAATAGTCGAATTGAATCACAGAACCAATTTTTTACTTGACATTTGTGAAAGACTTTTACCCTTCTTAAGTTACACTTAACTCTTTTTCCCAAATATCTTGGTTACCGTTGTTTTCAGAATTTTGTAAACGAGTCGAAGAAAGTCAGATTCAATAGAATCTCTCAGTTCATTCTGATGTTCTCTATTATGCATTTGGACGGATGTGATTCTGGCCACTATTTTGAAGTGGGAAATCTTTAGTCCTGTGTTTCTCCCTTTATAAGAGGAACGTGTGCTAGTTGCCTACATTTTCTTGTGTCCTTACCGCCAATAAAGGGTTCAGGCAAGAATCAGCATTGGATTTCTGTTAAAGATGCTAAACCAGTAATATATGGGAAAATGGAGAAACTTTTGCCAAGTATAATTTGATTTCCTCTTCTCCCCCAAATTTTCACCTTCCTTTGCCAGTATTAATACACAGAATCACAAACTATAACTTAGGTCATAATATTTATGGAATACTAGTTGGAAACTGGAAGGCACTTTAGAAGTTTAGTTGACCCCTCTTCCCCTTCCCCCATTTTAGATTAAAAAGCTGGGATGCAGAGAGGGAAAATTATTTGTTTCAGACTACAAAAGTTGTAAATTGGGCTGTGAGTTAAGATCCTTTGCACTAGAACCCAGGGTCTCTGAATCAAAGTTGCAGCTTATTCTATGGCTCCATATCTAACTTCATGGTTTTAGGTAAGCTTGATTAGGATTTCCAAAAGTTAGTGCTACTTATATAAAAGGGGTTCTATAACTGAATTTTTATCAAGAAATCTGGATGAAAGTTCTTTACTTTCATTATTGGGGAGAATTAACTTTCTAGACTGAGGAAAGCATGAATCAAGTAATGAACTTTACTACTCATTCTTGAGACATGTTCATTCCAGGATCACTATTTTATGACACATGCTCAGGGAAAAAGCACAAAGTAGAAGAGGTAGCCTTATTCTTAAGATTCTGACTCAGGCTGTGAGAGAGTATGCTTTAGCTAACATGTGTAAGTAGTGCTAGTGGATAGGCTATCTCTTCTCTCTCTCTCATAGAAAGTCTCAGAGAAAAACAGTTCCCCCCATGCAGTTGTGAGAAAGGAAGAAGGGAGTGATAGTAGAAGGTATCATTCCCTTGAAGTCTACTGAAGCTTATCCTGTGACCATTCCTTTTTGATATAACACCATTTCCCTGATGCCATCACAAGGGTGAAAGAATTGTCACATCATTCCAAAATCCTTTCACATTGACCACATGTTGTCTGTGGAATGATCAAGGGAATCTAAATAAGCTCCATACATGTTTCAGTGGAGTTTGCGCTGTGAAGAGCAGCTTGGGAAGGCTTTAATTACCCTTTCACATTACAATTAACAGGAATTCTTTCTAAATTTTGCTTTTCAGACTTTTCTTGAGACCTTCAAGTGGGAGGCAAGTTCTATAGAGTAATACTATGTCGTATGTGTGTGTGTGCATGTTGTGTGTGTGTGTATGTGTGTGTGTATTCCTAATATTAAGCCTAATCTGTGAGTGGTATGATGGCTAGACTAATTTCTGGATTTGGAGTCAAGATCACCAGATTTTAAATCCTGTCTCAGCTTTTTTTCCTTGTGACCAAAAGCAAGTCAATAAATTCTCAAAGTCTTGCTTTTGTATGTAAAACTTAGAGTTAACCTCTAAGTTCCCTTTGTGGCTTAAATATATGATCTCCCAAGCTCTCTTAAGGGTAATGGACCATGGGTGATACTTGCATTTATGTTATTGTTTTCATTGTGTAGGTTGTTCCCTTGATCCTGCTGTCTTTATGTGAGAGTTTGTACAGATCTTCCTGCCTTCTTCTGAGTTCCTCGGATTTGTTGTTCTTTACAGAGCAATGCTATTCCATTGTATCCACAAACTACACTTTGCTCAGTCACCCCAGACTTGCATTGTTACCTCACAGTTTACATCATGATTATCTCATCTCCCTAGCAACATTGAAAGCCCTAGGTAAGCAGTTTGTACTTATTTGTATCTCCAGTGCTAACCAAACAACAAGCATTTATTGAGCAACTATTTTGCACTAGGTATAGTACTTGGCTCTGGGAATAAAAAGGCAAATAAGAAACAGTTGCTGCCTTCAAGGAATGTACTTTCTATTACAACCTACAGTGCCTATGATGGAATCCTAATAGAATTGTCCCTGACCCAATATTCTAACTTCTCTATAGGCCCCACTGAACAGCAGTCATAGTCATATCCTGATTTGACCAAGCAATCTGGTTTTCATTGCATCACAGGTCCCCAAACTCAATCATAGGCCTCACTGAATAGCTAACCACTGCCCTTAGCTATCCATTGCCCTCAGACTCAGTCCTCTACCTAGTCCCTGCCCCCAGATCAATTCACATGTTTCCCACAGAAACAGATGTGTCCATGTACTCAAACACAACCACATCATCCGTCTTTACCAGACAGAGTGGTAACAGCTAACAAATCAGAAAGCAGCTCCAGAATGTAGAGCAGGATGCTTGACCACCAAATCACAGAATGTGCCCACCTGAAGATAGCACCTGCACAGTCATAGTAAAGAACTGACTTAGAGTGAACTTATGACATAGAGAGGCTTATTATAATATCATTATCATACATACATGTCCCCCTCCTTTGAATTTTTCTGTGGGCATTATGGGTAACCACATACTCAGTTACACTGAGACTGGGACCCCTCTCCCATTACACTTAACAAACCCCTCCTGCCTTTTTAATATTAATCATATTCCTGTAATCTATGTAAATTTTGGTTGTGTAATCAGTATCATATCCCTATAACACTGTCTGTCTTGACTTCCTGAAGTTGCTAATGCCTCTAAGGAACTTAGCCACTCACCAGAGCGTGAAACCTCAAAACCATAATAAATCTTTCTAAATGTTTGGAGTTGGCCTGAATCTGAAACTCTTTAGAGATGTCAGCCACAACTGAACTTGACCCTCATCACCTAGAATGCATGAGGGGCTCAAACAATGCTTATGAATGATGACATCAGTAGTGAGTTTGTTATGAAACATTCCAATTAGATCTCATTCATAGCCTTCAAAATGAAAGAATTAAATGCCTTCTATACAAGCTATAATCAGAAAAGAAACTGCAACAATAGGAGTGAGAACTGACGTTATGGCTTGTTATCTGTTTAAGTAGCATAATCCCTGTTGAATTAGTGAGTTAAAACTTGCTGGAGAAAGGACTTGAAAATTTCTGTTGTCTAAATGGATCCTTCTTTCTTCCTGCATCATTAGTCTGTATCTCCTGCTGGGAAATATCATTACTTCAGCAGTTTGCAGTTTCCACTCACAGTTGTAGATAATGAAGCAGAGGCAAATATTTGTGCAAGTCTTTTGGTAAACACATTGGAAATTCTTCAATAAATAATAATTTTATTTCTTGTTTTCCTTATATTGATCTATAATGAAGTGCATAGGGTACTAATTAGTTGTGTACTAACTAAACTAAAATTAAACTTGATTTTAAAATTGAAGTATAGAGACTCTACAAATATTGGAGATACAATACTGCTGCTGCTGGAAAACAGGACTGTTCTCAGTGAAATTAGGCTAGTGAGTCAGGGGCTGCTCTTGGCACAGTGGATAAAGGGCTGGTACTGGAATTAAGAAAAACTGAGTTCAAATTCAGCTTCAGACACTTACCAGGGACCCTGGGCAAGTCACAGTTTCCTCATGTATAAAATGGGGATATTAATAGCCTACCCTTCAACGTTGTTGTGAGGATCACGTGAGATAATAAAGTTCTTAACATCATACCTAGTCCGTAGTAAATGATGTATAAATATGAAATGATTATCAGTAACCAATGATTTGGGGAGAACCAGAGTTACCCCTTTTTCTGTAGTCCTCCTTTCAAAGTTCAGTCTCTTGAAGGACATTACTGATAATGAGATTAGATTACTTCCTTAATCTTACTCAGACCCTGCCCAGGTGGGGAAGTTACTGTGCTCTACTCAGATTTGGAGGGGGATAAATACTTTGAATAGATTGCCCAAGGCTTGGGGGTAACTTAGAAGACATAATCAAAGTTCATTAGCATAGGTCCAGCCCATCATCGTAATATTCATTCTCTCATTAATTTCTCTGATGGCATGGTGTTCTTCACCAAGGAAGGATGAATGCAACTTTGTGAATGGATTTCCCTTCCCTCCCCTCCTCTTTCCTCCCCTTCCCTCCTACACTCTGAAGGCCAGGCACCATAGGGCCCCTGATCCTGCCTAAAAGCTCTCTTCTGGACCCTCCTGACTTCCCAGTGATTATCAGTAGTAACTGTTACTGTTTCCCTCCCAGCCTGATGTCTTTCTTTTCTTTGCCTCATTAAAGGGGCCATGCCCTGACTACTTCTTAAACAGGTCTATTCAATGAATGGGCACTACCTCACCCTAAGGGAGTACCAGCATAGACTTTGGCCTAAAGGGCACAAGGTTTTCCAGTGCATCCTGGGTCATCTCCAGTCATCCTGAGGAATATCAGGTCACTGGATTCAGATGACTCTGGAGGAGAAGTGAGGCTGGTGACCTTGCGTAACCTTCCCTCACTGAAAACAAAGTCAAGTGCAAGTCATGTCAATTTCTTTGATGTCATGGTCTTCCTCAGCAACAAAGGATGAACACTATAATTGTTAACTAATCAGTATTGATTGTCACCTTCAGAACACCTCTCTTCCAAGGACATATAAATTGTGAATCCACCTCCATGTTTGTCTTTGACATTCAAGGGTACAACTGACTTTTTATTATAATGCTAGTGTTATTAATGAAATGACTAAGTACGTAGAAATTATGTCTCTTAAACTTTTGAAACACAACAAATATTATCTTCTATTACTGCACTGAAGGCTCACTTTTTTCTTTGATTCAATAAGCATTGATCACAGGGCTAACAATCAAGTTAAAGGGTAGACGTCTAGCCTTAGAAAGGAAGTACATATGTTTGTGTTATTTGAAGTTTGTGTATTTGTGTTAATTGAAGTTTCACTGATGCTTCCTTACAGGATGAAAGCAGATCTAGGTTCTTAAAAGTTATACTAGTAAAACAAGATCTGAGAGGTCTTATAAAGCAGAAAAGTATGAAATTATGAATTGACTGTAAGGACCATCCTAACTAAATTAGGAGAAGCTTATCACCAGGAGAATGTCCACCCACCATATGACGACTATTTTTGACCCTAGCAATTTGTGAAGACTTTCTACTATGACATGGAGGACTGAGGACCTGTATGAGTGAAAGAAGCTTTCAAAGTGATGAATCCATGTACCTTTTGAAGAACCCTGTGCTTTACTCTGCATAGAATTGATATGAGAAAATCAAAATTTATACATAAGATTAAGGTTTTTTGGGGGGTGGGGTGTAATTATTTAACTATACAACTTACTATGTACCAGACACTTAATTAGTAATTGGGAATACAAAGAATGAAATAATCCCTATTCTCAATTACATTATACTTTTTGTTTGTTTGTTAGACTTACCAACATCTAACAGGGTTAGTTGAGGTCACTCACTACTAGAGTTCTATTGTTTATTTCTCCATGTAACATATTTAGCATTTATTTTAAGAATTTATATGCAATGTCATTTGATGCTTATATTTATTATTGCTATTAATTCATTGTCTCGATAACTTTGGGCAAAATGTGATTTCTGTATTACTCTCTTTTAAATAAATTTATTTTTCCTCTTATTTCATCTGAGAATCATGCCTTTTATAAACTGCATCTGAAACATAATAGATTTTGCTCTAGAGCTTTAACTCTGTGTTCATCTTTCTGTTTTCAATTTGCTTTCATACTCTTGTTTCCTTCTACAGCTTTTATGGTGTATTAAAGATTGTTTTATTTCAGGATCTCAGGGACTGTTCAGTCAGGGTAAGATAACTCTCAGTATTTGTGAAGTAGTGGAATCCGGGTTAAAGTCATATTATTTCCGTCCTGCTCTGAGCTTTATAAATTGCTGACCTGGGTTTGGATCTGGGTAACACTTTTATTAGTTTTTCCCTAGAAGGAAGTTTCAGTAAACTGCTACTGGATTTACCCATTATTGACCACCTGGAAAACTTTAAAGGTTTAGAGTGATAGAACTGAAGCTTCCTCTTGATATATGATTCCTGCTTTTGCTATTCCTCTGCAGGCTTCAGACTAGGCTGGCGATAGAGATGTAACCTCACTCCACTCCTGGGGGCAGAGTCATGTAATTATTATTTGCTCCTGAGCTTACTTTTTACACAATACATAGTCTATGACCCACTGCTCCTCATCTTGTAATGCCATCTCTAGTGAAGGTCCCTTCCTCTGTTCACCCTGGATCTGTAACCTGAACTGGGTGGCAAATGACAGAGCTGCATTCTAGGCATGAGAGATAGACAAGGCAAAAGCACAGACTGGAGATTGAATGCTATATGTGAAGAACAGAAAGGCCATATTAGGTGAATCATATATATAAAATGTATGTATTAGAGAACCCTTAGAATTTACTAAAGTGATAAAGGGGGGAAGCTGATATTATCAGATCTTTGGCTGAGGAAAATAAGTTTGAAGCTGTATTGAGGGAGGGACTGAAGTGGAGATACTTTTAGGGCAGGGAAATTGACATAGATGCTATTATAATAATCCTAACAGGAAGTGATAAAAACTGGACCTAAGATATCTGAGTAGAGAGGAGTCACTTTTGAAAAAATTCATGAAGGTAGAGAAGTTGAGAGTTGGTACCTGATTATATATATGGAGTGAGTAAGTCAGGAGTTACAGTTTACGCTGAAGAAGTACACTTGTAAATATGAATGCTAAATTGCGTTCTGCTTTATTAACTGTACTGTACTGTGCTCAAGATTGGTAGTGATGATGGGATTAGTAGCCTCCTAAAAGGAAAGGAGAGGAAATAAAATGAACATAAACTCTTAAATGGTAAATAAATTGTCTCTACTTCACTCCTGAGTATCACTATAAAATGAGAAGAGTTTGAACCTTTGCTCACAGTCATGAGTATATTTTCAACTTAGTAAGTTATATATTAGAAAAGAGAATGTGAAGGTCTGACTGGGAACTTTAATTTTTTCATGGTCTTTCATACTACTTAAACATGGATAATTTTTAAAATATGTGTCTAGTTAATGATAAAATTGCCCTGCTCTTCTTTAAGATTTTCGCTTTCTCATATAAAGAAGGCATATGGCTGAGCCCATTCGATGCTACAAATTAGACTTTGTACTTCATCTGTTCATAATATTTAGAATTTGTGTTACAAATGTGGAAAAGGGCCTACAACTTTGGACTTTTACTATTTTCATGAACTTGGTCTGGTCAAAGTTGTAGCATGTATCATCTTGAAATGTGTTATAAAAGCAGAGTGTTACTCAAATTAAAAAATGCTTCAGCAAACTTAGATTATACATCATTTAAGTTAGTGTGGTATCTATAACAGTACTGGTGAATGAAATGAGTGACTCAATTCTGTTAAAAAAAAGGCATAGACTAGTATCCTTGATTTATCAGACTTCCCTGCAAGTCAGTGGTTTTGGAATCAAATAAGTCCTATAGCCAAGAGATGTTTGAGAATTTTCAAGGTTTTAAATTAAATCAACAAAATCATTTTTTGCTTTAAGTAAGCAGGAGAGAGTACTGCGATAGAACATGTTTAATCTAGTTTAATTTATTGTAGTAAGAAATGCCAAACAAATTAGTATTTCTGTTGGGAATATATAGGCAATGATTTTCAAATAGTTTCAATGATATTTTCAACTTTCTGCACACATCTTTCCAGAGTTTTGCTATTCATCAGACATCATTTGCCACTTGTTCTTTTCATATAAAGCAAAAACCAAAAACCTCTAGACATGTACTTTTCAGATACAGAGACATATCACAGAATCCAAGAAATCTCAGAGACCATTTAGTCCCAGCAAAATAATTTGCGTGATATCATGGCACAGCAGATTGCCAGACCCGGAGTCAGGAAGAATCAGATTTGTGAGTTCAAATCATTCCTCAGAAACTTACTATGTGACCCCAGGCAAGTGACTTAATCCTGTTTTCCTCAGTTTGCTTATCTGTAAAGTGGGCTGGAGAAGGAAACAGCAAAGCACTAGAGTATCTTTGACAAAAATACCCTCAGTAGGTTCATGAAGAGTCAGACAGGAATTGACTGAAATGACTGAACAACAACAAATTGTTTAGATATTCTTGTAAAGGGAAATCATAAAGCTATAAAGGAATTTGCACCATTGTTGAAGAGCTCTACTTATTGTGTTTTTTTTTACCTAATATTAAGCCTATATTTGATTCTTTGTGACTTTCATGCATTAATCCTAGTTCTGCCTTCAACACTCAAGCAGAACAAATGTGCTCTCTCTTGTATGTAATCATCTTTAAAATATCTAAAGATAGCTATCATGCCCCTTCCCTATCTTCTTCCTATCCTAGTTTTCTCTTCTTCAGGACATACATCCTTAACTCCTTCACCTGATTCTTATATGGCATCATCCAAAGGACCTTCATTATCTTACCCTATCCTCTTCACAATGTCCTTAACAAAACATTGCATATGCAGGAGACTATCAATTCCTCTGTGTTAGACACTTTGCCTGAATTCATGCAGGGTAAGTTTTTTGGGACTCTACATCACATTGTTGGTTCATATCAACTTTGCAGCCCACAAAAAACTTTTTCAGAGAAAAATAACTTATTTAGTCAGATTTTCATTGTATTTTAATCATGAAACTATTTTTGATGCTAAGTACAAGAATTTGTATTCATTTCTTTTAAGTTTGAATTGGCTCACATTTTAATATTCTAAGATCATTTTGGATCTACCAAAATTTTGCGAGCTACCTCCCAGACTTCCGTCATTTATAAATTTACAGTTGGATAAGTATGCTATTTTTACCTTTACCCAAGTTATTGATTTAAAAAAATGATAACTAGTTAAGGGCAAATGCAAGTCCCTGGGATATATTACTAGAAACATCCTTGCAAGTTTGACATTGAAGCATTTCTTTACTCTTTGGGCTCATCCTTTCAAGTGACTCCAAATCCATATCTTTCCATTTGACCCACAAGAATCTGATGAAAGACTTAAATAAAATGCTACAAACAAATTTTAGGTAAAATGTGTCTAATGGATCCTCCAAATTCCACCTAATCAATCTAATAATTCTGAAGAAAAGGATGAAATTTTTCTATAATAATCTGTTCTTGAGTCCATATAAATTATTTCTGATTACCCCTTATTTTTCTAGATATTAATTAAGCAATCCTGTAGCTCTTCTTGTTCTAATTCTCATTCTCTCCTCCCTCCATCATCACCAACACCACCACCACCACCACCACCACCACCATCATCATCATCATCATCATCTTGTTCTTGTTCTTCCTCTTCTTCTGATCATTCATCTTTCCACAGATTTACTCTTCTCCATAGTTATTCAAAGATCTCTGGCAAAGAACCTGTAGTCTCATTTGCTAATAATTTCAATTCCCCAGAATGCACTTTTCAGGGCCAGGTAAATTGATCTCATTAGGGCAGCTAGATGCCCTTTTGCTATTTCCCCATGTGAGTTTCAACTGCCTTATCAACCACTTTTGTTCCATTCTTTAGAACCCCAAGGTAATTATCCATGTACTCTTCTTTGTTCTTGTCTATCCTCTGACCAGAGAAAAAGACAGAAAAGAATGGGCCAATCTGCTACTCTTTTCTGTAGATCAGAACTTTAGGGTGGCTACTCTGACAGTAGTCCATTCTCCCCATTCACCCCATTCTCCCCAGAATTCAAGCAAGTAAAACCACAACCACCACCGTCACCACCATCTTACCTCAGACCTTGATAGAGATATCTGAAGACCCGGAGATCAAGAACCTTAAAATGTCACTTCCACTCTCTATTCAAACCATGACACCTGCTTCATATAGAAACTTCACAGTGATTACTAAGGGCAAAAGCATTGTGGAGAAGGAGTTCTTATCACACAAGATATCACCACAAGCAACAACTGTTGACCAATTGCCAAAACAACCAGGAAGGTACAAGAGCTCTGAAAATGGGAGCAACCTCCAAACTGAGGGTCTAACTTCCAGTCTAGTCATCAAAGCCATTATCTGAGGGAAAAAAAATCTTATAGAGAAAGCACATCCTCACCAAATGGCAGCCAATTTCCACATAAAGAGCAAGCAAGTTTGACTAGCTAAAGCAGCAATACATTGTAAGGGGAAAAGAAGAGGTGACATTATCTAGACAAGACAAATCACCACTACCACCTTGACCTACCAACTTCATCATATCTTGATGGAGACATCTTAGTGCTTATGGAATATTATATTCCATAAAGAATATCAATTCTTCTAATCTCTACATCCACATCTTGGCAACAACTCTTGTGGAGATGCAACCCATGGCCGCAATACTGAAGAAAAAAGAAAGTTCTTGTCACCAGCATCCTTGTCAATGTCAAAGTAGTTCAACACAGGAAACCGATGCAATTTATCACTAGAAATGACATGAGAAGAAAATCAGTGTCATCTTCTTTGCCACTGTACCCTGAAAACATTGGGTCTTTTTTGTCTAAGTTTCAGGTGAAACTTTTAATATACAGCATCTCCCCATTAGAATATAAAGTCTTTGAGAGCAAGTATTGTCTTCTTTTCTCTTTATATCCTCAGAATGCACATAAGAGCTAAATAAATACTTTGTTCATTAATATATTCATCGATTTTACTGTCCCATGAATTTCTGGGTATGTTTATAATCTTGTTACTTTGCAATTAAAAAAACTATATGATACCTAGTGAGGTGAACAGGCATTTTTTCACTTCCCTCTTCTGATTCAATCTGAAATTATTTTGATTGAGTTTATAAGACAGTTTCATTCTTACCAGGCCTTATTCATTCCATTCCAATCCTGATGATTTCATACTATATCTATATATGATATTCAGACATCATCTTTTTTTAATATACTTTAATTTTCCCTAATTACATGTTAAAACAATTTTAAAATATTTTTCAAAAAGAATTTAAGTTCCAAATTCTATGCCTCCCTCCCCTTATTTGAGATAGTTGGTAAGTAATCTGATAAAATTTATACATACACAACCATATAAAACACTTCCATATTAGTAATTTTATATAAAAGGACCTAATAAAAAAATGAATGAAAAAAGAGAAAAATAACATGCTTACATCTACTTCAACAAAAGTCCTTTGAGATTGTCTTGGATCATTGTATAGCTAAGTATAGCCGAATTATTAATTTTTTTCATTGTACAATATTGCTGTTGTGTACAACATTCTCACTTTGCATCAGTTCATGTAAGTCTTTCCAGGTTGTTCTGAAACCATCCTGCTCATCATTTCTTATAGCACCATAATGTACCATCACAATCATATACCACAGCTTATTTAGCCATTCTCCAATTGAAGGGCATTCTCTTGATTTCCACTTATTAGCCACTACAAAAAGAGTTAATATAAATATTTTTGTAAAATGGGATCTTCCCTCCCTCCCTTTTTTGTATGTCTTTGAGATATAAACCTGGCAGTGGTATTGCTGAATCAAAGGGTATGCACAGTTTTATAACCCTTTGAGCATAGTTCTCCAGAATTACTCTGCAGAATGGTAAGGTCAGTTTACAATTCCATCAAGAGTGCATTAATGTTCCAATGTTCCCACATTTTCTCCAACATTTATCATTTTCCTATCAGTCAATCTGACAGGTGTGAGATGGTGCCTCAGAGTTCTTTTAATTTGCAACTTTCTAATAGTGATTTAGAGCATTTTAAAAATATGAGTATACAAATTTTGTGTAAAAACTGACTGTTAATATCCTTTGACCATTTATCAACTGGGGAATGACTTGAAGTTTTATAAATTTGACTGATTTCTCTATATATCTAAGAACTGAGGCCTGAATAAGAGAAAATTGTTGCAATTACCCCCAGTTTTCTACTTTATTTTAACTTTGATTGCATTGGTTTTGTTTGTGGAAATTTTTTAAAAAATTATGTAATCAAAATGATCTGTTTTATATTTTGCAAACTTTCTATCTTTTTTGAGTGTAAACAAAATCTTTACTATTAATTTGTTTTTAGTTTTCAACATTCACTTCCACAAGATTCTTAGTTCCAAATTTTCTCCCCATCTCTCTGCTCCCCTCCCTCCAAGACAGCACGCATTGTGATACCCCTACCCCAATTTACCTTCCCTTCTGTCATCCCTACCCCCTTCTTTTATCCCCTTCCCTTCAATTTTCCTGTTGGGCAAGATAGATTTCTATACCCCATTGCCTGTACAGCTTATTTACCAATTTTTATCATTCAATTTTAAAACTTTGAGTTTCATCTTCTCTCCCACCACCTGCATTGAGTGTGTATGTATGTATGTGTGTATATACATATATATGTATATGTCCATGTGTGCATATGTATAAAGGTACATGCATATATATACAAACACATAAATATATGTATATATGCAAGTATATCTGTATCTGCATGTATATACGCATATGTATATATACACATATGGATATATAATACGCACATATACATACACGTAAGACCATAGAAGGTTATTTTCTTGGGGAACACATGATTGCACCATTCCTCTCTGATAAAGAAGAGCAATGATTACCATCAGGTAAAGACACAGGAGTCAAGGCCTCTGTATATCAAACATCTGAAATACCTATCCAATGGGCTCAGGTCATGGGACAGCTCAAAAAGGATTTTGAAAATCAAGTTAGACAGGTGGAGGAAAAACTGGGCAGAGAAATGAGAGAGATGCAAGAAAAGCATGAAAAACGGGTCAATACCTTGATAAAGGAGACTCAAAAAAATGCTGAAGAAAATAACACC
>CM053771.1:123290742-123305970 GCA_028658325.1 Potorous gilbertii | reverse complement strand
CATGGAAAGACAATATTTGTAACTCTTGAAACTTTTCAGTATCTGGGTAGTTGGTGGGATCACACACACACACACACACACACACACACACACGCACTCACACAGAGAGAGAGAGAGAGAGGACAGACAGAGACAGACAGAGACAGAGATCATAGAGTGAATTGAATAGGATGGGATCATATCTTAAAACAATGAAATTAATTGGTGAGAGAAAAATATATTGGGAGGAGACAGGGAGAAATGGAACGGGGCAAATTATCTATCATAAAAGAGGGAAGCAAAAGATATTTTTAGTGGAGGGAAAAAGAGAGGAGGTAAGAGAAAAACATGAAGTTTACTCTCATCACATTCGACTAAAGGAAGGAATAAAATGCACACTCATTTTGATATTAAAACCTATCTTACAATACAGGAAAGTGGGGGAGAAAAGGATAAGCAGGGGGGGGACGAAGATGGAAGGGAGGGCAGTGGGAGGAGGGAGCAATTTGAAGTCATCACTCTTGGGGAGGGACAGGATCAAAAGAGAAAACAGAAGCAAAAGGGGGCAGGATAGGATGGAGAGAAATATATTTAGTCTTACACAACATGCCTCTTATGGAAGTCATTTGCAAAACAACACAGATATGGCCTATATTGAATGGCTTGCCTTCCCAAAGGGAATGGGTGGGGAGGGAGGGATGGAGAGAAGTTGGAACTCAAAGTTTTAGGAACAACTGTTGAGTACAGTTCTTGCTACTAGGAAATAAGAAATACAGATAATGGGGAATAGAAAGTTATCTGGCCCTACAGTACAAAAGAGAAAATGGGGACAAGGTAAAAGAGGGTTGATAGAAGAGAGGGCAGATTGGTGATAGGGGCAATTAGAATGTTCGGTGTTTTGGGGTGGGGGGAGGGGACAAATGGGGAGAAAATTTAGAACACACATACCTATTGTAATGGCAATTTAAATGGAAAGATCTTTCACATTCATTAATAGGCCCATGTGAACTGCCTGAGTCACATGGAGCCTGTGGTGGGAGGAGGTTGCTCAATGGGAAGAGCCAGAGCTTGAGCAGAGCCAAAAGGAAGTGAGTCAGAGAGCAGTCAGAGCTAGGAAAGACACGGGCAGCTGACTGGTGTGAGTGAAAGAGCTTGTTCGTGATTTTTTTTAAGGGAGCTGGTTTGTGCGAAGCCTAACAGGAAGAAGGCTCGGGGCTGGTGTTGTTCTCTGCATTATTATTATGTATAGATTTTTGTTGCTGTGATGGTTTTGGCTTTCTGATGTGTGAATATAGGTTTTTGTTCTGTCTTCCATGTGGAAAATCTGCTGTTTTTCACTATTCAAAATTACACCAGGATATTCATGACCACCATAGGTGCTGTGACTATCACATTGACACTACACATACAAACATACATAGATACACACACACATACATATACCTATCATGCCTACACTTAATTATACATACATATGCTTAGATATCTAAAATTATATTCATATGTGTCTACAGAAAATCAAGCTATACTTAGTTGTGCTCTGTTTCTCTGAGAGTGGATAAACACTTTCTTCATAAATCGAAAACTTCATATTTTTTCAAGTCCACTAAATTCTCATTTTCTAAACCACAGCAATATTCTAACCTTATAATGTCTAGTTGTTTTAAATAGTCCAAAACAATGTTGATGGCAAATGGTGCAATTTCCCTAATTTTCTCTTTTGATTAAATCCATTTTAGCCTTAACTTTGTATGGGAGCATGATTATCACCTCTGCTCCCTTTTCCCTAACAAATTCTCCTCCTGAGCTTTATTTTGCATTTGTGCATATTTCCTATCTTATTTCCTATCCCTCCTGACTCCTCTAATTTCCTTCTGCCCACTACCTTGCCCTCCTGTTACTTAACATACCCTCTCCAAGGGTCCCCTCCCTTATCTTCTTCCCCTTCCTTATTCCATTTGCATTTTATTTCTTTATGAATTTAAAAGATTTTATATTCTTTTACATACATATGTATTGTTCCCTCTTGAATCCATTCCTAATGAAAGTAAATTTCTAGAACTACCAGCTCTATTCCTCCATTTAATTCCTCGGAGGCAGTTCTTGCTCTCATACCTCATTTGTATATATAATTACTATTTTTTAGCTGTTCCTAAATGGTTTTAATTTTTTAAAATCATATCATTCTCCAGTATACCCCAATCTGTCTTACAAACTACCCAATTACAGCCAACGATCTTGGATGTATGTTTTACATTTCCACATAACAAAGGTAAATAGTCTGTCCTTACTGTGTCCTTTGCATTTGGTCTTTGGGATATACCTTATATTTCTCTTGGCTCTGGTATATCAAATCTTCTGTTAAGTTTAGGACTTCTTAAAAATAAAACTAAAATCCTGAAAGTCATGCAATATATAAAATATACTTTTTTCTTTTTTCAGGATTATACTTAGCTTTACTGGGTCTGTTATTTTCTGCCAGGAATCCAATTCTTCAATATATAATGTTCCAAGACCTGCAGTCTTTTAGTGTCACCACCATCAGATCTTGTATTATTCTAATTGTGGTACCATCATATGCAAATTGTTTTTGCTTTTCTTGGTGCTCAAAATATTTTATCCTTGATCTGGGGACTTCAGAATTTGACTGTGACATTCCTGTGGATTTTTCTTGAAGGATCTCTTTCAGGTGGTAATCAGTGGATCTTTTTTTTCTATTTCTACTTTTCCTCTTCTTCTAATGTTTCAGGACAATTTTCTTTAATTACTTCTTGTATTATTGTATCAAGATGCTTTCTTGACCATGAATTTTGGTAGTGTGATGATTTTTGTTTTCTCTTCTTGATCTATTGTCCAGATCAGTTGTTTTTCTTATGAGATGTTTCACATTCTCTTCAATTTTTTCATTCTTTGCATTTAGTTTTATTATTTCTTGGTCTCTTAGGACTTTACTGGCTTTCCCTTGACTAATTCTTATTTTCAAGGAATTGTTTTCTTCTGTAAGGTTTGAGATTTCCTTTTCTAATTGGTTGAATTTCTTTTCATAATCATATTTTTCTTAGATTTTTTTTCTATTTTTTCCTCAATCACTCGTGTTTAATTTTTAAAGTCCTTCTAACTTTTTTTATAGATTCCCTTTGGGAAAATGATCATTTTATGTTACTCTTTGGGGAGAAGAACATTTCTTTACTTCAGTATTCTCCTCTGCAGATGAACCTGAGTCTTCTCTATTCCCATAGTAATTTTCTGTGGTTGTAGTCTTTCTCCTTTGCCCACTGTTTTTAATTTGGGGCAGCTTATTTTTGGTAATCACTTCTACCCCTTGGCAAAGGGGGTTGGTACCTCTGTCCTCAAATACTCCATCATTTATCCCTTCAGATCTGGAACTGAAACCAAGACCTCAAACCTCCCATAAGCACCTTAAGTCAGTAGTGTCACTGCCCCACTGCTTTTGCATTTCACTGGGCATGTGCTGGTTCCTTCTTGTCCAGGGCTACCTATCCATAGCATAGTTGGGTCTGGTATTCCTTGTCAGCAAAGATTCCCTCAATTTTTCCTGGCTTAGACACCAACTCCACTCACTGTCCTGGGGGTAAAAAGTTCTTGTGACTAGGGATGAGGTTGCCTCCCAACCCGGTCTAGCCTCTTGTTTTTTAAATGGAACTAACCTGGAGGTATTTATTCTTCACATGGACCAATCCTCATCCTGGAATTTTTCTTTAAATCATCTCCAATTTTACCAGGAGGACCACTATTCTGCCTCAGTTATGTTCATGTTTACTAATTTATGTTGGTTTTGTGGTGTTATTTCATTTCCTTCTTGGGGGAAATCTGGAGAACTTGGATTTTCTAACCTACTTTGTCATCTTCCCAGAATCTTCCAGGTCTGTGATAGTTTCTAATGGAACTCCAATAACATTCTTGGATTATGTTGGTCTTAAATACCTTTAGAATTTTCACAGAATCACAGACTCATGAAATCTCATACCTTAAAAGAACCACTAATAATATGCAATATCCATTATAAAATATCTGTATAGCAAATGAACATTTCTATCAAAGGAGAACTCATTGTCTCAAAAGATTTCCCATTCCACTAATCATTAGTAAAGTAATTAATGACTAATGAATATTAATTGTTAAGAAGTTTGTCCTTGGATCTCGGAGGACAGAGCCAAGATGGTGGAGTAGAAAGATGGACTTGCTGTAGTTCTCCCCCCATAGTCCATAAATTACCTGTAAAAATGACTCATAATTCTAGGGAAGCAGGAGCCACAAAACAACAGAGTGAAAGAGATTTCCAGCCCAAGACAACCTGGAAGACTGACAGGAAATATCTGTCATACCAGGTCATAGTGGAGTGCAGCCCAGTTTTTGTGCAGGGCACAGCACAGACAGGACTGGAGAAGGCTTCAGGGCATGGAATCACAGGTAGTAGCTGTGGTTCCCATGTTTCTCAACCCACAAATCCCAAAGATAATTTTAAAGGTCAGTAAGAAAGCTCTTTCATCTGAGTGAGAGGGGAGTGCCCCAGGGCAGCAGCAGAATACACTTTTGGAGCCCTCTACCTAAAAGGGCAATTCCTAGGGGAATTGAGCAGCTGATCTGGATCTCACTCCTGAGTTCTGGCCCTGGGGTGAGGAGAAGTGCTGGCATGGTGGAGCTGGTGGTGGCAGTGGAAAGGAAATCCTACTCGCAGATCCTGGGCAAAAAAAAGTGCTTATGGTTGCTCATATACCACAGCCCAAGCCAGAAGGAGAGTGAACTCCTCTCCCTTGATTGTGGCACCCTGGAGGAACTGAGAACTTACAGGTCCCTAGAGTACACCTTCCACTTGACAGGGGATTCAAAAGTCAAGTCACTGGTTGAGAAAATGCCAGAAAATGGGGGGTAAATAAGACTATAGGAGGTGAAAAGGTATTTTCTGCCATCCTTTATGATGAGGAAGAACAAAGTACACCATCAGAAGAAGACATTAAAGTCAAGACTTCTACATACAAAAGCTCCAAAAAAATGTGCAATGGTCTCAGGACATGGAAGAACTCCAAAAGGATTTTGAAAATCAAGTAAGAGAATTAGAGGAAAAATTGAGAAGAGAAATGAGAATAAAGCAAGAAAATCATGAAAAGTGAGTCAACAGCTTGCCCTAGTAGACCAAAAAATGCTGGAAAAAAAATAACACCTTTAAAAAGCCAATGAGGAGAAGAATACTTTAAAAATCAAAACTGGCCACATGGACAAAGAGTTTCAAACGCTCACTGAACAAAATAGTTCTTTATAAATTAGAATGGAGTAGATGGAAGCTAATTACTTGATAAGAAATCAAGACACTATAAAATAAAACTAAAAGAATGAAAAAATAGAAGACAATGTGAAATATCTCATTGGAAAAACAACTAACCTGAAAATAAATCCAAGAGAGATAATTTGAAAATTATTGGTCTACCTGAAAGCACATGATCAAAAAAAGCCTAGACATCATCTTCCATGAAATTATCAAGGAAAACTGCCCTGATATTCTAGAACCAGTGGGATAAATAGAAAATGGAAAGAATTCACCAATCACCTCTTGAAAGAGATCCCAAAATGAAAACTCCTATGAATATTGTAGCCAAATTCCAGAGTTCCCAAGTCAAGGAGAAAATATTACAAGCACATAAATATGCATATGTATACATACACAGAGGGCACAGGGTGAACTGGATATGAAGGGAAAATACCTAAAAAAATAAATTTTACTGCAGAATGGAATGCACTAGGAGTAAGAAAAAGGGAGAGGTAGAATGTAGCAAGTCATCTCACAAAAAAAGGAAGAAGAAAGAGCTTTTACAATGAAGGGGAAGGGGGGAGATGAAAGGAAATAATTGAGCCTTACTCTCATGAGATTTAGCTTAAGGAGGGAATAGCACACACTCAATTGGATATGGAAATCTATTTTATGTTGCAGGAAGGCAAGGGGGAAGAGGATAGGAGAGGGTAGATAATAGAAGGGACAGAAAATTGGGGAAAGTGATAATCAGAAGCAAACACTATTGTGGGAGGACAGGTCAGAGGAGAGAATGGAATAAATAAAGAGCAGAATAGGACAGAGGGAAATGTGATTAGTCTTTTGCACCATAACTATTATGGAAGTGGTTTGCATTGTTACACATGTATGACATATTAAATTATTTGTTTTCTCATTGAGGGTGGGTGTGGAGTGAAGGAGAGAATATAGAACTCTAATCTTTAAAAATGAATGTTAAAAATTGTTTTAGCATGCAACTGGAAATTAATATACAAGCAATGGAGTATAGAAATATATTTTGACCTACAGGAAAATAGAGGGGAAGGAGGATGGAGAAAGTGTGGGTAATAGAAGGTAGGACACACTGGAAGAAGGGGTGAATGGGGTGCATGCTGTCCTGGGGTGGGGGATGGGAAGAGATGGGGAGAAATTTTGAATTCAAATTCTTGTGGAAATAAATGTTAAGAACTGAAAAAATAAATAATTTATATATCAAAATAAAATAAAATAAAGCAGGAAACAAAGAAGTGTGTCCTTACATAAAACTATATCCTCTTCTTTCCAACTTCCTCCTATTGTTCCTAAGTTGTGTTCCCTAGGGTCAAACACAAGTAAATATAATCGCTTTCTTGTGTTATTTTGACGTGAAGTACCTTTGACTTTTTGTTACTACCTTTTATGGTGCTTGCCTTACTTTAAAGCTTAGTAAATAGTGTCTACATCTGACCTCCCCCATAAATGAGCTTCACCTCCCTATGAGATTTAATTCTATGAATGTATCATATAAATTCTTTGCACTATTTCTTGCTGCTCCTCATATCAAACATTCTTGCCAGCTCATATCTCTGCCTAGGTCTGCCCTCATTCCTGGAACATGCTCCCTTCTCATCTTCATATCTTAGACTCTGGTTGCTTGCAGAGCATGGGTAACTCAAGCACTAGGTCCTACATAGGGTATTTCCACCCAGTATAGCATGCCTTCCTCTGAGAAAGTTCTGTGCTCTATAAGCAAAGCAGAATTGAAATAGCTCAAAAGAAACATGAGACACAGATTTAGAGAACCCACTCCAAATGTTCACATGGATTATTTCTGCCCATCCTGTGGTGGTGCATTGTGAGCTCAAAATGGTATGATCAGCCACAATCTGACACACTGTAACTTGGCTCTAATGTAGAGATGTTATTTGGTCCTCTATAAGAATGAAGGACAACACTCACCCTCCCCTCCCCCATGCTGCCCTCTGGAAAAGGTACAAGGGCTTAGCTTTCTTAAAGCACTCCCAAATCTAAATTCTGGAAGCAATTTTCTGCAATACTTATGTTGGAATTTATTTTATTATATACCTAGGACCAGTTGTACTACTTCTGATTCTTTTAACCAATATACATACATACATACATACATACATATATATATATATATATATATATATATATATATATATATATATATATATCATTGTATTCAATGACTTGACTCCTTTAACCCTTTTCAATTTGATTAAGGATCTTTTTTTCTGCACATAGTTTTTGTCTTTGCTTAATCTGTTGATTGATTTATTCAATAGGTCTTGGAATTATTCACACCTATTTTCTTTTTTACAGCTCTGATTCAATAATACAATCCAAGAGACATTCTCACCTGATAAAAGTATCAAAGTTTAGAGCATTTGATAGTTACATTAATTGAGATTGAGATGTATGAGACTCCACCCTTACATAGATAAGGTAGAATGCTCTCAGAGCATAAAGATCAGGTCTATAATACAGTGAAAATAACTTTCTGGGATGCTGAGTCTCTAAGAAGAATTTCTAGAGCTATTAGCTATTTCTGCCTTCATAATTCCCTTCTCTGGGGAATTTTGTTCCTACTCTTGGACATTTTTTTCTTTTGAGATCTAGTCTCCTTATCTCATGCAGGCTGCAATGCAGCATCCACCCCACTCCTCTCCCCCACTCCCAACTTGATCCAATTACTAATCAGTATTAGAGGTGAGACCTGCTGCATTTTTTATCTGGACTGATTCATCCCTTGCCATACTGCCTGGCGTACTTACTACATTGGCGCAAGGCTTAGCTATTGTTATACCTATTTCACAAAATAATAAACTGAAACCTATTAAGGCCCCCCTGATGGGCTTAGCTCCTTCCAGCTGAAAGTTCTCAAACTTGAGATCCACCATCTTCAATCTCCAAAGTCTTAGGAATTACAAGTGTGCAACACCACACACAACACACTTTGATACAATTCTTAAAGAATATAAGAGAAGAGTGGAAGAAGAAGAAATGTTCCCATAGAAACAGATACAAGTATACAGCATATTTTATTTGTGAAATCAGGTATTATTCCAGGCATGCTTAATGTGTTTCTGTTGATTCCTCCACTGAAATTAAGTTGTAAATATCTAATTCATATTTATATTTAATTTGGTCTCCACAGTTGCTTTTGCTTTCCAGATGATGCAGAATTCTGAATCAAGCTGAACATTAATTTGCACTAATTTTATTAGTCTAATTTCAGTTCTACATACAACAATTTTCTGCATCCAATTAGTTACAAACACAGACTCTGTTAAGAAACATTAGCCAAACACTTTAAAAAAGTCCTCATCCATTAACAGGAAAAAAACAACTTGAACTACCAGCCTAATAAAGTATGATAGTGTTAATACCTCCAATTTATATACCTCCTCTCTTTATTAGCTTCAAGTATACATGTATACTTTGATTTAACTCAATTGAATTTCATTTATTGAACACTTAATTAATGCCTTGCATCTGCTATATATTGTGAAGGATTCAAAAGAGATGCCAAGGTCTTTGTCAGGCCTGTGACAAGATACAATCTTATGAGACAAATAACCAGTATAGTAAGAAATAATTAGAATGACAAACGAGAATATCTAAAATAAGAAGAAAAATTGAAGATGATTAAAGGCTATAGGGCAAGTAGGTAGTGCACTGGATAAAGTATTAGGCCTAGAATCGGGAAGATTTGAGTTCAAATCAGGCCTCATACAGTTTTAACTGTGTGATCGTGGACAAGTGACTCAACTCTGTTTGCCTCAGTTTCTTTATCTGTACAATGAGCTGGAGAAGAAAATGGCAAAGCATTCCAGTATCTTTGCCAAGAAAACCCCAAATAGGCTCACAAAGAGATGAACAGGAATAAAACAACAGAAGAACTGAATTAAATGCCAAATGTTCATACTATCAATGATCCAAAGAATTAGGTTGAATAAATGAAGACATTCCAGCTATCTACAAGTCAGTGATCATGTACAGGCTGGAAATAAGTTCTTATAGTCCAACCTCTCAGCCCTGACCCTGGATATCAGGCCCAAATCAGGACTAAGGCCCAGATAGTGACCAGAGATGACCATCCCCTCAATACCAACACACACATACACACACACGCACACACACACACATCCTTATATGATGACTATGGTTCCTTCAAAGGAAATAGTACTTTACTCTTTTAAAGCTTAAAAAGAAAACCTCCCTAATTTGTTCAGAATCTGTGATTCAGACATAGGTTGCCTAACCAAAACTCCTTCCTCCTACTGCCAAAACCTATGTCTTCTATAACAAATCTCAGTCTTTTTCCCTCATTGTGCCTAAAGAAGTCTCATTTTATTATTTACAAACAGGTTTTTGTATCACCCCTTTTTCTCTATTTCTCTTCTTGAAATGATAATGATGATGGTATTTGAAATAATAGGTAACTTTTCAACAAGTCTTTACTTAAATTTATCTCATTTTCTCCTTCTAATAAATCTGAAAGTTATGCTGTTATTATAGTCACCACACAGATGAAAAAAACTGAAGCAGACAGAGGCAAAGGACTTGCCCAGGGTCACAAAACAAGTAAATTCCTAAGGCAGCTGTCAACCTCAGATTTTCCTGACTTGGAGACCAACAATCTACCTACTCTGCCACCTAGTGGGGCATATAGGATATTCAGGGAGGTCTAGCACTTTCGATATGAAGGCTTGTAGAGTCCTTTTCAGGGCTGCTCATTCACTTTTGGGATCTACTCGTCACCCAACTCTTACTTATGGCTTCAAGAAATTGTAGGATGTACAACCACAGCCTGCAAATTCTCTAGGCAGACGGGCCAAATCAGGTTGAAGGTAACTGACAGCCCTCAAACTTGTAAGTGAGTTAGTGGGTGTCTACCTTGAACATGTGAAAATGTCCCCAAAGGAATGGACAGATGAGAACAATTTATTTTGACCACTCTGAAGACAATGAAAGCAGTATGATGGAGTACTTAGAGTTTGGTCAGAAATGGAAGACACTGACAAACCCAGGAACTGTTTGGATGCAATTACAAAACTGTTTTCACACAAATAAAGTTAGATTTAAATAAGTAGAAAAATATCAATTATTCATTGGTAGATCCAAGCTTATATAGTAAAAATGACAAATCTACCTAAATTCATTTACTTATCATGTGCCATACCAATCAAACTACCAAACCTACTTTATGAAGCTAGAAAAATAATAACAAAATTCATCTGGAAGAACAAAAGTTCAAGAATACCAAGGGAATTAATGAAAAGAAATGCAAGGGAAGGTGGCCTAGCTGTACCAGATCTAAAACTATATCATAAAGTGATAATCACCAACACAGTTTGGTACTGCTAAGAAATGAGTGGCTGATCAGTGGAATTGGTTAAGTACACAAAACAGTAGCAAATAATTATAGTTAGCTGTTGTTTGATAAACCAAATGTCTCCAGCTTCTGGGGTAAGAACTCAGTATTTGACAAAAACTAGGGAAAATTGAAAAATAGTATGGCAGAAACAAGGTATAAACCTACATCTCACACCATATGCAAAGATAAGGTTGAAATGGATACATGATTTAGACGTAACAGATGATACCATAAGCAAATTAGGAGAACAAAGAATAGCTTACATGTCACATCTATGGAGAAGGGAAAAATTTATGACCAAACAAGAGGTAGAAAACATTATGAAATGCAAAATGGATAATTTTGATTTTATCAAATTAAAAAGGTTTTGCACAAAAAAAACAATGCAACCAAAATTAGAAGGAAAAGAGAAAACAATTTTTATAGCCAATGTTTCTGATAAAGGCCTCATTGCTATAGCATCTAGAGAACTCATTCAAATTTATAAAAATGCAAGTCATTTCCCAGCTGATAATTCATCACAGGACACGGACAGGTAGTTTTCAAAGGAAGGCATTATAGCTATCTATAGTCATATGAAAAAGTGCTCTGTCACTAATGATAAGAGAAATATAAATCAAAACAATTCTGTGGTATTGCCTCACATCTCTTAGGTTGGTGAACATGACAGAAAAGGAAAATGATAAATGTTGGAGATGTGGAAAAATTGAACACTACTGCATTGTTGGTGGAGTTATGAACTGATCCAATCATTCTGAAGAGTAATTTGGATCTATGTCCAAAGAACAACCAAACTCTGCATACCTTTGATCCAGTAATACTACAACTAGGTCTATAGAAGTCATAAAAAGGAGAAAAGGACTCACAAGCACAAAAATATTAGTAAGTCTTTTGTAGTAGCAAAGAATTGGAAATTAAAGGAATGGCCATCAATTGGTTCCAAAATACTTGTAATGAAAAATGCTAACTACATCCAGAGAAAGAACTGTAGCGTCTGAATGCAGATTGAAGTATACAATTTTCACTCTGCTTTTTGTTTTTCTCTCTCATGGTTTTTCCCTCCTATTCTGATTCTTCTTTCACAACATGAGTAACATGGAAATACATTTAACATGATTGCACATGTATAACCTATATTGGGTTGCTGACTGTCTTGGGGAGGAGGAAGGAGTGGGAGAAAAATTTGGAACTCAAAATTTTAGAAAAATTAATGTTGATTTATGTGTACTTGGAAAAAATAAAATAAAATCTTTTTAAGGGGTAAAAAAAGGTAATAGGAGGGGAAAAACAGAAAAGAAATGGAAGATACCAAGGTCATTCACTGCATGCTGGGCCATCTCAAGTTGTCCTGACTTTCATCTTGCCACTGAATTTAAGTGAGTGGAAAAGAAAGTGAGACTGACAACTTTACTCAACTCTGCTTTACTTAAATACATTTCACATAGAAGTCAAGACATTAACCTGGAATGCCATCAATCCTTTTCAAAATAGAAGGATGAGCAACAGTAACATGCCACATAACTGATTCTCCTCTTGTTATCCTTCTCTTTTCTCCTAAACTCATTACAACAACCCTTCCTATTTCGAGCTCATCAGATCTTGCCTTTGTCTGATACATTACTGAAAAAAATGATGCTTCTCAAGGTGGAGCCAAGATGGCAGAGGGAGAGTAACTACTCAACTAAGTTCTTGGATAAACTCTTTCAGATATCTGTAAAAAGAGAATCTGACCAAATTATGATGGTGCAGAATCTAATAGCAGACAGACTGTGGCAAATTCACAGACCAGGACAGACTGGAAGGTCAACAGGAAGGATCTGTTCTGTGGAAGTGAGTATACAGCACCTCCTTGTGAGGTGAAGCCAAGCAGGAAGCCCCTGGGGCAGGAAACCCCAAGGGTAGTCAGAGGCTGCAGGCAGCACAGCAGAACAGCAGAGTGGTAGCCCAGGGCAGGAGACCAATGGGAGCCGAGCAAGTGACAGCCTCTGAGCCCCAGGTATCAGCTGCAGCCACTCTTGAGATTTTCAGCCCACATATTAAAAATTTATAAGTCACCTACTCGAGCTTCCAAGAGTGAAAATGGAGGAGTGATTGATAAATACTCTCTCCCCTTCCACTTGTTGACCTCAAAAGAACCATAAAATATTTCCCCAGAAAAATTCTGGAGCAGTGAAATCATCAGAAGGGGCAAATAATCTCATAGAACCTGAGGATAGGAAAGTCACTAAGGGGGATTCCTCTTACTGTGGCCAAGGTGAACCAGGAGGACAGGAGCCCCAGGGGAGTGGAAACTAGCACTAGGACCCAGGTCACACCAGGGGAAATGGGAAGAAAATAGAGCAGCCATATCACCAAGCGCTGAGCTTGCCTTTGCTCTAGCTCAGCTGAGATCTCCTATGACTAGACCACCCCTCCCCCACACTTAAAAATCTAGCCACAGAGCTAATCCAGGGAAACACAATACAAAAAGAAAAAAAGGCACCTGCCCTTTGCTATTTCACACCAGGAACTCAACACTAGGTTCTCCAGTTTCTAAGTGAAAGAACCAGAGGCCACAATACACAAAACCTCACCATCATAAGCAAGAAGAACCAAAGCAAGAAGGAAAAAAACATAGAATCTTTCTGTGGGGACAAATACCAAGACATGAACACGAAAGAGGTCAGTATTGAGACTGTACTCCCATCTGTAATTTCAGAAGGGACCATGAACTGCTTGCATGCACAAACATTTCTCCTGGAACAGCTGAAGAAGGAAATAGAAGAAAAACTGGCCAATGATTTTAAAAGTATGAAAAAAGAATACTATGAAGACAACAGCTCTTTAAAAAAGGAAAATTAAACAAATGGAAAAGGAAGCACAAAATATAAATGGAAAAAATAATTCCTTAAAAGAAATAATTGGACACATGGAAAATGAGATGCAAAAGTTACCTGAAGAAAACAATTAGATAAAAATTAAAATTGGGCAAGTAGAAACTAATGACTCTATGAAACATCAAGAGTCAGTCAAACAAAATCTAAAGAATGAAAAGATAGAATAAAATATAAAACATCTAATTGGAGAAACAACTAACCTGGAAAATAGGCCCAGGAGAGAAAATTTAAGAATTCTTGGCCCACCACAAACTCACGATGAAAGAAAGAGTCTGAACAATATCTTCCAAGAAATTACCAAGGAAAACTGCCCAGAAGTGATAGATCAAGAAGGCAAAATATTCTTTGAAAGAATCTACTGTTCACCTCCTGAAAGGGATCCCAAACTAAAACTCCCAAGCAATACTGTTGCCAAATTCCAAATCTATCAAGTGAAGGAGAAAATACTACCGGCAGCCAGAAAGAAATCATTCAAATACTGGAGAGCTACAGTCAGGATCAAACAGGACCTTGCAGCTTCTACATTAAAAGATGGAAGGGGGGGAGGAGCCAAGACAGCAGAGTAGAAAGACTGACATATGCTAGCTCCAAACCCACAGCCCATGGATTTCCTGTAAAAAGAACTCCCAACAAATTCTGGAGCAGTGGAAGCCATGCAGCAGTGGAGTGAAGGAGATTTCCTTTCCAGAGAGCCCTGAAAAACAGATCTCAAAGGTCCACCACAGACCGTGCATGAGTGGAGCCTAGCCCTTCCCTGGCCACACAGAACCAAGAGGAGCAGATCCGAGCAGGCTTCAGGGACAGAATCTCCAGCTGCCATGAAGGTCCCTCCACCCAAAGGCACACAAGTCAATGAGAGAGACTTCTGGGCTGGCTGAGAGGGGAGTGGGATGTTTCCATAACTCAGGCCCCCTCGGGAGGCAGCAGCAGAGGCAGTGGTGGCCAGAGGCTCCCAGGAGCAAACAGGAGCTGGGATCCATTACTGAAGGTATCTGCATAAACCCCCTGAGGGAACTAAACCTGGGACATGGCCCTGCCCCCACCTGAGCACCAGAAATTAAGCTCACATTGAATAGTACCCAGGCCTGCCGGTGAAAGCCCTGAGCCTGGGGAGCAGCGTTTGAATCTCAGACCCCAAGCACTAGCTGGGTGGATCTAGGCAGGAGTGGAGAGGAATCTCAGAAGTCAAGTAACTGGCTGGGAAAATGCCCAGAAAAGGCAAAAAAATAAGACCATAGACAGTTACTTTCTTGGTGAAAAGATGTTTCCTCCCTTCCTCTCTGATGAGGAAGAACAATACTTACCATCAGGGAAAAAGATAGGAGTCAAGGCCTCTGTATCCCAAACATCTGAAATAGATATCCAATGGGCTTAGGCCATGAAAGAGCTCAAAAAGGATTTTGAAAATCAAGTTAGACAAGTGGAGGAAAAACTGGGAAAAGAAATGAGAGAGATGCAAGAAAAGCATGGAAAACAAGTCAATACCTTGATAAAGGAGACCCAAAAAAAATGCTGAAGAAAATAACACCTTGAAAAATAAGCTAACACAATTGGCAAAAGAGGTTCAAAAAGCCAATGAGGAGAAGAATGCTGTCAAAAGCAGAATTAGCCAAGTGGAAAGAGAGGCTCAAAAGCTCACTGAAGAAAATAGTTCTCTCAATATTAGAATGGAATAGATGGAGGCTAATGACTTTCTGAGAAAC
>CM053771.1:123258848-123290242 GCA_028658325.1 Potorous gilbertii | reverse complement strand
ATTCTGCTTTTGAAAGCATTCTTCTTCTCATTGACTTTTTGAACCTCTTTTGCCAATTGTGTTAGCCTATTTTTCAATATGTTATTTTCTTCAGCATTTTTTTGAGTCTCCTTTATTAAGGTATTGACCTGTTTTTCATGCTTTTTTTGCATCTCTCTCATTTCTCTTCCCAGTTTTTCCTCCACCTGTCTAACTTGATCTTCAAAATCCTTTTTGAGCTCTTCCATGGCCTGAGCCCATTGAATATTTATTTTGGATATTTGGGATATAGAAGCTTTGACTTTTATGTCTTTCCCTGATGGTAAACATTGTTCTTCCTCATCTGAAAGGATGGGAGTAGACTTCTGTTCACCAAGAATGTAACCTTCTATGGTCTTATTTTTTCCCTTTTCTGAGCATTTTCCCAGCCAGTTACTTGACTTCTGAGATTCCTTTCCACACCTAGCTTGCCTCCAGATTCGTCCAGCTTGGGGTCTGAGATTCAAATGCTGCTTCCCAGCCTCAGGGCTTTCGACGGGGACAGGGCTGCCATTCAGTGTGCGATTAAGTTCAGCTGCTCAGGTTGGGGCAAAGCTGCCCCATGGGGCTCCGTTCCCTCAGGGGGTTTATGCAGAGACCTTCAACAATGGATCTGAGCTCCTGCCTGCTTTGGAAGCCCCTGTCTTCTGTCGCTTCTGCTGCTGCCTCCTAAGAGGACCTGAGTTATGGGGACATCCTGCTCCCCTCTTGGCCAACCAAAAAGACCTTTGGTTCCTGTGGGTGGAGGAACCTGCACTGCTACTGGAGATTCTGTCCGTGAAGCTTGCTTGGATCTTCTCCCCTCGGGGCTGCGTGGCCAAGGCAGGCCTGGGCTCTGCTCCAGGTCCAATGTGTGACGGACCTTTAGTGTCGGTTTTTCAGGTCTCTCTGCAACTGAAATCTCTTCCACTCTGTTGTTCTGTGGCTTCTGCTGCTCCAGAATTTGTTGGGAGTTCTTCTTTACAGGTATTTTATGGGCTGTGGGTTAGGAGCTAGCATATGTGTATCTTCTACTCCACCCTCTTGGCTCCTCCCCATTTTAGACTATCTCCATCTTCTTTTCTTTAATCTTTATATCTCTTTTTTATATTTCATCTTTTATCTTTCATTGTTATTTTTATACATGTCCTTCATCTTCCTCGAAAGCACTCCTTTTCTATCTCTCAGGACCTCTGGCTTTCTGGAAAGTTTAAATTCTACCTTTTTTCCTCCACCATAAGAAACCTTTCTTCCTCTCCAAGAAGATAGTACTAGAAACTACCTTGCTATATTGCTTCCCCTGATAAAACATAATCTCATTGAGTATAGAGTTTCATATTGTTTATATAACCCTTGCAACCAGTATACAATCTGGCACATTGTAGGCACTTAAAAATACCTTTTAATATAGAAATTAACTTACTTTTTGGACTATAGGAACCCCTGTATTAAAAAAGTCAACACACTGTAGTCAATCTGGTAATGAGCTTCTTTGAGTTTATCCAGGTTCAGGCCTGGGTGGACAGCCTACAGTTAGTCACTGGATCAATCCATGCCTGAAGCATTTTTGGATTTGTAGTAATTACTAGAACTTCTTGTTTTTGGTGGAACCTTTGAGAATCTAAGGTCACTAAAAGGTCTCAATCATTTTAGGGAGATTAATTTTAGATGAAGAAATGGAATTCTGGTGATTTAGATAGCAAAGAATACATCAGTCTACATGTAGCACTTGGTAAGGAAGATGGTGTTCTGACAAGATGACATAAAATCTAGTCCGTTTAGCTGTATCCCTAATGAAGAGGTATGAGTCATCAGGCATCCCAATGATGAAAATATCTATTAATATCTTCCTTCTCTCTATGCTTAGGTACTTTACTTACCTATCAAGCTTCTGAACTTAATTTAATTTCTAAAGTAGTTTTCTGTAGCTGGACAAAAAAACTAGATCACAGCAGTCGTCTTTTGAAGATAACTTTGGCAGTTATCTTTCTCACTGTGAAGGAATAAATTTCCATTCTTATTAATAATATCAATTAATAATAAAAATGCTCTCATGTTTGGTTAGTGTGAATCTAACATGTACTTAGTGCCTTCAAGGTGGATGGCACTGGGTTAAGTAATAAGGGACATACAAAGGAAACAGAGGCATAACCCTTGTCCTAAGGTGTAACTGTGCTGTATTCAGTCAACAAGTATTTAAATGTTTTTACAAGTTTGTCATTGTTATCACTACTGGGGATACAAAAAGAAAAATTACAAAATGTATTCCTTTGTCCTCTAGGAGCCTCCAATTGAATGGGGAGTGAACATGCAAACAATTATACAAATCTAAGATATCTACAGCGTAAATGGAAAGGAATCTCTGAGGAAAGACTCAGGTAGAGTATGGAGTGGTGGGAGGGGAGGATATGATGGGAAACATATTTTACAGAAGGTGGGATTTAAGCTGAGTCTTGAAGTAAGTCAGGGATGACAGGAGAAGGAGGTGAGGAAGAAGAAAATTACACATATGGAGGACAGCCAATGAAAAGGTGATGAATGGATTGTTCTATGTGAGAAACAACAAAAAGACCAGTCGAGTTAGATTATAGAGTACTCAGGAGTACAGTATAAGACTGGAAAGATTGAAAGGGAGAAGTCTGTAAAGGCCCCTCAAAGTCAAACAGAGAACCTTATATTTTATCTTTGAGGTGATTTAGAGCTGTTAGATTTTATTGAGTAGGGATAGTGACATGGTCAGATCTGTTTTTTAGGAAGATGAAAATCACTTTGGCAGCTAAGTGGAGGATGGACTGGAATGGGGAGAGACTTGAAAGAGGAAGATTGACCAGAAACTTTTCATGATAATCCAAGTATGAGGTGATGAGATTCAATAAGTAAGATTTCAAGGTGATATCTGGCAAAAATTATGATTGCTTCTCTGTGTATATGAAATTAATGAGAAGAAAAATTGGTGGCAAAGATACATTGACAAGGATAGACCTAAGGAAGATTGTATAGCAAAATTTATAGAAGTCCACATCCCTTTTGGCACCCCTCTCCCTCAAGGTGACCATGGTCTCATGATGTTTGTTGACTCTTTTGGATTATGTACAATGTAGGGAAAACCAAAGGTTCTTCTTTCTTCCCTGACTCTATTAAATACCAGTGTTAAATATAAGACATTAACAACAAAACAATAGTCTATTTTATAGCTACCAGGAGCAATAAAATGACTGCTGTTAGCAAGAATAATTTTACTAAAAGCAGAAGGGTTGAGGCAACGCAAACTACAATAGTAAAACGTCTGGCTCCAGGAACCTTACAACATGAAAGAATCTGTCCCTCTGTTAGGGTGATCTCTACCCAAAGGTTGGTAGATTTAGAGCTAGAAGATGCCTTCAAGGCCGTAACTAACTTCTCCATTTTGCAGCTGAGAAAACTAAGTCACACAGATACTAAGGAACTTACTAGGGTCACACAAGAATATACGTCTGAAGAGTTATTTGAACTGCTATCTACTTTGCTCTTTTATCCCAAATTTTGGGCCCTAATCACTACCTCGTGTTGCCACTATTTCACATATAGGAAACCAGCTTGGCAGGTTCAGAAATAACATTTTATCAGTTTACTTTTCTACCTCTCATTCTCTCTTTATGAAAAAAAGTAGACTTACTTGTATAAGTCAATAATCCATGTAAAATTGTGATTCATGGCAAGTTCAGAATATCCTTTTAGAAAAAAAATTGATCTCATGAGACCATTCATTTACCTGTTTTATTTAAATTTGTGTATCCTCACAACTTTTCCACAGAGCTCTCCATACATGTATGAATATAAATGTTTGTTTAATTGCATTCAATTACATTGTCCTTAAATATTTTCCTCAACCATGTATCATGGGGTCTAAAAATACCACTATTAAACATTCATTTCTTTGCATTCTTGTCCCTTAGAACCCCTTGTAGGGTGGTGGCAGAATTAATTATCACTAAAGTCTTATGAACATAACAATAAAAGTTACATTTGCTAGTGTGTTACAACATTGAAAATGTTCTCATGCTTATGATATCACTGGATCAAATATTCTCAGATTGTTTTCCTCTGACATGAATGGGAAATGATAGCATTGATAATGATACATGACATTCATATAACATTTTTTAGGTTTACAGGGTGTATATAGTATCAGTCAATAAGCAATTATTAATTTCCTACTATATGCTGGAAACTATGATTATATTATGAAGCAGGTACTATGTACATGTTTTTCTCATTTTACAGATGAGGAAACTGAGTCTTTGAGAGTTTTAAGTGTTATGATCATGGTTACACAACCAGCAAATGTGAGAAGCAATTTTGAAACTGGGCACTTTTGATACAGGGCAAACCTAGATGAAGGAGGTGGTGGGTATGGGAGCAAGATTTCATCATGGAAAGGGGAAGGGGAAAGGGGCATAGACAAAAAGATGACAAAAAAATACCTTCATACTACATACAATCTGGAAAAGCCACAACTCAAAAAAATATAAAGGGGAGAGGGAGAGATGAGAGAAAAGGAGTGAGGGGGATGGTGAAGATGAGAGGAAGGTGGGGAAACAGTATGGCATGGTACAATACCTCGATCCATATCCCACTCTTGACACTTGCTTTCTGGGACTTGTGACTCTGGGAAAGTTGCTAAACCTATTAATTACTGAGTCATAGGGGAGTTGTGAATTGTGTTAGTAGACCGAGTGTCCATATCAGAGGTCCTTCATGTATAGCAAACATGTCCCTATCCTTCTCAATATGGTATATATCTTTATTTCTGCTGATTTGTTGCATATGATCTTATTTATTTGTTTCAAGGACAGGATCCTTATTTGGTACTTCTTTTATTAATGACCTAATATACGACTCTATTTATAGGAGTTACCTTATAAATATCAACAGATATATTGATTAGCAATCTAGGGTTAGAAGGGACCTCAGGAATCAGGCCAATCATTTCAAACTCAACTAAAACTGGACCATAGATATGTACTCAGGGATACTTTTAGGCCAAATACTGACAATATTAGAATGTAGTAATATTTATGTTTTACTATATTTTTTACTTTTTATGTGATTTTATTTTGTTACAGTTTAACTTGGTTCAGCTATATTTAAGAGTATTCTGGACCATATACTGCATGTTCAATGCCTTTGCTCTAGGCTATCATTGTCTTTTTACAGATAAGAAAACAAAAGTCTGGAGAAGTAAAGTCAGTTAACAATAACACCCAGGTAGAATTTGAGGTGAAATTTGAACTGCATAGGGTCATAGGATCATAGATGTAGAATAAAAAGGGACCTTGCAGGTCATCTAGTCTAACCCTCTGTGTTTCATATGAAGCTCAGAGAAATATATGACAGGTGGCAAGAGTCAGATGTACAATTTCCTCTTAGGTCTTCAGACTCATTCAGTGCTGTCAGTAAATGAGAGATAGAAAGAAATGTAAAGCTTGTTGAAATATTCTGTGGAGTCAATCCAGTACCTTTGCAAAATGCTGCTCACCTTTTTACTTATGTAGTAGTAGTAGTAGTAGTAGTAGTAGTAGCAGCAGCAGCAGCAGTAGAAGCAGCAGCAGCAGCAGCAGTGGTGGTAGTAATTACAGGAGGACGAGGAGGACTATGATAACAAGGATGAGGGATGGGAATAAAAATAAATAACTAACATTTTTGTAACACCTTAAAGCTTGCAAAGTGATTTACACAGATTATCTCATTTGCTCTTCACAACAACCCTGAGAGCTAGGTTCTAGTATAACCTCCATTTTATATATGAGGAAACTGAGGCAGACAGAGATTTAATGACTGGTCAAGGCCACCTAGCTAGTAAATGTTTGAGGCCAGATTTGAATTAGGTCTCTCTGATTCCACATCCATTACACTTTTATTGATTGCTTCACCTAGTTGCCATATGATTAATTTATTCATTTCTTCCTAAAAACTTGATTTGCTGCTGAGATGTCAGGGTGTGAAAACTCTATTAGCATCTGGCCCATTTACTTTTAACTTGTTTGTATTGGTCAATGAGACTGACATCACCATGTGAAGCAATTGGGATCATCAACTCAGACTCTGCACTGATTGCTATTCTGACTAAGATATAGGTTGGTGCTACTGCACAAAACATCTGTGCACATTTTTATCTCAGGGCAAAATGTTAAAAAAAAATAGCAACTCCAGATAAACTGGTCTTTTAACAACTTCAGAGGTGTATGCAACTAGATTTTACAAATACTAAACCTAAATGGGAGCTGGTGGGGATGACTAGGTAGATCTTTCCCCCCTTCCCCAACTTCACAGTAAATGATGGCAAATGGAATGGGAAGAGGCCCTTGAACAGTTTGATCAAAGCATGTAGGCAAGCACTTTGCCCTTAAGTAAAATCATCCTTGCAATCCATATGTTTAAAACCTCTGTAGACTATTTTCCTACTGCCAGAGCAGATAGGTCAGATGATACAAATGGAATATGTTGTTTCTCAAAATAAATAAGGTTCAAAGTACTGCTGATTAGACTTAGGGATTGTTTTCCCCTAGGATCCTAAAATGTTGTACCCTTCATATAAATGTAAAATTTAATCACTTGACCTCTAATGTCATGATTCTTAAGACTAATTAGTCATTTACTCAAAGGTCCATCTTAATTTTGGTTTTACTTTTGAGCCCAATTCGTGTTTTTTGATAGCACCTGAATGTCATAAGTGATCTGGAACCAGTCTCTTGGATGATTCCTCCCACTTAATACCAGGAAGCTGGGATGGTGTAAGTAAGGTGGATTTTAGTGTGTGAGATAGATTTTTATTATTCTTTCTTAGAGTTTAGTTTCCCAGGATCCATGGATAAACATTTTCTATTTCCTAGCTCATCACTTGTAAACATCTCCATCATGCTTGCACAGTATTATATAATGATAAACAGTATAAACATTTGTGCTCAAAATTATAAGTATCCGCTGCAGCCGAGCAACATGATACAATTGTGAGATAATGTAAGCTTGTGAGGCTGTTGTTAACAATATACCTTCTTTGTCTGTTGCCCTATAAAGCAGGGAGGCACTGGTCAGTGAGTGGGGAACCCATATGGTTGAATTCATAAACTGTAATGTAATGTGTGCCTTGGTCAGCCCCCATCAAGGCTTGGGGGGAAATTTGCGTTTGCCTCAACCAGCCCCCACTGAGGCTTGAGGGGTCTTAGTGAGTGCACAAGCTGTGTCTCTTGACTGAGTATAGAAATGTAGGGGCCCCTGTGAGAAGGGTGATTAAGGAATGCTGTAGCATTATCCACAACTCTCTCTTAAGAAGTCTAGATCAGACTACAATAAGATTATTAACCCCTCCAAAACTGTCTTCCTGTCTGACCAAATCAAGAGTGAACCCGTGCCAGCAGCCCTCCTGTGTGTTCACCTGTCTTAAAGATGGATATGTTTGGATGTTTCTTAGAGCAGGTCTCTCAATTGTACAGGCAAAGACCAGTTGGGGAGATTTCCTGGTAGTGAATAATTGCATTTGAATTAAAGAACAAAAACAAAAACTTCACTTAGTTCTATACCCCAAGGGAGGTTAGGGACAATATTGTGATTCTTAATGTTTCGTGGCCATAAGATTGTCAGATTGGTTTTCTTAGTCCTGAGGAACTTTGCTGAGATTATGATTTAATGATTTTCAGCTAACTCTTTGCTGCAACAGTTAAGGGGTAGTCATGTCAAAGTGTAGCCAAAAAATGTGAATTTATGAAAGCTTTGGCATGAAACTGCCATCTTGCCACCAGGAAGGCAGATATCATCTGGCTTTCTATAAAACAACAAGACCAGCAACAAACCAAAAAGCAATGGCGGTAGGGTAGTGACAACTTATTTTAGTCTAGATAGTGAGAAACTGGATTTTATTCTTTAAGGCTCTGATGGGGTGGCTCTGCTACATTAAAATACTTAGACTCTTCTTTTGCCCATCAGAGTGAATCAGTTGCCATGTCCTAGTGACTACCACTACCATGTGTTTCATATCTTCCCCCTCCTCTCTATGCCCACTGCTGTCACCCTCATTGCCACCAATCTAGTTGATTTCAGTAGACTCCACACAGCCCTTCTATTTCTGTGTTTTTCTGTCTCCAAACAATACTTTTCACACTGCTAAAAGATTTATTCCCTATGCATAGATCTGGTTATAATATTTAATCACTTTTCAAGAATTTTTGAATTGCTAAGTATCAGGCATTGTGTTAAGAGAAGAAGAAAAAGAAGAAGAAGAAGAAGGAGGAGGAGGAAGAGGAGGAGGAGAAGGAGAAGGAGAAGGAAAGGAGGGAGCGAATGAGGGAGACGGAGAGAGAGAGAGAGAGAGAGAGAGAGAGAGAGAGAGAGAAGTAGGAAGGAAGGAAGAAGGAAAGAAAATATATAGACTATGCCCTCAAGGAGCTAATATTTTAATGGAGGGACATAACCTATAAATAATTAGGTATACATGATACATATGGAGTAGATAAAAGCTAACTTCAGAGGAAAAACACTAGCAGTGTGAGAATCAGGAAGGGCCTCCTACAGAAGGGGAAATATTATCTGAGTCATGAAGAAAGACAGAAAACCAAAAAGGTGAAGAGTAGGAGCAGATTATACCACGCATGCGAGACAGCCAGTGACAAAGGCTTGGAGAGAGTGTTATGTTTGAGCAATTTCAAGTAAGCAAGTCAAGCCAGAATGTAGACTGCGTGGATGGGAAATAAAGGATTATGTTGAAAAAAATAGGAATGCAGCCAGGTTATGGAGATCTTTAAATGACAAAAATTACAAACAGAGTTACTTCACAGCTCAAAAATCTTCTGTGGTTCACTCACATCTACCAAATGAAATACAATATTCTTCTGCTAAAAAATTCAAGTTCCATGGCAAACTGGCATCCCCCTATCTTTCCCATTTGTATTGTAATATCCTTCATTACCCTATATGTTTCATAGGAATAGTGCATGTTAGAGGTTATCTAGGTACCCAAACCCTTTTTTTACAGATGAGGAAACCAAGGCTTACCTTTATTTAATAGGTGCTTTGATGAAGGGAAAACAGCAGATTCCACTAAACCAAGTCAAGTCAACAAGGATTCAACTTCCATTATATGACTGTCACTGTTCAGGAAGCTCCCTGTCTCTCTTGGCAGTTGCTCTACTGCTACTTGCCAGCTGGTTTTCATATTGAGAGAGCAGTTGGCACACAAAGGGGATGTGGGTGATGCAATCCAGCTGCAAGGCTGGATTTTAAACCAGAGAAGAGGTGAGTCTGCTTCATTTTAGGCAACAAATGTTTCTCAAAATATGGAATTAACTCTCATTGGAAATGAAATCATTACCGATGCAGACTAAAGGAGCAAAACTAGAAGGATAAAGTATACAATGACGATGTCATAAAGAAAATCAACTGTGAAAGACAAAAGTTCTGTTCAATGCAATGACAAACCATATTTGTTCAGGACAAAACATGAAACCCTCTACCCTGCTTGAAACCTTCTAGATTTATGACAAGACAGTTAATTAATCTCTCAGTGCCCCTATCAACTCCTAAAATGATCCATTATAGCTACTGATCTGCAACTGATGGGGGAGATTTCCATATAGAGAATTTCTTGCACTCATCTACACTGTTAAAAATCACAGTTCTGGATATATGCATACCTGCACATGCACACACAAATGTACTAAAATATTTTCTGACTTTATATTTATGTTATATCTTATAATTGGTCTGCATTTAATCTTTGAAGTAGTCAATAGATAATAGATTATAAACTACTTGAGATTAGGGACAATATTTTAGTTCATCTTTGTATCCCTATTTGCTAGGGTACATACATGCATACACATATACACACATATATACATATATGTATACACATATATAATGTGTTTTATATACACATGTGTATACAACTATATGTATACATATATGCACACACATACACACATGTATGTGTATTATATGTGTATGTGTATATACGTATGTATGTATGCATGTATATTGTTATGTTTGTCCTTTGTTCTTAAAGAGGACCATTATATCAAGATAATGACAGTGTTGTCAAGTAGAAAGCACAATGGCCCTAGGGTGAGAGAATGAGCATTCAAAATCTATTTTTTTCTTTCTTATTAGCTGTGGGATCTTGGATAAGTCACTTAATTGTTTTGGATTTTAGCTTGTTCCTCTGAGGGATTAGACTAGATGGATTCTATGGACCCTCTGGGATAACTGAAACTATGTTTTTTTTTAAATAAAAGATGAGAATAAAAACCCCCACATTTATTTAACCAAAGATTTTTTAAGAGTCAGTGACATTTTTTTTTACTATGTAAGTAGTATAGACTTTTAAGTCTTTAAAAATGACTTTTTGTACTATATATTTCCTCTCTCTCATATGTATATATTTCTGTGTATATTATACATTGTATTATATCAAATATATTTATTATAGAAACTATATAGTTGTATATAGTATATATTGTATAATATATTGTATTATAAGATGTATCTTCTAAAACAATGTATAGTATCATAACATACACTTTGAAACATGTATGTACTCTGTGTATCTCTATATAGGTATCATGTGTTATAATATGTATCTGTTATAACACATTATAGATTTTAAAAATTTATTTGTTTGCATGTCATTTTCTCCTACTGGAATATAAGCTCATTGAGGGCAGGGACTATTGTCCCCAGTGCCGTGTATGATCCTTTGCATGAATTAAGGTGCTTAATAAATTCTTCAGAGGCACCTAAGTGGCTCAACAGATAGAGTCTGGGCTTGAGAATCAGAACAACTTGAGTTTTAAGCCTACCTCTAAACCTTGACAAATCATTTAACTTCTTTCTGCCTCAACTTTCTTTTGTAAAATGGTTGTGATGATAATGACATCTTCCTCCCAGGGTTGTTGTGAAGAACAAATCTGATAATATGTGAAGTGTTTTACAAACACCTTAAAGAGATATGCCAAAGCTATCTATTCCTATTATTGCATTGAACTAGATCTTGTTATATAAAAGAACTAAGTGCAACATTTAATGATCCTTCTGACCCTGTCTATGGTGATAAATCCACTTTAACTACCACAGCTAGTAAATTAATGTTCCATATGCTTTTAAACATTTAGTGCCATGCACAACCCCATCAAGACATAGCTGTTTGGGTTATTTTCTTTTTTACACAAAGGGTAGAGACTGGGAGGTGGCATGATATAACCAGACAGAACTATAATGTTAAAACAAGAGGCATTAGTAATATTTTTAAAAATTCATTAGAGAAATTTATGACCAAACAAGAGATGGAGAATATTATAGAGTGCAAAATGGATAATTTTTATTACATTAAATTTTAACATTTTTGCACAAACTCAATGCAAACAAGATTAGGAGGGAAACATAAAACTGGGAAAGAATTTTTAGAACTAATATCTGTGATAAATACCTAATTTCTAAAATAAATGGTGAACTGAGACAACTTTACAAGAATATAAGTCATTCCTCAGTTGATAAATGGTCAAAGGATATGAACAGGCAATTTTCAGAGGAAGAAATTCAACCTATCTATAATCTATGTGAAAAAATGGTCTAAATCACTATTTCTCAGAGAGATGAAAATCAAAATGTCTTTGTGGTACCAAATCACACCTATCAGATTGGTTAACATGAGAAAACAGGAAGATGATAAATGTTGGAGAAGATGTGGGAGAGTTGGAACACTAATTCATTGTTGGTGGAGCTGTGAGGTGATCCAACCATTCTGGAGAGCAATTTGGAACTATGCCCAAAGGGCTACAAAATTGTGCATACCGTTGGACCCAACAATATTGCTTCTAGGGCTGTATCCAAAAGATATCATAAAAATGAGAAAAGGTCTAACATGTACAAAAATATTTATAGCAGCTCTTTTTGTGGTGGCCAAATACTGGAAACTGAGGGAATGCCCATCAATTGGGAAATGGCTGAATAAACTGTGGTATAAGAATGTAATGGAATACTATTGCACTAAAAGAAATGAACAACGGTTGGATGTCAGAAAAATCTGGAAAGATTTTTATGAACTGATGCTATGTGAAATGACCAGAACCAGGAAAACATTATATATAGTATCAGCCACAGCGTGCAAGGACTGTTTCTGATAGACCAAGCCCTTCACAGCAATGCAAGGACCTAAAACATCCCCAAAGGACTCTTGAAGCAAAATGCCATCCACATTCAGAGAAAGAATTATGGAACTGGGGCACAGAATGAAGCACTCTTTTCTTTTGTGTTATGTTTTGTATTGTTTTGTTCTCATGGTTTCTCCCATTTGTTTTAATTCTTCTATGCAACATGACTAATTCAAAAATATATTTAATAAGAATGTATGTGTAGAACCCAAATAAGATCGCATATTGTCTCGGAAAGGAAGGGGAGAGGGAAGGTAGGAAGAGGGAGGGGGAGAAAATTTAAGACATATGGAAGTGATTATTGAAAACTGAAAACAAATAAGTTAATTAAATTTTAAAAAAAAGGAAAAAAGGGAAAAAAGAAAAAAGGCGTTAGAGTTATATAAGCACATCTTTAACTCAAGACTACAAAATTCTTAATTTGTGGCATGGACAAACCCTTATAGAATGGGAGCATCTCAGAGAAAGTATTATCATGGATGCAGCATTGACCCTGATCAAACCTTGTTTATTAACTCTGTTTCTCCCAGGTATGGAAGATAGAACATAGGTTCTCAGAGCTAATGGTGAATTTAGCTTCCATCTAATCCAACTTACATAAGAATAGGAATCCTCTTTAAAATATACCCAACAAATTCTTATAAGTCTTTGACATGAAGACCTTTATTATGAGGAGGTACACACTGTAACCCAAGGTGACCAGTCATTATTGAATAGCCCCAATTAATAAGTTTTACTTATTAATTGTATTAAAACTTACCTTTTTACACCACTGAATGCATTTAGTTCTCTTTTATGGGGCCAGGCAGATGAGGATAATCTTCATATAACTTCTTTCATGTTTGGTTTTGGCCACTTCGGCTCTTTATTCAGTGTTGTGTTACTGTGAGACTCTCTTGGTCTTGAAAAATACAACAACAATAATAAAAATATTGTACTCTGTATCTTTCAGCTTCTCTGCCAGAAACAATTTGATCACATTGAATACTAATCTATATCCAAGTCATTTCGAGCTTGAAGTAAGAGTTGACCACTTTGAAATTGTCCTCCACAATCTTTCTCAGTACTCTCTGCCCTGAGATAATTTAAGGTACAATTTAGAGAAATCTTAAACAAGGAAACACATAAAAATTACCATCTCATTCCCTCTGATACCAATCCCTTCACTACTAGAGTAAATAAAGGGAGCTCCATTGTATGTGTGTGTACACACACATATGTGTATATATATATATATATATATATATATATATATATATATGTAAAATGCAATATATATACATACATATATCAGAATTCTTTCTCAATAAGTAAGAAGAAAGGAACTAATGAAAGAGGAATGAAGAAACAAAAGAATGAAGGAAGGAGAAAAAAGGAATGAAAGAAGGAAAAAAGGAAAAAGAAAAAAGGGAAGATGGAAGAGGGAAGCAAGGAAATGATCAAAATTTATAAAAATAAGAGCAATAACCTAGTTGATATTGAATTGATATGAACAGAATTTTCAGAAGAAGAAATCAAAGTCATCAATATCACAGGAAAAAATGTTCTAAATCAATACTGATTAGAAAAAAAACTAAAACAGCTCTTAGACACTACATAACATCTATCAGACTGACTAATATAACACAAAAAAAGAAAATGAAAAATACTGGAGGGGACATGGGAAAAAAGGCAACTCGTTGAAACAATCAAAAACTTCAGCAAAATAGCAGGATTTAGAATACAACCTACATATTATATATACAAATCATTGTCTCTGTAATGGAATCACCTTCTAGAGCTTCCATTTTTTATTGTAGTACTTGCATCTTTGAACTTAACATTCATTAGTATCCTGGTAAAGACATTGTCCTTGATCACCCTTCTCTGCAAACTGTGGGAAAGCCATATACAAAAGCTGCAGCAGAGTAATAGGTGGGATGCTGGAGGAAGATTTTTTCTGTGGAATTAAACAAATCTCTAAAGGATTCTATGATGTATTGTGCTGAGGTCATTTCCCCTGAAGCTTGCAAGGCAACTGTGTACTTTTTAAGGGAATCTGAGTTCCAGCACAGATAAGCTATACTGCACAGTATTGTTCATGTCATAAGTGTTAGAAAGGTTTGTCAGTCCACATGGAAAATCCATAGCAGATGCTAGCTGTTATTCTGTCATATCTTATATGAGAACAGTTCTTCTTATGAGTTTCTCTGGCAGAGCATCTGCTGAACCCATCATTAACTGAGTCATTCCACTCTTTATCTTGATATTTCCCCAATTACCATCTTTCAGAGTGTCTCCTTTCACCATAACTTTCTAACAAACTGGAGTCATCACTGCAAAAAGCTGAACCTTGAATATCATGGGAAATTTCTCAGTTCAGTTCTATACCATCGAACTTCTCTTTTCCTCATTGCTCATTAACATAGTTGAGGGGGAAGAAGCACACACACAGGAAGCCCAGGACTATGTGTGTGGAGGGGAGAGTAGTAATGGAATGAAATGGAAAATGAGAAAGAGAAGGAAGAGGTGCTGTAGCTGCTTCTGAGACTAAGGTGGTAGCAGCTCATTCTGACCGTTAGATCCCACAGCTTGAGGGGGTGGCTCCAACTGGACTCTTGAGTCTCATTCAAATTGGTCCCTGACTATGACACAGTAACAGGCAGTTCACTGTACAGAGAGCACCTTCTGGGCAAAGGGAAAGAGAGTGGGAGACAGAGAAGAAGGGGGAGGAGAGAAGAGGGAGGGAAAAGGAAGAAGAAGGAAGAAAAGAGAAAGAGGGAGAGCAAAGGGGAGGAGAGGTAGAAGGAGAAAAACCATTCGTTCTTTGGGATAAGATAATTTACTTTCCAATTGATGTTTAATCTATGCTTCCATAAGCATTTGTTGAATGTAATTTCTATTGCTTTATGTTCTGAAATGGATAAATTTATAAATTTCTGTTTTTCTGTATTTGGTTGTGAGGTCTTTATGCCCCAATACGTGGTCAATTGCTGTGAAGGCACATGAATAGCTGAAAAAAAGGTTTATTTAGATCCATTATCATTTATCCCCTTCTCCCTTCCCCCAGGTCTACTAATTCTAAATCTTCTAATGGTCTAGTCATCTCATTGACTTCTTTATTATTTGTTTTATGGTTAGATTTATCTAGCTCTAAGATGGGTAAGTTGAGGTTTTGAAGTAAAATTTTACTGTCTATTTCCATCTGTAAACTGATTAACTTTCCCTTTAAGAATTTGGTTGCTATGCGTTGCATGCATATATGTTTATTACTGATATTATTTCATTGTTGGATTCTCGTTTCTAATCCATTTTACTAGCTGTTTCTGTTTTATGGATGAGTTCATTTCACTCACATTAAACAGTTAAGATTATTAACTGTACATTTTTTCCTTCCTGTTTTCTTCTAGTTATCCTCCTTTATTTTAACCTGTCTCTTCTCCAAAGTCTGTTTTGCTTTTGATCCTTGCCTTTTTCTATCTATTCTCCCTTTTGTAATTTCCCCTGACTTGTCTGTTTATCCTCTCACACTCTTATTTATCTGTTGCATAAGATAAATTTATATCACTGATTGAGTATATATATATATATATTTTTCTTCTTTAAATCAATGTGGATGCGAGTGAAGTTCAAATGTTGCCTGCCCCTCTCCTTATTTTGTCCTGCTCTATAAGACCTCTCTATTTGTAACATAATTGACTCACTCTTGTACACTCTTTCTATGAAGAAAACCCTTCTAACTGCCCTAATAATGATAAAATTCTTGGAAGATACATGTGTCATCTTCCCATATAGAAAGAGAAACATTTTCATCTGATTGAACCACTTATGATTTTTCTTTCATGTTCACCTTTTTATGCTTCTCTTGAGTCCTATATTTGAAAGTCAAATTTTCTATTTAGCTCTGGTCTTTCATCAGGAATACTTGAAAATCCTCTATTTCATTAAGTATCCATTTTTTTCTTTAGTAGGATTTTATTCATCTTTACTGGGTAGATTATTTTTAGATAGAATCCCAGCTCTTTTGTCTTCTGGAATATCATACTCCACAACCTCTTCTCCTTTGACGTTATAGCAGATAAATCTTGTGTATTTTGACTGTGGCTACATAATATTTGAATGGTTTGTTTCTGTCTGCTTGAAGCATTTTTTCTTTGAACTGGGAGATTTGGAATTTGGTTCTAAAAGGGAGTTTTCTGGTGGTGATTGGTATATTCTTTAAATTTATATTTTACCCTATCATTTGGCAATACCTAATCAGTTTTCCTTGATGATTTCTTGATATGTCGCTAGAGCTTTTCTTTGATCAGAGCTTTCAGGCAGTGCAATAATTCTCATTGATCTCTTTTCTACATCACATGTTTTTCCTCTGAGTTACTGACATTTTCTGTTATTTTTTATTTTTTGACTTTGTTTTATTATTTCATGATGTCTCATGGAGGCAATAGATAGAATTTGCCCAATCTTAATCTTCAGTGAGTTTTGTTCTTCATTTTTCATTTGAGAAACTTTATGGTGTTATTTTCATCAATGAATTTTTGTATCTATTTTTCCACTTGACCAGTTCTGTTTTTAAGGTCTTATTTTTGTTAGTAATTTTGTGCCTTTTATGCCAAGCTGTTAATATTCTTTTTATGATATTCTTCCTTTGCTTTAATTTCTTTACCCACATTTTTTTCCTTTTGAATTCTTACTAGATTAAAAAAGATTTTTTAGTTTTTCTTGTTGGGCTTCTGCCCAATTCATTTTTCCTTCGAGACTTTTCTTGTAGTTTTTTTTATTTCACTGTTCTCTTGAGTTTGTTTCTAAATCTTCCTTGTTACCACAGTAGTTTTTTTTAATGTTCAGATTCTTTTGTTGTTATTTTCTTATTTTCCATCCTGTTTCTTTATTTGGAATTTAATGTTAATGTTAGACTCTGTTCCCACTATGGCAAGTGGAAGGGCACTGTTTCATGAGTCACACTTTTATGCACTACTGTTTTTCAGAACTAATTCTGGAATTTGGGAAGGTTTTTGGTATTTAAAAAGTAGTGTGATTTGAGGAGAGGTGTGATCACTGTTTTCTTGGTTTGCACTCAAGTCCTTTCACAGAAAAGGCCCCTGTTCCATTGTGATTTCAATAAATACTGCTCCTCCAGAATCCATGATCCTTTAGTTCTGCAAGCAATATTGTTCTTAAAGGCTTACATGTCCTCTGAATAGAAAGTACTCCTTCATAGGTGAACTGTGACATAGAAGTGGATATAGAAAATGGAGTTGCCACATATCATCTTGTCCTGTGTCCTGTGCCAGGATAGGAGATCTCTGTTGCTTCTTTCTGACCAGTTTTCAGGTCCTCTTACCATCACTGGCTTGAAAGCTCCCAAAACAGCTAATGCTTCTGTTGTCACCACTGATATTTCATTTATGTAGGTGCTAGGCCAGTCTCCACCCCATGACAGAGTCTCTTTTTCTGAAGTAAATTATCTTTGCCCAGAAAAATGTCTTACTCACTCTGATCTTTTGTTGGTTCTGTCACTTCAGAATTAGATTTGAAGTTTTATTTTAATAACTGCTTAAAAGGGAATTTGGAAGGGTTCAACTAATTGTTTTCTCTGCTCCTTTATCTTTTTTCTGTCCAACAACTACTTTTTTGTGAAGTTTTTACATACCTTTCTATATACATGCTGTCACAGCTATTTAAATATAAGCTTTTCTTTATCCTCTCTAGATTCATTCTGTTAACCTTCACTGACAGATTGGTTCCCATAGGACAGCTGACTATTTTTCTCCTCAGGGTTCTATCACTGGGTAAAATTGAGGAGCTAATATTTTTGGCCATTATCATCTGTAAGCCTCCATCCAACACACCTCCCCCACCCCAATCAATTAACCAGTTGATATTTCCTCAATATCAATTATACTATTTGCATCTCTCAATATTAATTACTGAATATCAGTTACATTTCACTTAGCAATCTTTACTAAGAATATATAGCAAACTAAAGCCACAAAACAACTACTAAATGGAAGAGCTCAAAAGGGATTTTGAAAATCAAGTAAGAGAAGTAGAGGAAAAAATTGGGAAGAGAAATGAGAAGGATGCAAGAAAATAATGAAAATAAGAGTCAATAGCTTGCTAAAGGAGACTCTACAAAATGCTGAAGGAAATAATACCTTCAAAAAAGACTAACCTAAATGGCAAAAGAACCAATGAGGAGAAAAATGTCTTAGAAAGGAAAGTTGGTCAAATGGAAAAAGAGGTCTAGAAGCTCACTGAAGAAAATAATTCCTTCAAAATTAAAATGGAGCAAATGGAAATTAATGACTTCATGAGAAATCAAGAATTACATTATAAATTATAATTAATTATAATTAAAGTATAATAAAATAAAAATATAATATATATATATATATATATATATATATATATATATATATATATAAAATAATTAAATTATAAAACAGAACCAAAACAATGAAAAAAAGATAATTTGAAATATCTCATTGGAAAAATCTACTGACCTGAAAAATAGATCCAGGAGAGATGGTTTAAAAATTATGGTCTACCTAAAAACCCTTCATCAAAAAAAGAGCCTAAACATCATCTTTGAAGAAATTATAAAGGAAAACTTCCCTCATATTCTAGAACCAGAGGCTAAAATAGAAATGGAAAGAATTCACCAATCACCTCCTGAAAGACGTCTCAAAAGAAAAACTCTTAGGAATATTATAGCCAAATTCCAGAGTTCACAGATCAAGTAGAAAATATTGCAAGGAGCCAGAAAGAAACAATTCAAGTATTGTGGAAACACAATCAGGATAATACAACATTTAGTAGCTTTTACATTAAGAGATCAAAGGGCTTGGAATATGATTTTCCAGAGGTCAGAGGAGCTAGTATTAAAACCAAGAATAACTTACTCTTAAAAACTGAGTAAAATACTTCAGGGGTAAAATGGAATTTCAATGAAATAGAGGACTTCCAAGCATTCTTGCTGAAAAGACCAGAGTTGAATAGAAAATCTGATTTTCAAATACAAGAATTGAAACAAATATGAAAAGGTAAACAGGAAAGAGAAGTTGTAAGGGACTCATTAAAGTTGAAGTGTTTACATTGCTACATGGGAACATATTTGTAACTCTTGAGACCTTTACTAGTATTAGGTTAGTTATATGGATTATATGCACGTGTGTGTATGTGTATGGATATATGCATATGTATATATTTATATGTGGGTATGTATATATTTATATGTGTATATGTATGTATATAGACAGAGGGAAAAGGGTAAGCTTAATATGAAGGGAGGATACCTAAAAAAAATAAAATTAAGTGTTGAGAGGAATGTACTGGGAGAAAGAGAAAGGGGCAGGTAAAGTGTGGTAAATCATCTCACAGAAAATAGGCAAGACAGAGTTTTTACAGTGGAGAGGAAGAGGAGGGAGGTGAGAGGGAATACGTGAGCCTTACTCTCTTCAAATATGGCTTAAAGAGGGAATAACACACATTCAATTGGTTTTGCAAATCTATCTTACCCTGCAGGAAGGTAGGGGAGAGCAGATAGGAGAGAAAAGATAATAGAAGGGAGGGAAGACTGGGGGAAGAGGTTATCAGCTATTGTGGGAGGACAGATCAAGGGAGAGAATGGAATAAATGGAGGGCAGGACAGGAGAGAGCAAATTGTAGTTAGAGTATGACAAGGAAGGGCATGAGATGAATTGGAAAGGAGAGAGAATACAAATAGGGAAATTAGTATTAAAGATTATAATATGGAATTTCAAAGATAGTGAAAGGTTAGCAAAAATAAAGATGCATTTTTTTCTCATGCAATTTTGTAATCTTCTTGAAATTTGTCCATGGATACTTTGTGTACTCCAGATTAAGAACTCCTGAACAGATATTAGAAGGGAAATAATCTGATTACAGCAATTTACACTAAGATATAAATAACTAATAACTAGATCAACGATCTTGAGAGAATTTGTTATTTTTTTTGTTCAACAGCCATTTGTTGATCACCTACTATGACCAAAATTAGCTAATATTGGAGAAGACACAAAAAATAATTGAGACAAGTCATTATGTAAAGAAAATAACAGATCAGCAGAAAGGTTTTTACATATATATATATATATATATATATATATATATATAGGTATAGATATCCAATAGCTGTGTGATAATCACTAATTATGATTCGACATAATACAACCAATATTAAAATCAAACATTTATAAAGTGTCTACCATGCGTCAGGCCTTGTTCTAGGAAGTTATAAGATAGAAAATTCTGTGCAAAGTATGAGAAAGGCAATGTTATTTTCAAACGGAAGAAATAGGGAAGACTTGAGAGAGTAGATAACACCTGAGGCAGAAGTATAAAAATGAATAGAATGTCAACATGAGGAAATGAGGGAAGCTCTCTAAATGAAAAACAGTCATTCAGTTGGTGGCACAGAATGCAAGGTGAAGATCAACAAGCACAGAAAGATTTATACACACACACACACACACACACACATATGTGTATATTTCCAGTGCATTCAAAACCACTTATTCACTCTGAACACTGTCAGTCCATTTCTGTGTGGGTCTAACTTTGTTGCTTCCCCCGTTGTGATTGCATTTGTCTTGCCAGATACACCTCAATGAGAGATGAAACTGACATCCATTTCTTCCCAGAATATATTGTCCTTTAAATTATGAGCTGTATATTGACTAATCCAACTTTTCCTTGCAACTTCATAATGGACATTATGATAGAAATCATGAAAGTAGTCTTTATATTTATCCTAACTTAAAAGATTGACTTGATAAAAAGTGGGTTCTGGAGCAGTTGCCTGAGCCTGCATTCTTTCGAGAGCAAATTTTTCCAAAGTACTGTATTGATTTAATTTACATTCCAATTGGCCAGACTTTTGAAGACACATTTTCACTTGAATGATTCGCTATCAAGCGATGGATGAATGGTTGACACGTTCAATCTCATGTGTAGAACAGAATTGTAAAGGATTTTTTGTAGTATTGATAGAGTCCATGAATAACAAAAAATAAAAAAAAAAGAGAGGAAAACACAGAACCAAGTGGGAGCTCTAGTAATATAGAATTAATTTTGGGGAAAATTGTATTAATAACAACACTACATTGTGAGTCTAATTGTGTTTAACATGAAGATTAATTTGTTATACTTTTGCTAATAATCTCTTCAGTTATATTTCTATTATTACTCCTCTAATGGAAAACAACACTGACAAAGTTATAATTTAAACAAACAATAGTTTGTTGATTAACCACATAATTTAATGATTATACCATTTAAGTGCTTTTCTTTTACTAATAATAATTTCTATTTGGTGACAAATATTTTAGGTGTAGTAGAAAATTGTTATCCTTGAAATCAGGAAAAAACCGAGTTTCAAATTCCAGCTTTGGTGCTTCCTTGTGTGACTATGTGCATGCAAGTCACTTACCTCTCTGAATCTTAATTTTCTTAGCAATGTAACAGGCAGTATAACATTTACATAATGTGCTACATGAAATTGGTATAAAGAAAGTGCTTTGCAAACCACAGAGTGCTATATAAAGAGGAATAATTAATAATAAAAATATTCAGAGAGTTGTCCTCTAACATATTAAAATTAGGAATAGTGTAAAATTTGGATTATGCTTCTTGACACTCTTAGAATTAAAACTGTCTTTGATTCTACTTAAAATTTTGTAAAGCATATACACACATATGTGTGTGTATATATATATATATATATATATATATATATATATACACACCTGTGTGCACGTATGTATGTGTATACACATACGTGTGTAATTTTTATTATTATTTTTCCTTCCTCCCCTGCTATTATTTTCAGTGCACTTCCTCAATTGTTCCCTAGTTCTCTGGATCCAGATGTAGCCACATCGCTATATTGACAGAGCCTCAGGCAGCCATGAATATCCTAACACAATTCTGAATGGTGAAATACAACAGACTCTCCACATGGAATGAAGAACCAAAACATTTGTTCAGACACCAGAAAGCCAAATCTGTCATAGTAACAAAAATTTATACACAATAACAATGTAAAGAACAAAACCATCCACAAGTCTTGCCCCATTAGGCTTCCCACAGTCCAGCTCCATTAAACAAAATCAAAAACAAGCCTTTTCACTCACAGTAACCAGCAGCCAGAATCCTTCCTACCTCTGACTGCTCTCTCCAAATTTTCTCTCAGCTCTGCTCTAGATCTGCCTCTTTTTGTTCCACCCATTCAGCAAACTCCTCCCACCACAGGCTCCTTGTGACTCAGATTTCCATGTGACCCAGGCAAGTCACATGGGCCTATTAATGAATGGGAAAGATCTCCCCATTTAAATTACCATTACACTAGGGAAGATGTGTCTCATTCAACAAGCATACTTAGATTGCATTCAGTCTTGTATAATCCATGTGAATGACCATGTTTGATTTTCCAACAAAATGGAGAACAGGAATACCTAAATATGGACAGGGAACATAGAAGCCAAAATGCCAAGAGTTCCCTCTCCCTCTTGGCTGAGGAGGCAAAGAATGCCCATTTAAACAATGCAAATGGATTTAAACAAGGTTCATACAAATTAGAAGAACAATGTTGCTATGTAATTTTCAGAATACTTCCTGGAGTGATATTCACAATTATATAGTACTTTTAGGTTTCCAAAGCATTTTACTTATGTTATTTCATTTGATCCTCACAATAACCCTATGAATCAGATACTATTATTACATCCATTTTACTGATGAGAAATTTGAGACTGAAAGATGTTAAATGATTTTAGAAGTGTCACCCAGTTAAGTGTCTGAGAAAGCATTTGAAGTGAGGTCTCTGTTACTCCAGTTCTATCAATTCTTTCCAAGATGTTCCTGTCAAACAAACCTTTGAGGTAGGAAGGGCAGGATATCCAAAGTAGATGTTACTGTTTTTTATAGGATTTTACTGTGTTAGCCAGAACTGGTTCCAAGTCTGTGGGTATGAATCTGGAAAAAAATGTTCCAAGCTAAAAGGTCAAGTAGAAAGACACAGAGAAGAAGGCAATATTGCAGGTAGAAAAAAATGAATTCATTAGCACCCAGCGAACATGAATACAAAGGAGAAACTGACTGATAAGGGAACCCATGCATGGTCATGGACTTTAGGTCTGATCCTGTGGTATTCAATCCAGAGTCTCAAGTAAGAGTGAGGTAATATGGAGATCAGAGATGCTCAGGATCAGAGATGCCAAAAACATGTTCTTAGCATGATATTGAATATATCATTGCAGCTGCTTATGGAAATTGTATCTTTACCCTTTTTGTATTAAAATAGTGATGAGCCAGGCAAAGTTTAGAACTTATTTCATTTTTAAATGCAGTGCTTAAAGTAGATGGGAAATGATCTTTTTGAAATCATTCAAAATCACTGAGCAGTCCCAAGGACTCAAGTGGAAAATTAATTTTCAGCTTTTGTGGATGAATGTGCAAATTTTTCCATTGGTCTCATTGAATAAGAAATAAGTTATTCAGTACATTTTACAAGTATAAGTAGGAAAAGTTAACTCACTGTCATATGTGAAGGTCAGTGCAGGTATGAAATCATACCAAACACAAGGCTGGGTAGAAATACAAGTAGTATGAGTAGAAAATAATTTTCCTCACAATAAACAGCATTAATTTCTTTTCAGAATCAGTAATGAAGACAATGTTGAATAGAATATCCCTGTCTTTGTTTTCAAGATCAAAAGGGTGAAATGTGTTAGTATGCTGTTGGGTGGATATTTGAATGTACTACAAACATTGGCACATTCATCTTGATTGTAATATAAGAAGTTCTAATAGTACTTTAAATTTTAAGGTATCATATAAAATTGCTTTGTAAAAAAGTTTTAGCATCCAGTAGTTCAAATTCTGTTTAAGAAGGAAACACATTTTAGAACTTTTTTGATAGTAGAAAGATTAAAGACTTTATTTTTTATTTTTTTAATATCAATTTATTTATTTAACTTTTTACATTCATTTTCACAAGATTTTGGGTTTCAAAATTTTCTCCCCATTTGTCCCCTCCCCCACCCCAGTAGTTTTGCAAGTAACTTCCATAATAGTTGTGTTGTGTAAGACTAACTATATTTCCCTCCATCCTATCCTGGCCCCATTGTTGCTATTCTTTCTTTTGATCCTGTCCCTCCCCAAGAGAGTTGACTTCAAATTGCTCCCTCCTCCCATTGCCCTCCCTTCCATTATCTCCCCCGACCCTGCTTATCTCCTTCTCCCCCACTTTCCTGTATTGTAAGATAGGTTTTCATACCAAAATGAGTGTGCATTTTATTCCTTCCTTTAGTCGAATGTGATGAGAGTAAACTTCATGTTTTTTTTCTCAGCTCTCCTCATTTAGCCTCCATTAAGAAGTCTCCTGCTTGCCTCTTCTGTGAGAGATAATTTACCCCATTCCATTTCACCCTTTCTTCTCCCACTACATTTCTCTCTCACCACATACCTTGATTTCTTTTAAGATATGATCCTATCCTATTCAATTCACTCTGTGCTCTCTGTCTCTGTGTGTGCATGCATGTGTGTAGGTGTGTGTGCGCGTACACATGTGTACATGTGTGTGCGCACGTGTGTGTATGTGTGTGTGTAGTCCTACCAACTATCCAGATACTGAAAAGTTTCAAGAGTTACAAATACTGTCTTTCCATGTAGGAATGTAAACAGTTCAACTTTGGTAAGTCTCTCATGACTTCGCTTTCCTGTTTAGTTTTCATGCTTCTTCTCATTCTTGTGTTTGAAAGTCAAATTTTCTTTTCAGCTCTGGTGTCTTCATCAAGAATGCTTGAAAGTCCTCCATTTCATTGAAAGACCAGTTTTTCCCCTCAAGTATTATACTCAGTTTTGCTGGGTAGATGATTCTTGGTTTTAGTCCTAGTTCCTTTGACTTCTGGAATATCCTATTCCACACCCTTCGATCCCTTAATATAGAATCTGCTAGATCTTGGGTTATCCTGATTGTATTTGCACAATACTGGAATTCTTTCTTTCTAGCTGCTTGCAATATTTTCTCCTTGACCTGGGAACTCTGGAATTTGGCCACAATGTTCCTAGGAGTTTCTCTTTTTGGATCTCTTTCAGGCAGTGATCAATAGACTTCATGATCATGGCTTTCAGGTAGTCCCATAATTTTTAAATTGTCTCTCCTGGATCTATTTTCCAGGTCAGCTGTTTTTCCCGTGAGACATTTCACATTCTCTTCCATTTTTTCATTCTTTTGGTTTTGTTTTGTGATTTCTTGGTTTCTCAGAAAGTCATTAGCCTCCATCTTTTCCATTCTAATTTTGAGAGAACTATTTATTTTCTTCAGTGAACTTTTGAACCTCTTTTTCCACTTGAGTAATTCTGCTTTTGAAAGTATTCTTCTCCTCATTGGCTTTTTGAACCTCTTTTACCAATTGAGTTAGCCTATTTTTCAAGGTGTTATTTTCTTCAGCATTTTTTGGGGTCTCCTTTATCAAGGTATTGACCCGTTTTTCATGCTTTTCTTGCATCTCTCTCATTTCTCTTCCCAGTTTTTCCTCCACCTGTCTAACTTGAGTTTCAAAATCCTTTTTGAGCTCTTCCGTGGCCTGAGCCCATTGGATATCTATTTCAGATGTTTGGGATACAGAGGCCTTGATTCTTATGTCTTTACCTGATGGTAAGCAGTTTTCTTCCTCGTCAGAGAGGAAGGTTGGAATCATTTGGTCACCAAGAAAATAATCTTCTGTGGTCTTATTTTTTTTTCTCTTTTCTGGGCATTTTCCCAGTCAGTTACTTGACTTCTGAGAGTCCTCTCCACCCCTGCCTTGTTCTGCCCCTCCAGTGCTTGGGGTCTGAGATTCAAATGCTGCTCCTCAGCCTCAGGGATTTCAGTGGCCAGCCAGCTGCTATTCAGGGTAAGATTAAATCAGGTTCTCAGGTGGGGGCAGGGCCTCCTCCCAGGCTCAGTTCTCTCATGGGGTTTGTGCAGAGACCTTTTGTAATGGAGCTGCTGCTGAGCTCCTGCCTTTTCTGGGAGCCTCTGGCTGCCTACTGTCTCTGCTGCTGCCTCCCAAGGGGGCCTGAGTTATGGAGACACCCCGCTCCCCTCTCAGCCCATCCAAACGTCTCTCTCATTGACCTGTGAGTCTGTGGGTGGAGGAACCTTCACGGCTGCTGGAGATTCCATCCCTGAAGCCTGCTTGGATCTGCTCCTCTCAGTGCTGCACGACCAGGGCAGGACAGGGCTCCACTCCTGTCTGGTCCATGATGGACCTTTGGGATCAGTTTTTCAGGGCTCTCTGGAACGGAAATCTCCTTCACTGTGTTGCTGCACGACTTCCATTGTTCCAGAGTTTGTTGGGAGGTCTTTTTAGAGGAAATCCATGGACTGTGGGTTTGGAGCTAGCATATGTGTCTTTCTACTCTGCCATCTTGGCTCCACCCCCAGGATTAAAGACTTTATTTAGCTCCTGGATAGATTCTTTTTTCTTTCTATGTGAAGAAAGAATGATTAATAAAATTCCTAGATGCACCTCATTAAATCAAAGAAAATTTTGTTGATGAGGTAGGAATTTTGAGTAAGATAAAATTAATGCATGATAGCAAGCATTTAGATAGGAATTTAAGGTTTGCAATCTACTTTAAAATATTATTTTATCCTCACAACAACTCTAATAAGTAGGTACTGTTATTTTCTCCATTTTACAGATGAGTAAACTGAAACAGCAGAGGTTTAGTGACTTGCCCAAAGTCACATAGCTAATTAAGTGTCTGAGGATGTATGTGAATTCAAATCTTCCTCATTCCACATCCAATGCTCTGTCTCCTTCCTTCATAGCTGCCTTAAATTATGAGAACAATACATTTGGGTAACAAATAGTTTTCAGAATACCAGGATGGGATATTCATTCTCAGGTCTGGATTGCCTCTGGGGAGGATTTGGAATTAGTTTTAAGAAGAACAAAGTCATGCTGACCAAAATTAGGTAATGAGCTTAGTGCTGGTTCCTGGTATAATTCAAGAATATATATTTTTACAAAAGGATAATTTATAACACCTTGAAAGGGAAGTGTTGACTATGATTAGATAGTACAGATTAATTGAGAAGTCCTAAAATGCAAAAATTTTAAAATTGAAAAATATCTAACTTTTTACATGACTACAAGACTAATAGATCACTGGGGCTTACTTTAGCAAGTAATCTAACATTCTTTCATGATATTTTTATGGAAAAGATTTATGAAAATGTAGTGATGACAGTATAGTTACATAGATTTATAATAGGCTGAATGACTGAGAAGAGAGAGTGTAATTTAATGGACTGATGTTAATATCAAGGTAGGGCATTAGTACAGAGCTTGTGGGATCCTGACCTTTTCCATATTGTATTTGGTTTTCATATTTGTGACATTGATAAAAGCATGCTTATCAAATTTGAAGTTGAAAAGAAGATGAAAGAAATAACTTATTGCATTACAGAATTAGGATCCAAAAAATGTAATTTATCTAGAATGGAGGGGTATGTCTTATAAGAAGAATTTAAAGGATTAAATTAAATGTGCTGAATTTAAGTTTCAATAAAAGATAAATACTTGAAGTATGTAAAGGTGAGCAATGTGACTTGAAATCAGTTCATAAAGGCAAGGCATGGTGGTTTTAAGTGTACTAAAAATCTCAATATGAATATTTTGATGTTGGAGCTAAAATATTAATACAATCTTAAATTTATTAGTAGAATAATGAAACTGAAAAATAGCATATTATAGCAATAAGTACTAGACATGTCATATCTCAGGTGTCATATATTTTTCAAGTGCCAGATTTTCTTTTTTTTTAAATTTATCTAATTTAAGTTTTCAACAACCATTTCCACAACATTTGAGTTTCAAATTTTCTCCACATCTCTCCCCTCCTCCCACCTGAAGACACCTGGCATTCTGACCACTTCCCCAAGTCTGCCCTCCCTTCTATCATACACCTCCATTCTCTTGTCCCCATGTTCTCTCTTTTCTTGTTGGGAAAGATAGATTTCTATACTCCATTACACGTATTTCTTATTTCCCAGTTGCTTGCAAAAACAATTCTCAACATTTGTTGCTAAAACTTTGAGTTTCAACTTCTCCCCCTTCTTACATTCCCACCCATTCCCACTGAGAAGGCAGGCAGTTGAATATAAGGTATATATGTGTAGTTATGCAAAAGACTTCCATAATAATCATATTGTGAAAGACTAACTATATTTCCCTCCATCCTATCCTGACCCTCATTTATTCTTTTCTCTGTTTTGACCTTGTCTCTCCCCAAAAGAATTAACTTCTAATTACTCCCTCCCATTTGCCCTTTCTTCTCTCATCCCCTCCCACCTCACTTATTCCCTTCTCTCCTACTTTCCTGTAGTGTAAGGTAGATTTTTATACTAAATTGAATGTGCTTGTTATTCCCTTCTTAAGTCAAATGTGATAAGAGCAAGCTTCACTTTTTCCCTCTCAACCACTCCCTTTTCGCCTCCATTGAAAATGGTTTTTGGTACCTCTTTTATGAGAGATAATTTGCCCCATTCCATTTCTCACTTTCTCCTCCCAATACATTCCTCTTTCACCCCTTAATTTTAATTTATAGATACCATCCCTTCCTATTCAACTCAATCTGTGCCTTCTGTCTATATGTATATAATCCCTCCAACTACTGAGAAAAGTCTCAAGAGTTACAAATATTATCTTTCCATGTATGAATGCAGACAGTTCAACTTTAGTAAGTCCCTTATGATTTTTATTTTCTGCTTACTTAGGCTTCTCCAGATTCTTGGGTTGGAAAGTCAAATTTTCTATCAGTGCTGCTCTTTTCATCAAGAATGCTTGAAAGCCCTCTATTTCATTGAAATTCCATTTCCCCTGAAGCATTATACTCAGTTTTGCTGGATAAGTGATTCTTGGTTATAATCCTAGTTCCTGTGACCTCTGGAATATCACGTTGTAAGCCCTGTGATCCCTTAATGTAGAAGCTGCTAGATCTTACGTTATCCTGATCAAATTTTCCACAACACACAAATTGTTTCCTTCTGGCTCCTTACAATATTTTCTTCTTGAACTAGGAAATCTGGTATTTGGCTAAATTATTCCTAGTAGTTTTTCTTTTCAGATCTCTTTCAGGAGGGATTTGGTGGATTCTTTTGATATTTATTTTAGCCTCTGGTTCTAGAATATCAGGGTAGTTTTCCTTGATAATTTCATGAAAGATGATGTCTAGGCTCTTTTTTTGCTCAATACTTTCATGTAGTCCCATAATTTTTAAATTGTCCCTCTTGTGTCTATTTTCCAGGTCAGTTGTTTTTCCAGTGCGATATTTCACATTGTCTGCTATTTTTTCATTATTTTGGTTTTGTTTTGTAATTTTTTGGTTTCTCATAAAGTCATTAGCTTCCATCTACTCCATTCTAATTTTTAAAGTATTATTTTCTTCAGTGAGCTTTTGAATGTCATTTCTCATTTGGCTAATTCTGATTTTAAAAGCATTCTTCTCCTCATTGGTTTTTTGGACCTCTTTTCCATTTGAGTTAGTCTATTCTTAAAGGTGTCATTTTCTTCAGCATTTTTTTTTGGGGGGGAGTCTCCTTTAGCAAGTTGTTGACTTACTTTTCATGATTTTCTTGCATCACTCTCATTTCTCTTCTCAATTTTTTTTACACCTCTCTTATTTGATTATTAAAATTCTTTTTGAGCTGTTCCATGTCCTGAGACCACTGCATATGTATTTTTCGGAGGTTTTTGGATGTAGAAGCCTTGACTTTTATGTCTTCCTCTGATGGTATGCATTGTTCTTTTTCATGTGAAAGGATGACCCTTTTGCCAAGAAAGTAACCTTCTATAGTCTTATTTTTTTCCCATTTTGGGGGCATTTTACCTGCAAATTACTTGACTTTTGAGTCCTTTGTCAAGTGGAGGGTATACTCTGGGGACCTGTAAATTCTCAGTTTCCCAGGGTGGCACAATCAAGGAAGAAGAGTTTATTCCTTTCCTGACCTGTGCTCTGGTCTGGGAGCAACCACAAGTTTTTCTGCCCAGGATCTATGAGTAGGGTTCTCTCTCCAGTGCCTCCACCAGCTCCACACATGCTCCTCCTCACGCCACGGTTGCCACTCACAACTGAAACTCAGTTAAGCTGCTCAATAACCTTAGAGTCTTTAGGTGGAGAGCTCCAAAAATGGATGCTGGTGACACAGTGGGGACCACTGCCCTGGGGTCAGGGCTAGGGCTGGAGCCTGCTCCCTTCTCACCCAGGTGAAAGAACATTTTTACTGATCTTTGAAGCTATTTTTGGCATTTATGTGTTGAATAATCTGGCAGCACATGATTCTGCACCCTGAAGTCTGCTACAGACATGTCCATGCAGTGCTGCGAGGCCAAGGCTGGCTGGACTCCACTTTGAGCCCAGTGTAACAGACCTTTGTTGTCAGCCTTCCAGGCTTTCTTGGGCTGGAAATCTCTTTCACTATGTCATTTTATGGATTCTGCTGCTCTAGAATTCTTTTAGTGTCATTTTTACAGGTATTTTATGGGCTATGGGGGTAGAGCTAGAGATCAAGTCCATCCTTCTACTTTACCATCTTGTCTCCATCCCCACCACATTTTCATAATATTATTAAGCTTGCAACAATAAAAATAAATGATCCAAATTATAATGTGAATTTTTACAATGTCTTCAATAGGTTTCACCATAATTAACAGAGCATATGAGTATTAGAAATAATATAGAAGGAATAAAAAGAAAAGATTTAGGCCATTCATGTGTCAAGAATGAGAGATAATGGAACAGTAAATATATAGCTAATGTAATTTAGATATGAGTGAGTTTCATGTATTGTCCCTCCACTCCTCACACACACACACACACACACACACACACACGCTGTTTTTCTGATATGGGATAATTTCCCCATTCTCCTCCTCCCTTTCCTCTCTTCTTAGGGGATCCCTTTCTTGTCTATCCAATTTTTTTAATCTCATCCCAATATAACCAACTCACAAGTGAATCCTCTTTCTTTGTAGAATCCTACTTACTGCTCCAATAATAATATTAATATTATATATAATATATAATGATAAAAATAATACTAAAGCTATAAGAAGATACATGTATCATCTTCCATATATTATATATTATAATATATCATATTATATATAATATATAATAATAAAAATAATACTAAAGCTCTAAGAAGATACATGTATCATC
>CM053771.1:123217118-123258348 GCA_028658325.1 Potorous gilbertii | reverse complement strand
GGTAAGGGAAGGGAGGGATGATAGAAGAGAGGGCAGATTGGTGATACGGGTAATTAAAATGTCCAGTGTATTGGGGAGGGGGGAGGGGACAAATGGGGAGCAAATTTTGGAACCCAAAATCTTGTGAAAGTGCATGTAAAAAGTTAAATAAATTAATTAAAAAAATAAAAATAAAAAGAAATAGAGTAGAAGATATATCTAAAAAAAAATCATAATCCCCTGAATTTTTAAAATTTTAAGCCAGGATTATGCCTAAAATATTATGTGGTTGGCCAAAAAAAGGGAAATTAAAGTAAATAAACACTTATTTGACAGCAAATATTTGTACTGTACAGCATAAGGAAGACAACACCTCAGTATGCTGCAATTCTCTTACCTCTTATGCAATGTTGCACCACACACTAAATCATGGGGTTGATTTTAAAATTTGGAGTGTTTTGACTAGGAAGGTTACATTAAAATGATTGAATTTTGTTCACTATAATAACGGAAGGAAAACCAGGAGAAAAAAATCTAGATAACTTTTTCCATTTGGTCAAAGTGTTATAATGTCCAGAAATCTAGAAGGCATTTCTAGGCATTGATTAAGGTTGCTGCTGTTTGTCCTTAATCTTTGAAGAGGATCAGTAGCATCATAGATTGATGTCTTCACTTATGCATGAAAAGGATTTAAGTGAGGTAGAATTGCAGTTGTCAGCCTCACTTTCTCTTCCTGAGTCATCAAAATCCAGTGGCAGGACAAAAGTCAAGATGACTGACAGTGGCCCAGGATGCAGTGAGGATACAAAAGCAAGGAAAATAGCCAGTCCCTCTTCTCAAGGAGTTTACATTCCAGGAGGGAAAGACAAAATATGAAAGGAAGCTAAGAGGTTGAAAGTTTGGGTAGAAGTTAGCTGATATGGTGGAAGTGGAAAGTGAGCAGTGGTACTGGGCATTCTACTATGAAGAAATATGAGAAGACTTTTGTCAGCTGATATACAGAAATGTTAAAAAAAGAACATAGAAAACAGCATATACAACCAATATTAGCAATAGTGTAGGAATAACAGAAAGATGATGTGCTGGAAAAGACAGGATCAAATGGAAGTAAGAGAACATGTAGAGGGGTTGATATGTCTGTTGTGTAGGCCACACATTCTGTTTTCACAATTCTTATTTCTTTCTGCAACCAATTGGGAAGATCTTGCTATAGTTTTGTGCTCTTTTGAGAATACACAGAATCCTCTACTTCATCAAATATTGATTTATTTTCTTTGATCAGAAAATATTTATTCACAGATGTTTAGACTCATTTAGATGTCCTGGAGGTGATTTCTCTTCTGTTTTTACTATCTTCTCTGTTGTTTTATCTGCTTTTGCCAAGATTTTAAGCTGAGTCCTCTTCCTGTAGAAATTTTTGATAATTATACTGTTTCCCATCCTATTTTCCCTATTACTCCATTTTTGACTCCTTTCCTTTTGATGGGGGCTCACCCAAGGGTTGAACTTCAGAACTAGTTCAGCTTCTTCTCTCACTAGGTAATTCAATTTTTCCAGATGATTCTGCTTTTCTTTCCCCACCAACTTCTAGGGGGTCATAATTGGCTCTAGATTTATATCAGATTCTTTTCTTTATCACCTAGTTGAGCTTGCTCCACATCCTAGAAACCTGCCCTACTGATGTCCATTCTTTAATTCACTGCTTCAATACTTGTGCAGTTTACAATGTGTTGCTGCCTCAAGCAGTTTATGCTTTCCTGTTCTTCCACTTTTTCCACATGGACAGGAAGGAAAAAGAGGATAGGTAGAGTATTGTCAGGGTCTATTGCCTAATAAGGCAATTGCTGAGAAGACCTCAGGGTACAAGTCCATTGTTCCCACTGTATTGCACAGCTTGATGATTGAAGGCTAGGGAGGAAAGGGAAGTGAAGTGAAAGCACTGGAGATTAGTCTTCTATGATGTTTATTGGATTGTTAGTGTTCTTAGTTTCTTAGTCCAAGGAGACAGTTGCAATTGATTTGCCTCTGGTTCATTTTTTTTTTTAAGTTTTGAGAGATCGTAAAAACCATGGGAAAGAAGTCCTTCATTGGTTAATCACGTGACCCATAAACTCATTTTGTAGTTCTTTTGAATGGGCCTTCCCTTTTATTGTTGCCTCCTGAATTTTTTTACTGCCATAATGAAATACTGTTGATTTTGTGGGCTTATTTTCTATCCTGCTTCTTTATTAAAACTAATAATTATCTCAATTAGTTTCCTGCTGATTCTTTAGGCTTTTTAAAGTGAAACAAAATGTCATCAGCAAATTGTGATAATTTTTTTCTCCTCTTTTGCTGTCTTTATGCCTTTAATTTCTTTTCCTTCTCTTATTGGTATTGCTAGCATTCCTAGAACTATGCCAAATAACAGCAGGGAAAGTGGTGAATCGTTACTTTATTTTAATTTTCTTTGGGAAAAATTCTAGTATCTCTCCAATGAATATTTTAGTTTTAGGTAGATACTTTTTTTACCCCATTGTTTGTAAGGATCCTTCCACACTAGTGCTTTGCCTTTGTTGGCTTCTTTTTAAGCATAAAAGAATGTTTACTTTTTGAAAGCTTTTTCTGCATCTATTCATATAATCCTGTGGTTGGCATGTTTCACTTTTAGTATGACTAATTATGTTCATTATTTTTTTGTAACATTAAATTATCCTCGCATTCATGTTATGAATCCAAATTAAACCATGAGGAATAATTCTTCTCCATAATACTGCAGCCTGTCCTCTAGGTATATTTAAACTTCTTCAATCAATATTCATTAATGATATTTTCTAAAATTCCTTTATTTGCTTTATCCTTTTCTAGTTTAGATAATATTAGCATATTTGTTTGAGAAAAAATAGATTTGTAGAGCATTTGCTTACTTTATTTTTGAAAATAATTTGCATAGGATATATGTTAATTATTATGTAAAAGTTTGATAATATTTTCCTATAAATTCAGCTCAGTCAGAAGTTTTTTTCTTTGATATATCCTTACAGAAAATTCATTTTTTATGAAACTTGATTTTTGAATATTGATTTGGCATTTATTTTTAAATATTCAAAATGATACTAACAATAATATTTAAATAACATACTTGTGCATGTTACATTTTGTGCTTAATCTCTTGCTTTTAAGTTCTGTGTTTCTGTCATGTAATTATAGTCAATACTTTTGCTGTGGCAAAACATATAAGGAAACTTGAAAATTCTTTGTAAAGATATACCCAGGTGTGAAGTTATTCCCTATCATTGGAGGGGGTACATTTGAAATGATTAGAAGAGAATATGGTAATGCTTTGGGTAAAACCTAAAGTAGGGTTAAGGACAACTTTAGTGGAGAGTTAACAAAACGTAGTTTGATAAAGAATTGGAGTGAAAGTCAAATGATTTGGGGCCTATCCCCTACTTGCTATCATCTATCGGTATAAACTACATTCATATATTTTCTCACTCAATTTTTAAATAAGAACTTTATTAGTTTTGATGGAGATACCAAATTTAGATAATAAAGAAGTATGACTAGATAGCAATTAATTTGAAAAAGATCTAGATATCTTAGTGGTCCCCAAAGCTCTACATTCATAAACACTGCTATATATAAGCCAAAAGAAAGCTCATGTGATTTAGATTATGTTAAGACAGATAAATGTCCGGAATCATATTGTAGTACTCTAACTTGGTCAAACTACAACTATAGTATGCAGTAGTCACACTTTAGGGAAAAACAACAACAACAGAAACCTACAACATGTTCAAAGGTGGGCAACCAAGCTAATGAAAAGGGTAAAGAATAAATACCATATTAATAATAGCTAGAATTTTACATAGCTTTTTACTTCTGTAAAGACTTTACATATGTTATCTCTTCTGATCCTCCGAAAATCTTTGGTTTTGGTTCTGTGATTATCCCTCTTTTTATACATGTGGACACTGAGGCTAGAAGAAGTTGCGTGATTATCCAGAATCACACAGCTGGTCAATGTCTGAGGCAGAATTTGAGCTCAGGAAGACTTGAGACAGGAAGTCTATAAATCCAGCACTATCCAATGTGCCACTTGCTGCCAATGCCATACGAAGATCAGTTGAAGGAACTGGAGATATATAGTCTGAAAAAGAGAGTAGCCAGGCTACCTCTCTCAGAGTTATGAGACCTCAGAAACCATTAAAGTCAACTTATCCCTATAATACCTGGAAAGTGATTGTCTAGGGTTTGCTTAAATATTTCCATTTAGGGAGAATACTTTGATCCTGAAAGTTTCCTATGCTACCCTGTGATCGTCCTAATTGTTGCAAAGTTTCTCTCCTTCCTCACCCCTGACCATAAATAAAGCTGAAATTTACCACTTCTACCTGTTGTTTCCAGTATAACACTATAAGACAGAATAAAAAAAGTGCAAATTTTTTTCTGACTGTGCAATTTTTAAAAAATTTAATGTATTTTTTTTTAGTTTTCAACATTCACTTCCATAAGATTTTGAGGTTCAAATTTTCTTCCCATCTCTCCCTTCTCCCCACCCCAAGATGGAATGTAAATTGACATAGGCTGAACATATACATTTATATTAAACCTTGACATATTGTACAGAAGAATTAGAACCAATGGGAGAAACCATGAGAAAGAAGAAACAGAAGAGAAGGACATAGAGCAAATAATATGCTTCAATCTGCATTCAGATTCCATAGTTCTTTTTCTGGATGTGGATAGCACTTTCCATCATGGTCTTCTGGAGTTGTTTTAGAGCCTTGAACCCTGTAAGATTTTGAATACAGTTACCATGTACTGACCAACATTTCCCCCGCTCCAGACTAAACACACCCATTTCCTTAAACTAATCTTCATATGACTTGGACTTGCAGCCATAGTGATTACCATTGTTTAGATGCTTTCCAATTTATTATTTCAAGAATTCAAAACTTCAGGGGACACATGAAAACTAATTGTATATTTGAAAGGCAGTTCCATAGAACATACTTTTTTTGAGCTCATAGGACAGAAAGAGGAACAATGCTTAAAACTTGGAGAGAGGAAAAATTCAGCTCAATGTAAGAGGAAAAAAAAGCTTCCTAATTACTGGAGCTATACAGAAGTAGAATAGGGTGCTTCAGGATTAAATAGATTTCCTCTTGGTCTTTGTGATTTACTTTATTATGTGAAGAAATATGGTAGAAGATGGTAGCCAGCTAGCTATTATAGAGGATAGTACTAGCTTAGTGTCTTAGTGATGAAGAGGCTTATGAGAATTTGCAAAGCCACTCCCAGCCCCACAAGCAAGAGGTGAAGAAGACAATTCATATAAATAACTTACATTTGCATAGATTTCACATTAGTTTATTTGATCTTCACAATAACCTTGTGAGGTAGGGGAGGCAAGGAGGTAGGAAAGGTGGTTTCACCTTGGAGTCTTCTGTGACACTAAGATTAATACTCAGAAATTCACCTGGATCTTTGATTTCATTGATGTGGATATTCACTCTAGTGATGCAAATGGCAACCCAAGAGCACCTAGGTGGTGCAGTGGATAGAGCACCAGTGCAGGAGTCAGGAGGACCTGAGTTCAAATCTCACCTCAGACACTTGACATTCACTAGCTGTGTGACCTTGGGCAAGTCACTTAACCCCAATTGCCACATCCTGGGCCATCTCCAGTCATCCTGAGGAATATCAGGTCACTGGATTCAGATGGCTCTGGAACAGAAGTGAGGCTGGTGACCTGCACAACCCTCCCTCACTCAAAAGAAAGTCAAGAGCAAGTCATGTCATCATTTCTCTGATGGCCTGGTCTTCTTTGGCAACAGAGGATGAACACCCACACACAAATTTCCTCTCAATCAAAGTTTTCAGTTTGAATTGTAGAATGTGTTCCAGTTTTGACATGGGTTAGACTAGGCCTCTAAAATCTCTTTCTACTCTGAGATTCTGTGATGTGATATGATTAGTGGTGGATATTTTCATGACATCTGTAAAGGAGGAATTATACAAATGTTTTAGTCATAAATAATTGCATGTTGGACATTGAATATAGCTTCACAGTCATTCAATCAAATGATAAACATTTATTAAACATTTACAATATATCAGGTATCGTTCGGGATCTTGGGCATGGAGACAAAGGCAAAAACTTTTGATAACTATGAAAAGAAAATCCTATTATGGAGGTGGATGTTTTAATTTATTTGTTAAATCAGTTTTATAACTTTATAGTCACACCTCATGCATCTCTAAGGTAGTGAGTTCCTTATTATGCATTAAGAGGTCTGCTAGGTCACTTTATGAAGGTACAAGGATCAAAAAGAAACTTTTTTTTCTCTTTGGGATTTTTCAATTTTTTCGGAGGAAGAAAACATATATAAATTACTTTGACACAAATGAAAGTGTAATTTATATGAGTAAATAGATGCCTTTGAACTGATGTCATCTGAGAGACAACTTTCTTCATTAAAACTTTAGGGGCCTCATAGGAAGCATTAGCATTGTGTGTAATACTCCTTTCATTTTATCACCCAAGGATGTAAGTAAGATTTTTAAAGTCACTGAACTTTTCTCCTCTGGAAACATTTACCTTTAATATAATATTATGAAACTTTCTGTTGTGATATTAATTTGCTAAGGTCACTACTTGTGTCAGTAAGCACTCCAACATACAAAACAGGGCCTGCTATCACAGGTTCTTAGATTTGCATTCATAAAAGCAAAAGCAACTTTTGAGGAGTTAACAATCCCTTTAATCAAGCACATATATCATTCCTTTAGTCAAGCATATATATCATTCATCTTCTTCAGGGGAGTCAGCATCCTGAACTTCAAAGAAAATACAGAGAAATTAAAGTCAACAGACCTGGTTTCCTCTGCCTGAATTCAACAGACAGGTACAACTGTCTGACCATAATTACCAGAGAGGGAAGCATGACATCTGGGTTCTCAAAGTGAGGAGTGTTCCTTAAAGTGACTTCCCAGAGTCCTCATCTAGTCAAATAAACATTTCCAATTAGTAAGCCCCAAAGTAAAACCTGCATCTCAGTCTTTATATACTTTTTAGAGTCAGAGGGTATCACATCCCTTGACAACCAGTGCCTCATTAACAAAAGGTCTCATTAACAAAAACCTCCTCAGTCACATTCAAATGGAGACATTATATTTCTTGATTATTCTAAAACAAAAACAGCTAAACATCATATATTACTTGCCTTTACACTTCTATCTTCCATTCACCTTGGTTTGTGACCTATGTCATTCTTCTCTATTTCTATCCCTTAGACCTTATATATAATCAGTTGTTCAGTATTAATAATTTTATCACCGCAAACGTATTTCAAATTCATTTATTTCTTGATATTCATGTACCCACCAATGTAATTTATGTCCCTTCAATTCTCTATGACTATTACAAGTGATTCCTATTTGGATTCTTGTTTCCAGGGTCTCTTCCCAAGCCATTCTATAGTTAGCTGTCGTAATAATATTGCTAGAATGTACATCACTCACTATCCCACTGCAGCAATTTGAAACTTTTTCCTCCCACCTCAAACCTCTCATGGCCCCTTTCCCCCAACTTCTCAACTGAGAATCTTTTGTCATATTAAAAAAAAAACATATTTGACTAGAGCTCTCTCTTCTCCCCTCTTCTTATTAGGATGCTTGCTGATACTATCTGCATGTCATCTCTGTTTTACATGAGAAGTTAGCCCAATTCCTTGCCAAGGCAAACCCCTCTGCTGCAAAAGTGATCCCATATCATAATCCATCCCTTCCAAGACAATGTTTCTTCTGATTTCCACTCTATCACTTATCTTCAATTTCTCCCTGTCTTCTGGCCTCTTTCCTACTGTCTACAAGCAGGACAATGTTTACCCTATCCTCAAATATTTTCACTTGATCCTTCTATCCCTTAATACTCCTTTCTCTCTTCTCTCCTTTGTGGGACTTGTAGAGAAGGCTGTGCGTCCATTTCCTCTCCTCTCACCTTCTTCCTAAACCTACAATCTAGCTTCTGATTTCACCATTACAAAATTGCTCTCCCCAAATTACCAGTGATCTCATAATTGCCAAATCCAGTGATCTCTCAATCCTACTTCTCCTTGATTTCTCTCTAGCCTTTGATACTGATGATCACATTCTTTACCTTGATATTCTCATTTCTTCATGTTTTTAAGATACTTCTTTCTCCTTATTCTCCTCCTACCTACCTGACCACTTCACAGTCTCCCTTACTGAATTCTTATCAATTCACTACAGGTATCTCACAGGGCCCTGTCCTGGGCCCTCTTCTCTTCTCCTTCCATAGTACTTCACTGGGTGATCTCATCAGATCCCATTGATTTAGTTATCATTCCTATGCTGATGATTCTCAGATATACCTCTTCTAACTTTTCCATTAACCTCAAGTCTAGACATTTGAAACTCAACATGTCAAAATCTCAACTCATTGTTTTTTCTCCTAAAACCTCTCATTTTCCAAACTTCCATAATATAATCAAATGTACCACCAACTTCCCAGTCTTCCTCCTGCTGCCCCTGTCCCCCAATCTTATAACCTAGGTGCCCAGGATAGCCTGTTAGTACAGGTGCTTTGATTTGCTTTGCTAAAGGAAAGACAACTTTTAAAAGGGTTAACAATCTTTCTTTAATTAAACATGAGTAAGTCATTCACTAGCTCAGGGGAAAGCTCAAAATCATGAATGTGGAGAAAATACTGAGAAAATACAAGCAGAGAAATTAGCACAAAAATCAACAGACAGGGCTTCAACTGTCTGAAAAAGTAATACAACCACCTACATACACCACTCAATAGGAGAGCACCAACAACATCTGAGTAGTTGGGGGGGCTCTTAACAAACAGCTACTTAGAGTCCCACTCAGGAAATCAAAAGGTCCTTCTCATATGTGAAAACCCCAAAGCAAAATATCATCCTCCCATTATAGATAGTTTTCAAGTAATAGGCTCAGAGTCATAAGGCATCAGAAACCACATGACTCAGCATAGCTGTGAACTACCAGTGTTCAAAGGAGATTGAGTCTTCAGATGTTTTCAATGAGCACAGGAAGGAAAAATGAGCCCCAAAACAAAACAACAAAAATCCCACTTTCTTTGCTCTTAAACCATCCTCGACTCCTCACTGTCTCTCCCTGCTTGCCCCTCCACCCCACGTATAATTTGTTGTCAAGGCCCTGCAACATCTCTTAAATTTTTACCCCTTCACTCCTCTGATACTGCTGCCATCCTGGTTCAGAAAATACCTAGACTGTTGGAATAGCCTGCTGGTTGTTCAGCTTGCCACAATTTCCTCCTCACTCCACTCCATATCCCATTCGTCTGCCAGGTAGCTGGTGGCACCATAAGGAACCATACCTGTCTAATTAATTGGATGCTTGAAGATGCTCACTGTTTAAGAGCTTGATTGCATAATTTAATTTTCATAAAGACAAAGTATATGGGACTCAAATTACGTTTGGAAACATTTTATGAAAGGAATCCTCAAAACCTCATGTTTTTCAACCATCTTCCAAAATTGAAGGCAAACCACCATTAAATGATCTGTTTTACCCCCTCCATTATTTAAAAATAGTAATTGTTTCTCTTTTACCTAGGAACCTTGAAGGTCTTCTCCCAGTGTGATTTTTTTTTTGATTAAAGGGGCCATCCCTTGAGCAATTACTTAAAGAAACCTATTCATTGAATGTGGGTATATGTCACTTAAAGTGAGAATGTTACAGGACCTTAGCCTGAAAGGACCATCATCTCACATTGCATCCTGGGTCATCTCCAGCTGTCCTGATGAATATCAGGCTACTGCATCTAGATGACTCAGGAGAAGAAAGTCAGGTTGGTGACCTTGTACAGTTAGTTCTCCCTCACTCAAATCAAAATAACTGCAAGTCATGTCATCCTCTTGATGTCATGGTCCTCTTTGACAACAAAGGACAAACATAACAACAACAACATGCCCATTGCCCTAATCTGGCTTTTCTGTCTGATTTTTAAATGTTGGAGTGGAAGGGCTATGTCATTAATTGAATTTATGAGTAGTTTGAGCAGTTTGGTCAGCAAGGTTTGTTTGTTTTTATTTCAATAGGTATTTCAGTATGACAGTCAGATTCTCTCTGTTTCTTTTTGGCAGTTTGCTATCATTCCTCATCTTTTTTTGTTTGCTTATTTTATTTCTTAGTTTTCCTCAGTGAGTTTACATCCCTTCCACATTGCCTCAACCTTCCATCCTTTCCTTCCACATCACTGATATGAACAAACAACAAAAAAATCTCTTCTACTTCCCCCTCAAGAGATAGAGATCAAATTTCTGTACTTTGAAGGGAAGAGGACATGGGAATACTTCCTGAAGTCACTCTGGTACCCTGGGAGAATAAACTCTAAATTAAACCTCCTGCTACTTTCAGAAATTCTTTTGAGTTAAGAATTATGGAGAATCAAGAAGACTAGAAGCTACTAATGAATTAAAAAAATAAATTGGCAAACATTTAAAATGTATTTTATTGTCTCTAATGGTTTGATACTTTGTTGACCTGTGATGTCATCATTATAGGTTTTACCTTCAAATGATCACAACCCATCTCTTAGCCATTAAAATCTATCAATCAAAAAGCATATGCAGGTGTCATAGGTATCTCAACTCCATATGCCCGACACAGAGATCATTCTATTTCCCTCAAATTGCCCCCTCTTTCCTATTTCTCTATTATTTTGGAGGCTACCTACATTCTTCTAGTCAATCAGACTTTGACTTCTCCTCATGCTAACCCCACACATCTAATCTATTGCCCAGTGTTGCTTTTTTACCTTCATAATATCGTTCACATTCATCACTCACACAACCATTACCCACCAATGTAAGCCCTTATCACCCCTCGAATACTGAGATAATTTTCCAGGAGGTCCTTCTGCCTCCAATTTCTTATTATTCCAATCCAATATCCACTCAGATGCCAAAGTGATTTCCCTAAAGTGCTAGTCTATGTCATTCCCCCCCCTTTTTTTTAACAAACTCGAGTGACTCTTGATTATCTATCTCCAGAGTTAAATTAAAAAATCCTTTGTTTGGCATTTGAAACCTAACCCTTTCTTATTTTTCCAGTCTTCTTACACATTGTTTCCTTCCGTATACTCTATAGTCCAGCAACATTAACGTTGCTCTTCTTCATACCCCATTCTTTGACTCAGAATTTTCACTGGCTGTTATCCAGACCTTGAATGTTCTCCTTTACCATCTATGCCTGCTGATTTCCTTCATAATTCACTTCAAATTCCACCTTCTGCAAGAAAACTTTCTACTCTATGTTATGGATTCAAAGAAATCAAAAAAGAAAAAACACAAAAAACACAAAAACATGGCTCTAGACTTTATAGTCTCTTTCTACTCTGTAACACTAGTGATTTTCCTCTGAGATTACCTTCCATCAGAAATTCTGCATATAACTTATTTGTGTATGTGTGTGTGTGTGTGTGTGTGTGTGTGTGTTTATGGATGACTATTTTCTTAAAATATTCATTACCATTTTTATATAAGGAAACCAATGAAATTTTTTTTCTTCTCACTACTCTGTGATAGGGTTAACAGTGAGATACTCTCCTCAATCTTGGATAGGACTCCACACAAATGGGAGAGCTCATTTTTAAAGAGTAAGGAGATTCTAATTTATGTGAATTCTGACCCATTGTTTTACTCTGTTAATACTGGGTGGAAGATAAACCCTTTTGAATAAATTTCTGTAAGTGAATTATCTGGGTATGGAGATGAGTCTCTGTCTAAGGAAAATGACATGATCAGAGTCATGTATCCAGTTCCTCATTAAAATAAGCCCACCTGTCATTGTAATATTCATTCTCTCATTAATTGTTCACCAGTCAGAGTTGATTTTTCCCCATCAGGGATAACCCCTTTTCCAAAGGTATTTAATCATTTGGGAGTGTTGAAGGTTCGTCTTTGGTTTATGAGAAGCCACTGACCGCATTTGATTATTTGCTAGTTATTATTAATAAATTGATCATTAAGAATTTTAAAATTGTGAATTAAGTAACTATGTGTCTTGGATTTTTCATATGTTTATATACATATACATACATACGCATACACATGCATACTTATATATGTACATATACTTACATATATGTGTGTATATGTATGTATATGTGTATATATACACATATGTATATATGTATTTATATGTGTGTATATATATATATATATACATATGTGTTTGTTTATTTGTATGCATTTTCCTCTATTATGAGTCCCTCGAGAGAAGTGTGTTTTTCTTTTTTGCTTTTTTTGAATCCATAACATATATAAATGCCAGGCATATAGTAAAGACTTAATAGATGATTGTTGAGGAATTGACTGACTACTGTGTGTCAGTCATAAAGAAGCAATATAGGTTGTATAGAGTATAGAGAGCTGGCCTTAAAGTTGGAAAAACTAGGGTTTAAGTTCTGCCTTTGGCACATACTGGTTGTGTGACACTGGCCAAGTAATTTCATCACTCATTGATCGAGGCCAGAAGTATGAAACTCTGAGTGGGCCTCATGCAGTCTGCAACACTCTTGATTGCAGCCTAAAATCAATTCAAATGTAATTGGTGAATATTTAACAAAATGAACAGAAATATAATAAAACACAGCCAATATGACATTTTAAAATGAAGTCAATATTTGACCCATAGGTCCAAATGAGGTTAGTGGCATCTGTTTCTATTTGGATTTGACACCATGGCTCTCGACAACTCTTCAAGGTTAGAAATTGTAAAATAGGTGTCCACTTGCATTGGTAAAGGTGGGATGGGAAGTTTTCACTTTGGAATCCCCAGAGCAAAAGAAAGCATAGGTACTCCCTAGCTATATGCTAGATACTGAGGATACAATATAAAGGTGAGTTTACCTAAAGGACTTTCATTCCAATGGGGACAATATAGGAAATTCAAAGATATGTACATATAGGATATACACAAAATAAGGACACAGTTATAGTTGGGGACACTCAAAGTTGGGAGAGTCAGAAAGACCTCTTGAAGGAAATGCCACTTCAGATGAGCACTGAAGAGAACAAAGGGTTTATTCCAAGAAGACTTTGCAAATTTGCTTGAAACCTTCGCTGAACTTAGTGATAGACCTTCTTCTTTGAATTTCACTTGACAGGACAACTAAACTTATACTCAAAGTCTTTCCAGCTTTATACAAGATGGTAATACTTGAACTCTCTTCAAATATCCTTCAGGAATCCAAAGTCACCTCCACAGCATGATGCAGCATCTGAGGAAGACTTTGTAAGACATTATTCCAGTAATTGCTATATTTTTGTTGGCCAATGAGTAGAGCTCTAGCAATATATTATAAGCAGTATAAGTGGTTTGCATGCTTTATTTAGAATTATGGAATCCAAGTTTCAAAATCTTTCAAGCAATGACTACCATAATCAAAACCAAACAAGGCTGTATTTAGTCCAATAGGGCAGTGCAATGTAAAGATCACAAAATTTAGTTTCAAAAGATATGCCTATGAGGTAGAGACAAGATGGTGGATTAAAATCAGAGATTTTCCTGAGATATCCACCAAAGACCTAAAAGTACCTGTAACAAATAACTCTAAACAAATTCTAGAATTACAGAACCCACAAAATGACAGAGTAAAATAAATCTCCAGCCCAAGACAACCTGGAAAGTTGGCAGGGAGGGTCTTTCACACCGGGCAGGGAGCAAAGCATAATCTGGCATGGGTCACACTGACACAGATGGGTCAGAAGAGGCCTCAGGGGACTGAATCATTGACAGTTGTGGCAGTTTCCAGTATTCTTAACCCACAAACACCAAAAATGTCAGTGAGAAAACTCTGTTGGACCTGGGTGATAGAGGAGCATTTGGTCTTGCCACCAGCTCCAGGGTGGAGGTTGCTTCCAACAAAGGTGGTGGCAGCAACAGCAGCAGCATTGGCAGAGGCTGCTTCCAGAGCTCTGGGCTCACAGATAGTGGGGGATCCAGCAGCTAATACAAAATTCCTGAAGTATAGGGCAGTAAACCCACATTCCATCACTATCCCCACTGGAAACAGAGTTCTACCTTGACAAAGAGTTAGAAAGTCAAATGTTTGACTGGGAAGATGAATAAACATCATAAAAGAACTCAGACTATAGAATCTTGCTTTGGTGATGGAGGAAGATTGGGGTATACAACCAGAGGAGGACAGCAGAGTCAAAGCTTCTACTTCAACAGCCTCCAAGAAGAATGTGAATTGGTCTCAGGCCATGGAAAAGCTCAAAAAGGATTTTAAAAATCAAGTAAGAGAAGTAGAGGAAAAATTGGGAAGGGAAGTGAGAGTAATACAAGAAAATCATGAAAAATGAGTCAATAACTTGTTAAAGGAGAACTAAAAAATAATGAAGAAAATAACACCTTAAATAGACTAACCCAAATGGCAAAAGAAGTCCAAAAAGCCAATGAGGAGAAGAAGGCCTTTAAAAGTAGAATTGACAAAATGCAAAAAGAAATCCAAAAGCTCAATAAAGAAAACAATTCCTTCAAATTTAGAATGGAACAAATGGAAGCTAATGACTTTATGAGAAATCAAGAAATTACAAAATAAAACCAAAAGAATGAAAAAAATAGAAGACAATGTGAAATATCTCATTAGAAAAACAACTGACCTGGAAAATAGACCCAGGAGAGAAAATTTAAAAATTATTGGACTACCTCAAAGTGATGATCAAAAAAGAGCCTAGACATCATCTTTCAATAAATTGCCAAGGACAACTGCCCTGATATTCTAGAACCAGAGGGTAAAATAGAAATGGAAAGAATTCACCAATCACCTCTGGAAAGAGATCATAAAAGGGAAACTCCTAGGAATATTGTAGCCAGATTCCAGCATTCCCAGGTCAAGAAGAAAATATTGCAATTAGCCAAAGACAAACAATTTGATTATTGTGAAATTACAATCAGGATAATGCTAGATCTAGCAGCTTCTGAATTAAGGGGTCAAAGGGCTTAGAATATGATATTCCAGAGGTCAGAGGAGGTAGAATTAAAACCAAGTATCACTTACCCAGTATAATTGAGTATACTCCTTCAGAGGAAAAAATGGATATTCAATGAACTAGAGGACTTTCAAGAATTCTTGGTGAGAAGAACAGAGCTAATTAGAAAACTTGACTTTCAAATACAAGAGTATACATGAAAAAGTAAACAGGAAAGACAAATCTTAAGAGTCTTATTAAAGTTGAACTCTTTACATTTCTACATGGAAATATGATATTTGCAACTCCTAAGAGTATTTTTCAGTAGAAGGTAATTGGAGGAAATAGGTAGAATGATAGATAAATAGATAGATATCACAGAGTGAGTTAAATATGAAGTTATAATATATAGAAATAAAATTAAGAGGTGAGAGAGGAACATATTGGTTGAAGAAAAAAGGGAGAGACAGAATGGGGTAAATTATCTCACATAAGAGTTAAGAAGAAGTTTTACAATAGAGGGGATGAAAGGCAAGGTGAGAAGGAATGAGTGAACTTGACTCTCGTTGGATTTGGCTTAAAGAAGGAATAACATAAATCCTCAATTGGATATCTTACCCTATAGGAAATTAGGGGAGAATGAGATAAGAGGTGGATGATAGAAGGGAGGGAAAATTGGAGGAGGGAGTAGTCAGAAGCAAACACTTTAGAAAAGGGACAGGGTCAAAGGAAAAAATAAGATAATTGGGGGGGATGGGATGGAGGGTAATATAATTAGTTTTCACAACATGACTATTAAGGAGATGCTTTGCATAACTACACATGTATAATGCATATTGAATTGCTTGCCTTCTCACTGGGGGTGTTTGGGTATGGAGGGAAGAAGGGAGAGAATTTTGAACTGAAAGTTTTAAAAACAAATGTTAAAAATATTTTCTCATGCAGTTGAGAATTAAGATATACAGGCAATGGGGTATAGAAATCTATCTTGCCCTTCAAGAAAGTAAAAGGCAAGGGTATAAGGGGTGGGGATGATAAAAGAGAGGGCAGACTGGTGGCTAGATGAGGAGAAAATTTGGAACTCAAAATCTTCTGGAAATGAATGTGCAAAACTAAAATTAAATAAACAAATTTTAATTTATTAAAGTATATGTGGTTAAATTCTCAAAGGAATTCTTGCATCCTTTACTATCTCACAAAACTTATTTTATGCCTATAAATTCATGTTTACTCATGGGTAAAATTATGGATTCATTTAGATGGTTTCTAAGTTCCTTAACTACTAAATGCTGTTTACAAAAGAAATCTGAAGTGTGATCAAAAGAATTACAACTTTTTTTGGTCTTGCCTATAGCCAGCATTTATTTTTACTTTCTACTTCTTCCTAACCTTGTTTACTAAGAGTTTCAACTGCAGTTTATGGGCAGTCTATTGAGTAGGGTGGAACTGTTCTGTTGGGGGAAAGCAAGCTTAATAAGAGATTATGATGGCAGTGTGATCCTCCTGTATTGGGTGCTTCCTCTCTCCAGGGTACTGAGATACAGGATAGGGGAAGGCTTTCCTTCCTTAGATTGTTCTTTGTGCCTCAAAATTCTCTGTTAATCCTATGCTGCCTGCTCCAAGGAATCATTCACTTATTGCATGTTTACCCCCTGGGGCAGAGCCCTACTTGCCTTATGCTGGTTATGAATCTGCTTGCTAATGGAATTTATTTTTTCCTGTATCATTGCTGTCAGACTTGCTTGGTGAACTCTTTTAGAGTCAGAGTCAAATCTATTTAACTTGTATCTCCTTCATAGAGATCTCCTGATGATTCCACTATCTCAGTGATATGTTTCCCCTGACCTACATGAGAATGCTCAGGCAATCACTCCCAACTGAAAATAGCTTAATTCAAAGTGACAGAAGAATATAGGTAGTTCAATTAGCTTAGCCTAAACAGAACCCCTGAGCTTAGTTTTCGCATTAATGTTGGTGTTTCTTCCTTTGCATCTTTTCCTTGGCCTTGGCTGCTATGTAGAATTTCAAATGAATGTTCCCTTTAGACTTTTGGCTGAAGGCAGATGTCACTTTCAATCCATTCTCTTCTTGATATTTGCTTAGTGCAGAGTGTTTGTCCCTGTGCTAGAGGCTTTCTTTTTTTGCTATTGTCTATAATGGCAAAAACAAGCAAGGAATATTAAAAATATGATTTTGAAACATAATTTTAATACTTGAATGGCTATTTTAAGGTTGTTCCAAACATTTATTTTTTAAAAAAAGTTATGCTTCCTTTTGGATTTTCTACAGTTACAACATTTGACACATCTCCATGGCATCATGACAATTAAGTAAGTAGCTGGGCCACCGGAACAGTGTTCTATTTGATGTAGCCTGCATCATTCCACTGTAATTATGTCATATAACAAAAAAATAACAAACACTAATATACTGCAAAAACTGGAAGGAAATCATCTAATCCAACAAGTTATAGGATAATGAAAAAGATGGAGTTCCTTGACCTCCAAGTGTTTGCTATCGTACAGATATGTAAATAAGTGTGAGGCAACACTGAAAATGATGGGGAAAGGTAAGATCTGGAGGACTGAGAAAATCTGAGGGGACAGAGGGAGGAAGAGAGAGAGAGAGAGAGAGAGAGAGAGAGAGAGAGAGAGAGACAGAGAGAGAGAGACAGAGAGAGAGACAGAGAGAGAGAGAGAGAGAGAAAGAGAAAGAGAGAGAAAGAGACAGAGAGGGAGAAAGAGAGAGAGAGAGAGACAGAGACAGACAAAGACAGAGAGAGAGACAGACAAAACAGAGACAGAGACAGAGAGAGGAAAGCATATAATTACATAATCACATACATGTTTGTGAAGAATCATAGGATGATATATTTCTCTCAGAAAGGGAATTGAGAATCTATTGAGTGTGACCTGTTTGATTTGCAGATGGGGAAAATGGAACAAATAGAAGTTAAGGGCCTTGACTAGGCTTATATAACTGGTAAATCTGAAGGGACACTTGAACTCAGGTCTTCCTATCTCCAAGGCTGATTCCTATCTCCACTGTACCATTCTGCCTGAATTGGGTCTTGATAGAAGAGAAAGATTTCAACTACTTGAGATGGTGAAAAAGATAGGAGAGTATATAATGAAATCTAGAAGCAATTTGGCCATCCAGTTTACTTGGAACAATATGAAATAAGGCTAGGCTGGAGCAAATTGATCCCGTTCCTTAACTGTCAGAATAAGAAGTTGATATTTTATCCTATAGAAAGTGAGGTATTACTAGAGGCATATACAGTAGTGATAACAATCTAATTCTTAACATTCATATGAGTCAACTAGGTGGTGCAATGGATAGAATGCCTAGCCTAGAGTCAGGAAAGCCTGAGTTTAAATTGGGCCTCCAATATTAAATGGCTGTGTGACTTTGGATAAGTCACTTATTCTTGTTTTCCTCAGTTCCCTCATCTGCAAAGTGAGTAGGAGAAGGAAATGGCAAACCACTCCACTATCTTTGACATGAAAACTTTAAACATAATCACAGTCATATATGACTGAAATGGCTCGAGAACAGCAACAAAAAACATTCATGTAGGAGATAGTATGAGCCAGACACTATGATAAATGCTTTACAAATATTACCACCTATAATCACATTTAATATGATAATCTCACATAAAACTATGAACTTTTATTATGCACAGTTTCAAAATTATGTTAGCTTTAACATTATCACAATAAAACTGTCACGATTATCTGTATCCCTTCTGAACTTCTTTCAGTTCTCTTCTGTGTATTTTAAAAAAATATTTCAATAATATTCCTTATCATTTTTTCTTTCTGCAACCACTCATGCTACTCAGTAACTCCTTCTTTTCCCAAAATACATCTTCCATTTTAACAATAAAGTACAGTCAAAGAAAACAAGTTCAAATATTTTGCTGGGTCTGAAAATGTGTATTTCATTCTGCCACTCTAGGTTATCACCTCTCTCCTAAGAGATTGGTCGGCAAGTTTCATCATTAGTCTTCAGAAGTCACAGTTAGTCACTTCATAGATCAGAATTCTTAAGTCCTTTAAAATTATTTTCCTTTACACTATTGCAGTCGTTGCATAATTTTTTTGTTTCTGCTCACTTCTCTGCATCAATTTGTAGAAATCTTGTAAGGTTTTTCTGAATTCATTACACTCATACTTTCTTATAGTATGACAACAACTTTATGACATCCAAGTATGACAAATTTCTTTATTCCTCAATTGATGATTGTTTGCTTTGCTTTCAGCTCATTTCTACAGCAAAAATTCTGCTGACAATACTTTTCTATGTGTGAATTTTGTCCTCTTTGGGGCAAGTCTTCATTATAATAAAATTAAAAAGTATGTCTATTTTACTGACTCAGGGGAAATAATTCAAAATTGCTTTCCAGAATGTTTAGATAGGTACTTTCAACAGTATATTAATATGCCAGCATGCTCACAACCCTTCTGACAATAGCCATTTTTTTAAATTTGGGGAGTTATTTTTGTCAATATGATAGTTATAGCATTTAATCTTAAATTGCATTTCTGTTAGTAGCAGTGTTTTGGAGCATTTTTTCATGTTTGTGGATCATTTACATTTCTTTTTCTTTTAACTCCTCATTCATGTATTGTAAATTATTGGAGAATGCCTATTGTCCTTATTCATTTGAATTCATTCACTGTAAGTCTTAAATCTCAGAGTATTACAAGATAAATTTGTTCCAAAAGTACATATTTTCCCAGAAATTGCATTTCTTCCTTAGAAAGAAGTTAACAGGACTTTCCACTACTCTTTGCATAGGCAAGCCACCAGTCTAATCCCAAAGACCAGAAAAATACTAAACCATGATTTATATGAGAAAAATAACCCTGAACTAAAAAGAAGAAAGAGTGCCATTGTGATGTCCAAGATAATTAAATTCCTTTTTCCCTTGATTTCTTAACTTTCTTCCTATATCATCATGCTGTGTATTGTCTAGAATCACAACTTCATTTGATACACAAAGTAGTTCCTCAGTATGGGGAAGTATATGGAGAATTGCTTCATGAGTCATTCTAGTATGTGTTTATGATAAGTAAAAAAATGGCAAAAATGGAAGTGCCACAGACAACAGTAAATACAACACAATACAATGGAACATTAATTGGATGTCTGAAGAGCAATGTGATATTGAGCTTGACACAATTGAAAACTAAAACATCTAGGGGAAAATAATGCAAATTCCTCATGGGGAAGAAAAAAATATACTGCCCAATTTTTTTTTAAAAAAAGCTGGGAAAACAAATAAGAAGGCAAGCAAATCTATGTTTATTTTATGCCAAAAGTTACAGATGAGGAGTGAAATATATCAACCAAATGTGTTTTTGACATAATGACAAATGATTCAGATATTTTTCTTATTATGGTTATTGTATCTATTAATTTCTGTTTTCTCCGCAAGTGGCAGCCTTTAAGTGATATAGAAATTGAATTCTGATGATTCTGCCTTTATGTTTGCAATGGAAATTTCAAACTAAAAACCATTGTCCCAACATAGGCATTATTACCATACCTTTGATGGATGGGGGGCTTCTTTCTTCACTTGTATATGTCATTAACCTCCTGGTAGCCAAGATTAAACTCAGCCACCAATTTATATTTGAGTCATTGTGCCTTCTTTTTGAACAGAAGGGGTGATAAGATGTAAAGTTTTTGGTTAGAGGTCACATTCTTAAGGAGTTTCATATTGAAATGAAATTGAGTACAATCAATTTACACATTGCTTATATGATTATGTGGGTGATATATGTTGGTTGATTTCTTATTATCTTTATGAAAACCAACCTAATCTATCTGGTTTTTAAGAAATTCATTAACTTGTCTACATACTAGCAATATAGCCTACCCCATACAGGAAGCTTACTTTTCCCTTCACAGAACAAAAATCACAGAATTTTCATTACTGAAAGGGACCTCAGTATCCATTTAGTAGAAGATACGGCTGAAAGAATTTCTCCAATATATGTGAGATCATCTAGTCATTACTTGGTGACTTTTATGAATGGAGAACCAAGTAATTCCCAAGGTAGTTCACTCCACTTTTGGAGAGTTAGATAACATTTTAATGTTAAATGTAAAGTGTTAAATAACATTTTAGAAAATGTTATTTGTCTTTTCATACATCAATCCCAAATTTGCATCTTTGTAATTTCCACAGCTCTTAGTCCTACTTGTTGGGATCAAGTAGAATAAATTTAGCCTCTTCCAAATGATACCCCTTCAAATAATTGTAGAAAACTTTCATGTTCCTCCATACTTTCTCTTTCTCAGGCTTAGATATCCATAGTTCCTTTAACTGATTCTAATATAGAATAAATTTGAGGCCAGATAAACACAAAGACTTAAAACCCAGTGGATTGTCTGAAACATTCACTGAAAAAATTAAGGCTGTAGGTAAAGCTTAAAATGAAGAGCTAGACACAGTGATTCTCCCTTCCCCTCCCCCGTCACAATATCAAGTCTATACTTCTAAGGTTAGAATTTAATATCTCCCTTACTTTGGTACAACCTTTTTTCTTTAATCCTTTTATGTTGCATAATAGAGTAGAAAAAGCTTAGCCTTTGCCTGGGGAATCTATAGGATCTAGGTTAAAATCTCATTTCCAACATTTCTTAACTTTTTTTGGACAAATCTTTTAACCTTCTTAGCCTCCATTCCTGGAACTTAAAAATGAAAGAGTTAGACTAGGCAACCTTTGGGGTCCCTTCTTTGTATCTGTAATCTCAGGGGAAAAGACAAGCATACAACATAAAAATTACAGATAATTACATTACAAATTTTATAGTAAGCACTATAAATGATGTTATAGAAAGATCCTTGAATTTGGAGTCAAGAACTTAGCTCTTAGTTCTGCTGTTTCTTACATGTGCAATTTTTTGGAAATATTTACTTTCTCTAGGCTTCCAGATTCTCATTTGTAGTTATGAGGAAAGTTAACTAGATTACATGAAAAAATACTATCAAACACTAAATACTGTGAATCAGTAAGTGTAAAGGTGGCTTTACAAGATAAGTTTAGAGCTGGAGTGACTTTTGAGACCATCAATTCAACTTACTTATTCTGTAGATGAGGAAAAAAAAGCACAGAGGTAATAAAAGATTTTTCTAGAGTCACACAGTTAATATACATCTGAGGCAGGACTATAATCCAAATCTTACTGACTCCAAATCTTGTGCCCTATGTGACTGTACTGTGCTGCCTCTACTCTAACTTGGAGAAGACCTGGGTTTGTATCCTGCCTTTGTCACTCATTAGATTTGAAAACTTATGTAAGTCTTCTAATTCCTGTGATCCTCTCTGAGTCTTAGTTTCACTTATAAAAGAGTACAAAATGATACTCATATTGTGAAAGCAGGGTAATTCATCAGCAGAATGCAGGTTTTTTTTAGTGATGAAAACCTAATTTTAGATATTGTCTTTAGAATTTCTTAGCTGTATGACCCTGAGCAAGTCACTTCACCTCTGCATGCCTCAGGTCACTCTCTGAAATTTATGGAAATGCTGCCTTTCCTTCTTATTTGTTGGAAAGAATGTTCATGGAGTTCACCATGTTGTAGAACTCACAAATCCTTTGCTTATTCAAGCAACATTAGCATTATCAACCTCATGGAGATATTATGAGGAAAGGACTTGGAAAATTTGAGTTAAGTATCTTTAAAGATGAGATGAATTTCAATTTACACAGATAGTTCTGGTGGTAGAACATAAGGAATGGAGAAGTCCATTCTGTTTTGGGGATAGGGATTTTATAATCTAAACACACGTTTGCCTTGAGCATCTCTGCTATCTTGACAATTCTAGTTGACTACTACTTGATAGTGAACTCTTTTCTTAACCCATTTTTTTTTCCTGTGGCTACCAAAATTAACTGGGGTTCTATCATATGTCTTCTCTTAGTGAGGATGGTGTGAATCTTTTCTTAGACACAGAGGTCAGAGAGAATGCTGAACTCAAGTTTCCCAGACAGTGTAAACATTGGCTTTTGGTATGCTAAGAATTTTTCCGTGAATCACTATTTTATGCATAATGATAATTAATTTTATTCATTAATTTTTTTAACATGAATTTTTTTTCTCACTATGTGCATAGAGTTTTGTTAGATGCTCATGAAAATGCAAAGATGATAAGATATGACCCCTTGGATTAGCAATTTAAATGGAAAAATCTTTCTCATTCATTAATAGGCCCACATGACTTGCTAAAATCACCTGGAAGCCTAGGTCATGTGGTGGGAGGAACTTGTTGAATAGGTGGAACAGGCAGGCATAGTTAGGGTCAGAATGTTTGCTTGTGAGAAGGCCATGGATGGGTAGGGGAGGCTTGACAATGCCTTTGTTCCCAGCAGTGATAATGTGTATTGACTTCTTGGCTACCATGACAGATTTAACATTCTGGTTCTGGGATTTGGCTTTCTGTGTCTGAATACATGTTTTTCTTCTGCCTTTATATGTAGAGTTTGTAATACTTTGCAATTGAGGACTATGCCAGCATATTCATAGTCACCACCAGTGCTGTGAATATTGCCTTGGCAATTCACCCCCACCCTCAATGTAGTAGGGAAGGTAACAAGCCTTAGTCTGGTTAGAAATCAGAAGACTTGAATTCAGTGTCATGGATCTCTTCCTAACTAGGTGTTTGAAAAACTCACTAAGCCTCTCTAGGCCTTAGTTTCATCATCTATAAAATAAGAAATTTTGAAAATGTGATCTCTAAGTTTCCTTCTAGCTATATTTCCTGCTATTAAAAAACACAGTCTCCACAGAAATGCAAAGTATCATCATACAAATTGGGAGAAAAAATAATTAGAGAAAAAAACTGTAATGAAAAGCTAAATTTGAGAAATGATATAAAATAGGCACAAACAATTGCATGAGGAGACCCTGAAGAAAAACATGCAGCAGTGTGATGGAAATAACATACCAGCTTACTCATGCTGATTGTTAAATTTTCATTGTGAGTATTCCACGTTGTACCTCAGTAAATGCTATAAATCAGTGCTTGTTTTATTATTATTTTTTGATTCTCTAGAATTAAAAAATAAAATTAAAAAAATAAGAATAAATTTTAAAAGTGTATCATACTAATCTCCCCAGAGGAGATTACCAACATACCTCTAAAGAAATCATATCCATTTGATGATTAGACTGTTGCAGTAGCCTGCTAATTGGTCTGTCTCCCACAATTTTCACCCCATTGTAGTTTATCCTCTCCTTAGCTGTCATAAGTGATTTTCCTAAAGCGTAGGATTCATCCATCTCCCTTTCCCTCCAACTCAATATGCTCCAATCACTCCCTATCACCTCCAAGATCAGAGATAAAATCATTTCTTTGGCATTCAATGCCCTTCCCAGTCAATTCCTCACCCCCTTCCTTTCCAGTCTTCTAACACTTTATTACCGCACCTCCACCACTACATGCTCTACAAACTAATGATACTGGCCTTCCTGATGTTCCTAGAACAAGACACTGCATTTCCCAACCCCCAGTAAAAACTCCCATTTTTACTGACTGTACCCTATATCTGAAAAGCCCTTTCTCATAATCTTAGCCTCAACCTCCTTCAAGTCCAAGCTAAAATCCCACTTTCTACAGAACAGTTTTTCCCTCAATCCTTAATTCTTGTGCTGTATCTCAGTTGATTATTTCATATTTATTTTGCATATACCTTGTATATAATTGTTCATATATTTACTCCCTCAGTGGATTGTGTACTTTTCAAAAGCAGGGCTGTCTTTTGTTCTTTTTTGTATTCCAAGTGTTTTGCAGTCACTGGTGAATAGTCATTGTTTAATAAATGTTTCCTGACTGATTTAGGAAGCCTTCATGAAGAAATTAGTACTTGAAATGGTCATTGGATGGTGATGGATAGCAATTTTACCAAGGTAGATAGGATAGTAAGGAGAAATTGGAAGGGAACTGAAAATAGGTGGGAAATTATAGGATGTGTTTGAAAAACAATGAATAGTTAGTCTGGTTTGACTGGAACATATAGTATGTGTCAGAAATAAATGAAGATAAAGACAGACAGGGAGGGTTAGACCAGAACATTAGGGAACTCGAATACTAAACTAAAGAATTTGGTTTTCATTTAGTATATAATAGAGAACCACTGGAGATTTTAAAGCAAGAGAGTAGCCCAGTCAGGATCATACCTTAAGGAAATTAATTTAGAAGCTGTGTTTAGATAGTACAAAGGGAAAGAGACAGGAAGTAGGAAGACACTTAGTTGTAATTGACCATGAGTGTTTTAATGAGAGCTTAAATGTGATGGTGGAAGTGAAGATTTAGAGCTGAATGGAACCTTAGGGTTATCTTGCCCAACACTTTCATTTTGCAGATAAGGAAACTGAGACTCAAAGAGATTAAGTAATTTGTCTAAAGTCTCACAGATCACAGTGAAAAAGGGAAAGAAAAGGAGAGGTCTGAAAAACATGATGAAAAAAGAAATCATTTGATTTGATGACTGATCATTAGAGGTGAAAAAAAACTACAAAACAAAGATGGCTCAGGTTTCTAGCTTAGATGATAGAATTATAATACCACAGATGGAAAAAGGAAAGCAAGAAAGAATAGTTGCTTTGGGATTTAGTTTGAAGCAAGATGAACTTAAAGTGATAAGAGAGCATCCAGGGGAAAATATCTATTAGACAAAGCCCAGTAGTTTTGATTTTAGCTCAGGAGAAAGACAAGTTCATGTTGGGAGTGTAGATTTGAGTCATCCTGTATTCAAGATGATTTTGAAGGTGTGGGCTGGGAGAACTCCAAATAACTGTGAATGGAGAGGCAAAGAGAAGTCAGGATGTGATGATTCACCTAGAGCATTAACTAGATGCTTTTTCACCTATAACTAAATCAATAGAGTGAGAGTAGTCTAGACAATCTTCCTATAGGAGTTGCAGTGGGGGTAAAGTTAGCAGGTGAGAAAGTCATCATGAAAACAATATCATGGGGTTGTTGTCTTCACAGAGGAACACTTTCAGAAGGGGATTTTGTGAGGACAGGCTGGTACTCTTTCAGGGAGGCAGGATTATCTATTGCATTTAAGATCAAATATAAACTTTTCTATTTAGCTTTTAAAATCTTGCTCCAAAATATTTTATCAGCCTCCTTTCCCATACTCTTTGATACAGTTACACTGACCATTTATCTATTTCTCACACTTAATAATAATATTAGATAGCATTTATATAAGGTTTGTTTTAAGGTTTGCAAAGGGTTTTGTAACAATATTGCCTTTGATGTTCACAATACCACTGGGAGGCATGGGCTATTACTATACCATTTTACAGATGAGAAAACCAAGTCTGACTTGGTTGTGACATACCCAGGGTCACCTATTTAAAAAATATCTGAGGCTGGATTTGAACTTGAGGTCAGGTCCAATGCTATGTCTGCTGTACCACTTTGCTCATTCTCAGCATTCACATTCCTTATTTATATTCACCTTACAAAATCTCCCTCTTCCTTCAAGATGCAGTTCAAAGGTAACTTTTTACATGAAGCCATTGCTGATTCCTTCAGTTTCTAGTACCCTTCTTTTCCAATTCTCATTGTTCAGCTGTGTTTGACTCTTTGTGACCCTGTGGGCCATAGCACACTGTTAATGTCCATAGAGCTTTCTTGGCAAAGAAATGGCTAAAATGACTTGACATTTACTTCTCCAGTGGATTAAGACAAACAATGGTAACTTGCCTGACCCGGGTTCACACAGGTAACAAATGTATGAGGCTGAATTTGAACTCAGGTCTTCCTGACTCCAAGACTAGTGTTTTATCCAACAAGCCACTTAGCTGCTTACTTTCAAATTACCTTGCATTTAACTACTTGGTATTTATTTGCTATTGCTATATATATATAGACTAACTATTCATTGTTTTTCAAACATATCCTATAATTTCCCACCTATTTTCAGTTCCCTTCCAATTTCTCCTTACTATCCTATCTACCTTGGTAAAATTGCTATCCATCACCATATATGTATATATTATGTAATGCTATATATTTTTCTGTATAGACTTATATGTGCATTTGTTGTCTAGTTTATTAGATTGTAAACTACTTGTGAGTAGGAATTAAATTCATTCAAATAAGATAATATTTATATTCTGGCATATAGTAGGAGTTAGTAAATATGTTAACCCAACCCACTTCCATTGTATCTGTATTCCCAGAGTCAAGCTCTGACAGTAGTAGTTTCTTAATAGATGAGTGCTGTTAGATTGTTTGGGTGTATCTATTTTTATGGTGGGCAGGGCAAGAGAACAAGTCTACAGAACAGACAAAGAGGGGTCTAAGGAATAATGTCTTTATTTTGGGATAGCCAAGGGCAGAGACTTTGCTTTAAAGGAGATTTGTTTAGATCTGTAAAATGCCAAAACATCTCACTCAATTCAATAGAAACCATTTATCAATTTAATGAAAATACAGTCAAACTGGGTAGTTGGCAAGAGCCCAGAGAAAATAGTCAGTTGATTGATTTAATTGTTCACTTTTCAAACAGTTTGTCACCTTGTGGAGTTAGCTTGAGAGAGATTCATTCAGTCATTGTACTCCCTGCTTAAAAATGCCTCCCTTCACTTGTATCCCATTTTACTCCCTTCATTTAATGTTTTAGGCCTTCATTTCCTCAAGATCATTGTTCCTGTCTCTTAGAGGATTAATCCAGAATCTATGTCTGCTGTAGCCATTGATTGGCTAACTTATAAGACCTTGAATCCATTCTGTTACTTCTTTCATTTGTCCTGTATCAACTGCTGACCTTCCGCGATGGAACAGGTATTCATCTTTATGCCAACTCTTACCAATCCCGTTGTTTCACGCATCATAATTTCTGAGATCAAGCTAAACATGACAAGTGACAAGTGGCATTACTGTCTCCCTCCCTTTGTCATCTTAAACCAGTGAGTTAATTTACCACACACTTACAAAGCACTAAACAATTTTCCAGAGAAGTGGTTCATCACCTTTATGGGCTTTCCAGAGGCTACATATATTTCATAGACTTATTGCAGCCCTTCACATTCAATGCTAACCAAAGATTAGCTGAGTTTGGGCTAGTCTGCAAAGGGCATCCTGGTTTTTATGGAACATTTCTAGAAACTTTATGTTAAGGAATACTTGATCCACACCACTTCCTCCTGGTTACAAATCTGCTCATTTCTCAAATCTGGCATTTGCCCAGAATGCCTTGTTTCTCCTTTGTTGACAGTTTGAACCTCCTGTTTCAATGGAGGCAATTCAGGTTGATGAGTAACAGATGTATCTGTGAGAGTAGATAAAGGGAAAATAATGACAACTCTTAAAAATCCCTTGGAGATGGAAATAGAAATGAATCTAAAAAGGGAGCAATTTCCTACCTACCATTCCTCAGAGAACTGCTTTGTTAGACTCTGGCTTCAGGATGAACTCTTGGTAGCAGTGGATTTTAGGGTTCCTAAAACCAGCGAAGTGAAAGTAGGAGCAGGTAAGAAGTAGGCATTGGTGAGAAAAGGGTCTCAGTTAGACCAAAGCGTTTTTTTAATCTGGATGAATAACTTTGTAGTTCCCCTAAAAGATCCTTCAGATGAAAGAATGTGCTTTCCTGCAAATGACCTTGGCTAAAGTTGGAATGGATTAAATCATGGTGTAGTCATTCCCACTAGCTGCTGCAAGTTTTAATTCAATTTAATTCAGCAGATATTTATTATGTGCATGACACTGTGCTAGGTAATGAGGATCCCAGGATGAAATGAAACACAGCTCCTAATAAGCAGGTTATAACTGAATGTCAATAACTTCACTAGAAGGAGTATTCTGATGAAGGGAGTAGAAAGAAAACAAAATTCTCCCAAAATTCAGAAAAGGAAATCAGGAAAGGTTTTGTGCAGGAGGTGACATCCGAGGTGAAATTTTAAAAATACTGAAGAGATTTCATCAAATTGAGGTGAGATGACAGACTACAAAGTATGGTAGTCAATGTGAGTACAGAGATGGAAAAGATGGGACATGTAACTGGGGGATAGTGAGTAAAAAATTTGAATTGGAAAAATAGCGTCTGTGTGAAAGAATAGCATGAATCAATTAATGAAGAATATTAATATGATTCAGGAACTGTGATAAATGCTCTCTCTCTTTCTCTCTCTCTCTCTCCATGTATATCTATCTATCTACATACATACATATACACATACATGCACACACATATACACATACATGTGCACACACATATACACACATGTATATGTGTACACATATATACATACACATATACACATATATACATATATTTCCATGCCCTTTCTAGAGACAAGGGTAATAATGACCTGATTACTATGTCTCAAACAAAAGATGAAAAGAAATCACAGGGATATATTGTGGAAGCTAGCGAATGTCAATATGTCCTGGGTGGGTGGCTTAAGGGCTAGATGAGATATGAAGAAGATATGAGATAAGTAGATTGGATTCCCTTTAAGAAGAATCTTACTTGCCATGAAAAGGATTTTATATTTAATTTGGTAGATAATGGGGAACCACTGAAGTTTTAAATAAGGGACTTACATAATTATATTGGCACATAGGGAGATTTACACAGGTGATGGCAGAGCCAAAGACAGATTGGAAAGAGTATAGACTTGGAGGCAGTCAGACCAGTGAGGAATTTATTACAATAGTTTACATCTGATGTAATTAGATCCTGACCTAAAGTGAAGAGAGAAAGAAGATGAACTTTAGAGATATTGAGAAAGTAGAATTTATATGACCTGAAAACTGCCTGTATGTTGGGGCAAAGGAAGAAGAAGAATCAGAGATTCATTGTGATGTTTTAGGTATTCTTGGTTTGGAAGGAAAATGGGGACAATTAACAGAAACATGGAAATTTGAAATGGGAAAATGCTCTCTAAGGGAATATCCTGGGTTCTATTTTCATACTGAGTTTGAGATGCTGATATGTCATGCAGGGAGATAGATATAGAAAGAGTAGTTGGACATATGGGATAAGAACATTATGGGTAGAGATAGCGATATGAGAGTCTTCTGTATGGAGGTGACAATTAAAGTCAGGGGAGTAGGTAAAATCATTGAGAAGGGAAAAAAAGGAAAAAAAAAGAACAAGTATAGAGCCTTCAAGCAGAAGAATGAGGATGAGAGATAAGAGAAGCATAAGAGAGAAATGTGATAGTAACTAAGAAAGGAAAGAATATCAAAAGAAATGGTAATCAGGAGGTTTAAATATTTCAGAGGTTAGACAGTACTGTGAACAGGCTATTGGATTTGTTGATGAGGACATTATTAACAGTTTTGCTGAGACTGTGAGAATGGAAGTCAGATTTCAAGCTGTATTGGGCTAGGGTTTTTCCACTCTTTACCCTACATAGATTAGCTTAGGATTTTCTTTCCCTAAAAGCTAATGAAGCTGTTCCTCATACTTGATTTGCACAGGAGGCTAAGCTTCAAGCCACCCACTTATTGATATAGCTTCCTGTTGATCTCCCCTTGTATTGGCAAGACTTACCTAAGGATATAAAAAGGTCAACACACTTGGGATTGGACTGATATCCCTAGGCTTTAGGAGTTACCAAATCATATCCTGTTGACTACATGTGTTTTGATATGGGCACCGGGGGTGAGTCAGGTTGTGTAGTACACCCAAGCTCAGTGCTGTATTCTTATTGAATATTCTTTTTATGTTATGTCTAAATGAAATCTTCTTTTGTTAATTGTTGAGACATAAGAATATCTCCTTTCATCCCAATACCATAATTGAAATAAACCAATATCTGGAGTCAGACCACCATCTACAATTGGTATGGTTGGTAGTTGGAACAATATGAAATTGTGAATCCTTTCTTTATTTGAAATGAGGGGTGTCAAATGCAAATACAGAGGCTAGGATGATCAGATGGTCAGATGAGGTATCATAGCAGTCTGTGGCAAAAGTCCTTCTGGGTGATGATGTATGGAGAGTGCTCTCAGTGGAACAGAGAGCTAACCTCCACTAATGTGGAATGATGAGCTCAGGGAGGGCTGGAGGGGGTTGCCAAGGAGGTTAAAAAATAGCACCAGATCCATCAGTCCCTCCCTGATTATTGTTAACTGTCCTGCAGAAACTGACTTGTCAGCATAAGAAAGTTGCATATTAAGCATCCTAGCATATTCAGTAACTAGAGTCAAAGCTTCCAATTTTTAGAGCTATGCATTGAAAGTTGAATTACAACTAATAGAGATAGTACTAGCACAAGAGAAAGAAAAGTTATGTTGATGAGAGTGAAAAGTCACAGTCTATAGGCAAGAATCCACAGACTGAGTTTAGTCTCAGACCCAGAAGTTTTGCTGCATCCACTGGAATACAAAGCCACAGGATATGAGATTGGGAGCAAGAGTGAGGTTAACCTATGGGAATGCCAACAGTGCTAAGAGAGCCCAGGCTTATCATATACTGCTCCCCAGGGCTTGCTTTCCTTCATTGAAGCAGCAGGGGTTTGGTGGTTTTCCACACCAAAGAACTGAGGATGTTACAGAGGTTAAGTAGAAACCTGATCAGTTATTAGAGTACTTGCTGCTAAGGGCAAGGTCCAGTGGAGGCAATGTCTAGAAAGCTTGCAGAGATTACTTGCAGAGCCAGTTGAAATAGTTGCATATTCCAAAGGGAGACCTCCTTTTATTCCCTCTTGTTCTGAGAGAATTTTGTGCAATTGGTCCCATAAAGAAGAAGTCCTATTGCAATAACTTCCTAATGGGGATCCATAAGTGAGGGGTGAAATTCCTAAAGGAAATGACCATTAGAATTCTAGTTATAAATTGTCCAAGGTGACCCCTTGAATATTCCTCTTTTGAAAAAGAGCCTATAACTAGCCTATAACTGGGCCCTGGTTGTTATTGATTAAATGACACAGGATCATGTAATCATCCTTTGTCCAGAGTTGGGTAATGAAAGAGGGCTATGCTAAGATATGTGGAACATAGGAGGCTTCTATTTTTAAACTGAAATGGCAGTCAAAATTACACTTATCCTGATCTCCCTGATGATAATTCTTCTATAAACACTTTCTAACAGTACAAGAGACCAATTCTTCTAATTTAGTTCCTGACACTTTGCTCTTCCACTAGTCTAAAAGGCCTTCAGAATCTATGAAGATCTGGTTCCCTAAGACTGCTGCTTTGCTCAGGGTACTGATGGTTCCATATACATGAGATAGGTGCCGAAAACTGGATATAAGCGATGATCAATCAAGCAATAAGGAATATTCTAGGGAATGAGATCTCAGACAGTTTTCCCAGTGGGCTGAGTTATAAGTCACACAGTTGCCATAAGATAGAGCCTAGAATGCTGGACATAAGAGTTCTTCATCTATACTGATTCTAGCATGTTGTCTGTGTTAGTGTCTGGGACCTGGAGAAAACAAATTGCACAGTTGAAATTTCTTCCTTGGAATCATGATCAATGGAGAAAGTTTGCCAATGAATATTAGTAAATGCTGTTGTCTATGGGACTTATTAGCTCCTAGGTGAGACATAGTGTGCCCTCCTTAAATTAAACCATTTTGTTTACAAGAGCAGCAGATGTTAGAGAGTGGTCACATTACCGTTCTGGACATGGCTGCTATGTTATGTTGTGCCCAGTGTAGACCACAAGATCCTCTAATTAAGACTGAGGCCTCTATTCTTGCTCAGCTGAGCTAGTTATGTCAATCGTCATCTCAGCCAATTCATACAATTCTACTTTGTTGATAAGATTGAGGTTATATCCTTTGTGGTCCCTCTATTCCTCTCTTCTAATCTTTATACTCCCCTCAACCTGTCCCCATTGGGAATGTTTCCTTTTAGTCCTTCTCTTAGAGGAAGATTTACCTCCTCTAATCCATAGCTGTATCATCATGCCCTTGACTGCCACTTTGTGTGTGTGTGTGTGTGCATGTGTGTATGTGTGTGTGTGCAGGGGTGCCCCACCTCACGTAAGCCATGCTCATAACGAATTCATACCTTTATAAGAGAGATTTTCTACTCTAAAACTTTCTTTGATCTAGTCTCCAGGAAGATGAGATACCTGCTATGAATGCACTACTTCCACATAGTTTCAGCTGGACCTGTCACCTCTTGCTTATTCATTTTCTGGACAGAGTCACCTAGGCTTTGAGGTTCTTCCCCTCTTTGAGCACCATATTCACAATATGGAAATAAATTGCAAAGCCTTCTTTCTTTTATAGTGATCTGAATACTCATTCCAGAAAAGACTTGAAATACCAAGGGATGGTATTACTAGGAATATATTGCTTTCTAACAGCAAGAGGGAAATTAAATGCTTGCTGGATAATTATAGTAAATGTGCATTCACCTGGAAGATGAATCCAATATCTGATTTGGTTCTAATCCTAGAAGAACATGAAAGAATGCCCTTATCCAATAATAAAAAAAAGAAATTAGCTCCACCCACCCCAGCAGAATCCTTGAAAACTCTAGGAATTTGCTATTATTTTCCCAATTAGGTTCCTAGAAAGGAGGATATTCTGGCCTGCGGACCTGGAACACTAATGGGAGAGTGGTACAAGTAAAGTCGTGGTATAAAGACTGGTTGTGGGATAGACTGCATGCACTTTGAGAATTGAAAAGGGAGGAAATATAGTGATTGTGGCAATGAGCAAGAATCATTGAGTTTCGTCTGCACTTTAGCATAATAGAGAAATTAAAATTGTTTAGGCAGGGAGAGGTAGCTAGTAGAAAAGAATAATGAAGGACAAAAAGATGATTCACTGATAGCCTTCAAAATTAAGAGGGTCATCTCAGCCTATGAGACTGGAAAGAAATTATAGATAAATACAAAGAAAAGATTAGAAGAGAGGAATAGAGGGAGCACCAGGGATATGATCTCAATCTTATTGACAATGTAGAGAATATCAGGAGCATGGCATCATAGCATTTAATCTGCAGTACACATGAGTTCATCTAGTTGAACAGTTTCATTAGGTTAAATAATTTGTTCATGATCACTTAGACTATTTGTTCTTAATATGTAGTCTATAGGTTACATATTAAGAGGTATTTACATAATTTCAGGTGGTCCATGACCTTGGATGGAAAAATATTACAGTCTTATTTTCACCAACATATAACTAAAATCTAGCCTTTTCTTTAATTATTAATTTTTAAAAATATTCATAGCCTTTATTAGATTTCCAAATGAATCCATGACACAAAAAGGTAAAGGCCCTTTATCTAGAAAGTAAATAACACAGTTGACATTCAGACCAAGTATTCTTTTACTTTCATTTCCATGTTAATTTTGAATTGTGTTTTAGAGGGAAAAAAAAACAGTGGTATCATTATATGAGTCTTCAAAAGTACTGACTACATTACCAGTGTGGATTGTAACCCTCCACTCAACAGAATTGCTGAATCTCAGGGATCTGAGAGTTAATTTAATCCAAAATATTTCCAAGGAGCCACTCCTTCATCAATATCACTACCATGTAGTTATTCAGTCTTTTTTAAGTCATTCAATGATGAGTGGTGCCTAAGGTAGTCTATTCATCATGATATAACTCTAATGTTTCAGGGCCATAGAAGAATCTAGTTGATGCTTCATCTGTGAACCATGAATTTCATCTGTATGTCACAGAATAAGAGAATTTTTTATGTTTATTTATTTACTTTTAGTTTACAGCATTCATTTCCACAAGGTTTTGAGTTCCAAACTTTCTTCCCATCTCTCCCCTTCCCAGTCCCAAAACACCTGCATTCTGATTAGCCCTTCCTCCAATCTGGCCTCCCTTCTATCACAACCCTCACCTCCCTTATCCCCATCCTCTCTCTTTTCTTGTAGGGCAAGATACATTTCTATACCCCATTACCTATATTTCATATTTTCCAGTCGTATGCAAAAACAATTCTCAACATTCATTCCTAAGACTTTGAGTTCCAATTTCTCTCCTTTCCTCCCTCCTTACCCATCCCCGCTGAGAAGGCAAACAATTCAATATAGGCTATATATGTGTAGTTTTGCAAAAGACTTCCATGATAGTCATGCTGTGCAAGACTATATTTCCCTCCATCCTACCCTGCCCCCTCATTTTCCTATCCTGCCCCCCATTTATTCTATTCCCTCTTTTGACTTTGTCCCTCCCCAAAAGTGTATACTTCTAATTACTCCCTCCTCCCTTTTGCCTTCCCTTCTATCATCCCCCAACTCCACTTATACCCTTCTCACCTAATTTACTGTAGTGTAAGATAGATTTCCATACGAAATTGAATGAGCATGCTATTCCCTCCTTAAGCAAAATGTGATGAGAGTTAGCATCACTTTTTCCCTCTCACCTCCTCCTTTGTCTCCTCCATTGAAAAAGCTTTTTCTTGTCTCATTTATGAGAGATAATTTGCCCTATTTTATGTCTCCCTTTCTCCTTCCTGATATATTCCTCTCTTCATAATATTAGTTTTTTGGATATCATCCCTTCCTAATCAACTCACCCTGTGCTCTTAGTCTCTGATTCTGTCGCTCTCTCTCTCCCTCTCTCTCTCTCTCTCTCTTTGTGTGAGTGTGTGTGTATAATCTCTCAAACTAACCAACTGAGAAAAGTTTCAAGAGTTACAAATGTTTTCTTTTCATGGAAGGATGTAAACAGTTCAACTTTAGGAAGTGCATTATGATTTTTCTTTCCTGTTTACCTTTTTCATGCTTCTCTTGATTCTTGTATTTGACAGTCAAATTTTCTATTCAGTTCTGGTCTTTTCACCAAGAATACTTGAAAGTCTTCTATTTCATTGAATGACTACTTTTTCTGCTGAAGTATTATACTCAGTTTTGTTGAGTAGGTGAGTCTTGGTTTTAATTCTAGTTCCTGTGACTCCTATCACATTCCACACACCTTGATACCTTATTGTAGAAGCTGATAGATCCTGTATTATCCTGATTGTATTTCCACAATATTTGAATTGTTTCTTTCTAGCTTCTTGTAATATTTTCTCCTTGACCTGAGAACTTTGGAATTTGGCTACAACATTTTTGGGAGTTTCTCTTTTCAAATCTCTTTCAGGAGGTGATCAGTGGATTCTTTCCATATTTATTTCGTCCTCTCGTTCTAGAATATCAGGGCAGTTTTCCCTGATAATTTCATGAAAGATGATCTCTTCTTGATCATAGTTTTCAGGTAGTCCCATAATTTTTGCATTGTCTCTCCTGGACCTATTTTCCAGGTTAGCTATTTTTCCAATGAGATATTTTACATTATCTTCTATTTTTTCATTCTTTTGGTTTTGTTTTGTAATTTCTTGATTTCTCATTAAGTCATTAGCTTCCATCTACTCCATTCCAATTTTTAAAGAACTATTTTCTTCAGTGAGCTTTTGAACCTCCTTTCCCAATTAGCTAATTCTTCTTTTTAAAGCATTCTTCTCCTCATTGGTTTTTTGGATCTCTTTTGTCAATTGAATTAACCTATTTTAAAGGTGTTATTTTCTTCACCATTTTTTGGAGGTCTCCTTTAGCAAGCTGTTCACTCGCTTTTCGTGATTTTCTTGCATCACTGTAATTTCTCTCCCAATTTTCCTCAACCTCTTCTACTTCATTTTCAAAGTCCTTTCTGAGCTATTCAACAGCCTGAGAATATTGCATATTTATTTTTGAGGTTTTGGATGCAGAAGTCTTGACGTTTATGTCTTTTTCTGATTGTATGCATCATTTCCCCTCATCTGAAAGGATAGAAGAAAATACCTCTTCACAAAGAAAGTAACCTTCTATAGTCTTATCTTTTTTTCCCTTTTGGGGGCATTTTCCCAGCCAGTTACTTGTCTTTTGAGTCCTTTGTCAGGAGGGGGATATACTCTGGGAACCTGTAAGTTCTCAGTTCCTCCAACGTGGCAAATCAAGGGAGAAGAGCTTATTCCTCTTCTGGCCTGCACTCTGATCTTGGAGCTACCAAAGGTTTTCTGCCCTGGATCTGCAAGTAAAATTTCCTTTCCAGAGCTGCAACCAGCTCCACCCTGTCAACCAGCACTCTTCCTCACCTCAGGGCTGTCACTCAGGACTGAGACCCAGATCAGTGGCTCAATTCCTCCAGCGGTTTTAGGCCAAGGATCCCAAAAATGGATGCTGCTGCTGCCACCACCACCTGGGAACAGTGTTAGGGGAGGACCCTGCTCCCTTCTCTTCCAGGTGACAGAGGTTTCTCATCAACCTTTGAAGGTATTTTTCTTGTTTGTGGGTTGAGGGATATGAAAACTGCAACTGTTGCTGAGGATTCCACCCCTAAGGCCTTTCTGATCCTTGGTCCTGTTCCTGTTCATGCTGCAAGACCAAGGTTGGGCTGCACTCCACTCCATGCCTTGCACGATAGAGCTTTCTTGTTGGCCTTCCTAGCTACCATGGACTGGAAATCTCTTTCACTCTATCTTTTTGTGGCTTGTGCTAGAATTTTTTGGAGTCAATTTTTACAGCTATTTATGGGTTGTGGAGATAGAGGTAGAGTAGGTGCATCTTTCTACTCCTCCATCTTGGTTCTGTCCCCCAAAAACCTCTTCCTTGATTTTCAAAATTCTTTTTGAGTTTTTCCATGGCTTGAGACCATTGCATATTTATTTTAGAGGTTTTGGATGCAGAAGCCTTGACTTCATCTGATGGTCTGCATTGTTCTTCCTTATCTGAAAGGATGGAAGAAATTTCCTGTTCACCAATAAAGTCGTCTTCTATAGTCTTATTTTTTCCCTTTTTTTGGGCATTTTTCCCAGCCAGTTACTTGACTTTTGAGTCCTTTGTCCAGAAGGTGGTATACTCTGGGGACCTGTAATTTCTCAGTTCCTCCAAGGTGGCACAATCAAGGGAGAGGAGTTTACTCATCTCCTGGCTGAGCACTGGTCTGGAAGTAAGCAAAATCTTTTCTGCCTAGAATCTGCAATTTGCATTCCCTCTTCACAACTCCCTCCAGCTCCACCACACCAGCACTTCTCCTTACCCCAGGGCCACCACTCAAGGTTGAGATTCACATCAATTCCCTCAGGGGCTTTAGGTGGAGGGCTCCAAAAATGGATGCTGCCACTACAGTGGCTGCTGCTGTAGGTCCAGGTCACATTAACTTCTCTTGGCTGAAAGAGCTTTCTCATTGACCTTTGAAGCTGTCTTTGGCATTTATGGGTTGAGCAATCTTGGAACTGCTGATACTGGTGACTCCCTGAAGCCTGTTCCAGGTTCTGTCCCTGCCACCCTGCACAGCCCCCAGGGGGCTGCGCTATACTCAGTGCCTGGTGGGATAGACCTTTCCTGTCAGACTTCCAGGCTGCCTTGAGCTGGAAATCTCTTTCACTCTGTCGTTTTGTGACTTCTACTGATCTAGAATTTGTTTATAATCATTCCCACAGGTATTTTATGGGCTATGGGATAGAGTTTTTACAGGGCCATCTTTCTACTCCACCATCTTGGCTCTTCTCCAGAATAACAGAATTTGAGAGCTGGAAGTTCCTCGCAGACAATTGAAAAACACCCCAACCATACCTTGTCCAGACATGGTTATCCAGCTTCTGTCTGAAGATCTTTAATGAAGGGAAAAATCATTATTTTGTCAACACAAGTCATTCCATTTTGAGATGGCTGGAAATGTTAAGAAATATTTCCTAGATGAGCCAAAATTTGCATCTCTGCCGCTTCTGCTCATTGCTCTTATTTCTGATCTATGGGGCCAAAAACATAAGGCTTATATCTTGCTGATTTTGCAAGACAAGTGCTTTCAGATTTATACCATCTGGGGCAGCAGGTAATCCAAGAGATCATTTTATCTAGATATTCTATGTCAGGAAACTTAGGCTCATGGAGGTTGAGACATAGTCTTTCATTTATTCACTCACACAAGTAATTTCTTTCAGTGTTACTTTCATTTCTTTATATATTTTCTATTAAACTTTTATTTTTCATTTTATTGACCTATTTTTTATATCTTTAATAATTTTTTGCCAGTTTTATAGGTTGCCTAATGATACAGCAACTAAGTGCAGTAAATTTGAGATCAGGAAATCCTGAGTTCAAATCCTACCTCAGATATTTACTAGCTATGTGATTCCATGCAAATCACTTAAACCTTAGTTCTAGTTTCCTCATCTATAAAAATGGGAATGACTAAAGCATTTATCGCACAGTACTGTTGTGAAGATCAAATGAGAAAGGCTAGAGAGATAGTGTTACTTGACAAGGTGGAACTAACATGAACCCCCATGTGCCATCTTGCTCTGTTTATCTATGCGTTGTTTGTAAGTAAATGTAGAGTTCATCCAGTTCACATAACCAGCATAGGGAAGATGTATTGTGCCTTTTTTTTCCATTTTTGCCGGAGGCAGAGTCTTTGTAGTATTACTATGGCTTTGAATATCCCAAGCACCTTATTTCTACTGAATTGAGATAGGGACTGTATACTACAAAGATTGAATAAACCACTGGACTTTATTAAGCACCTGATATATGCTCATCACTGTGTTAGTTATTAAGGATTTAAAGAAAAAGTTATTAAACAGTCCTTTACCTTGAGGAGCTCATTTTGTCTCCCAGGAGACAACATATGCATAGATAAACAAATATGGAATGAAAAGGATATAAATACCAGATAATTTTGGAGGAGAAATGACTAGAAACTGTTAGAATCATGAATGGTACCATGTAGAAGGTAGAAAAAAACCACGTACGGAATAGCTTTCCTGAGTAATAATATGGTCTTGTGGCAATGCCTCTTAAGGGAAAGAAAAATATGTTCTCACCTCAAGTGCAATGAACCGTATTTTTTGGTGTGGTGGTAGAGGGATATAGAGTGATACAAAATTCAAACAAAATAGACCCCTTACTTTGGTGCACTTACAGGATTGCAGGGTATAAACTTATGATCTTGATCTTATTAACACTGTACTTTAATAAAGTGAATGAAAAACATCTCTGAAAGTCTTAAAAATTCATTATCATCATTGATATGCTTCCAGATTAGAAGAGAATATTTTGAATATTTTCTAAACTATTCAAAAGAATATCTCTATTAAAAGCCAAGTACTTCAGAACAATGGGATGTCTATTGCCTGCATATCCAATCTAGATGTAAAGAACTGTGAAAGAGTTTTAGCTAATGACAATATATTTTAAATCACATAAGCCAAATGACCCACTAGCATTTCTCACACTCCACCGCTTACAGTTTGCATCATTCGCCTATTAAAAGCTAAGTGTTGAACCATCAAATAAAAGGGCTCCTTCATAACCATTCAACTTCCTCAGAAAAATCAGTGGTATTCATCAGCATCAGGTAATTTTGTGAAGCCTTTGCCAAGACACAATCAGCTTAAATGCATCACACAAAACATGAAGTTGGTCGGTTAAAAAGACTTTTTATTAGGAGCTTAATATGTGCAAGGCATGGCGTGGAGCTCTTGGGATACAAAGAAAATCAAATCCAGTTACACATTTCAAGAAACTTACAAATAATATAGAGGGAGCAGGTGAGTAGATACATTGAACAAATATACAGAGTAGATGGAAAGTAATCTTAGAGGTAAGGACTCTAGTAATTGGGAACTGAGAAAGGTTTTCTGAACAAGGTAGCAATTGACCTGAGATTTTAAGGAAACCACAGGGATTCTATAAGGTGGAGATGAGGACAAAGAACATTTCAAGTATTCAGGACAGTCAGTGCAAAAGCATAGCTTTGGGAAATGGAACATCATATGGAGGAATAACAAGTAGACCATTATACAGGTGACTCTTGGGGAGAATATAGTTTAAGGAACTTGGAATGGTAAGAAGTGGATAGAACTTAAACAGATTTAAATGTCAAAAAATTCATATTTGATCCTGAAAAGTAATAGGAAATCTCTGAAAGTTATTGAGTAAAGATGGAATTGCCATGGTCAGATCTAAACTTTAGAAAGAATTATTTTGGTAATTGAGTTCAGGATATTTTGAAATGGGGAGTCTTGATGATGGAAGAATAATTTTAATGTTACTGAAATTGTCCAATGGTTCGTCAATAAGGTATGAAATAAGGTGGTGGCCAGGCAAGTGGAAAAAGTAGAACTACCTGAGTGACATAAATGTAAAAACGACAAAATTTGGCAATGGATTGAATATATGGAGGGAACTAAAAATTAGACTGGAGTTTTAATTCTGGGTGGCTGAGAGATCATGATTCCATTGACAATAGAATAGAAGTTCAGAAAAAAATAGATTTGAGGGAAGAAAAATTTAAAAAAAAACACATACTACAATCAAGTAATCAATCATCAGTAATTTTAGAA
>CM053771.1:123198775-123217018 GCA_028658325.1 Potorous gilbertii | reverse complement strand
ATATATATATATATATATATATATATATATATATATATATATATATATATATATATATAATGGGAAAATATGACCAGAGTTTTTTTAACTTGCTAGAGTCATGATCTCATTAACATGGTGTTCTCTTCACAGTGAAAATCATAGCCCTTCTTATCCTATAGTTTTCCTGTGCTTGGCTTTTGATAGTTTGACCAGAAAATACCTAATTAAAGAACTGTTGTATTTCTTTAGGTTGTTTTAGTCTGTTGTGGGTAGCAACCCAATTTGAGACTGTTATCACTTACTCTATAATTGGTCTATCAGGGCTTTTTGTTTGTTTCATTTTCAGTCTTACATGCCCTTGATGTTACATATTATACCATTTCTTTTGTGCAGGTTGGACTTGGGTTCAGCATATTTATACTTGCCATTTTTCTTTCCCCTTCCTTTTATGTCACTGATGCTTATAAAATTATGATGTCCCATGATCCATAGCCATATATTTTCACCAGACAAGTATTCATAAATGTAATTCAAAGCAAAACATAAGAACCTACCAAAGGTACAAAGTGCTTTGTGAGTTGTAAGGGAGGAGAAAATTGTGAAGTGGATATTTCAAGAAAAGTTTGTTGAAAAGATTTCCATTTTTCAGAGCTTTGAAGAAGAGGTAGGAGTTCAAATGGAATAGAATGAACAGGAAGGTATATTAAGCCTTGTGAACACAGTGACCAAAGACATGGAGAAAAGCATAGGGTATGTACAAGTATGCCATGGTAAGTGCAAAGGGCAGAGTAAAAACAGGAAAAGAAATCCAAAAGACAAGATGGTACTATATTACAGAAGTCTTGGAAAAGCAAGCTAAGATGATGAGCATAGAACTGGAATAACCCAATTTACAGTTTTTAAAGATGAATGCATTCGATGTTTATAACAGTCCCAAATAAAGTCATTGCCTTCATTGTTATTCTGTGGCTCCTGTTTTGTTTCAAGGTCTGAAGTCATGTATGAAATTAGTGCCTGGCACAGAACTGCGCATCCAGAGGGTGCTTAATAAATATTAATTGATTGATGGAGTGTCACAGCAAGGTTTTTCTTTAGCCTCAGGCTGACGTCTGTATGAGTCTAAAACAGTGGGTGGAAAAAAAGGAAAGTTCGGTTAAACTGGTTATTGTCTGTCTCCTAACTGAAATAAATAGTTGTTTGTTTGAAGTTATGTGAATTCAGAATTCAACCTTAAAAAATTGAATTCAGTTAAATGGTTTGTGTGTGGAGACACAACTAGAATTTTAGTTGGTAGGAAGCTAATTATTGATCCCCTGGATGCTTTCCAACTTTAAATCCTATGATTTTTTTTCTGGGAGAAGTTCCTGGTCTCTTCATATCTGAACTGCTTCAGTAAATCCTGGGTTACCTAATCTTCATTCACGTATCTTGATTTTCTAATAACACATTCTTATTTCCTAAGGATCAGATCTTGAAAGTTCCATGAATTAACAATTATAGTTAGATCCTGGTTAGTGCAAATAATGAATCCCTGAAGTCATTACCTCATTTGAATTCTCTTTTCATATTTTCATTGGGATGGAACAAAGGACTGTATTCCACATATTCATATAACTTCAAATAGTGAATTTACAGGAGTACTTCAAGGGATGTTTTGTTTATACAAATCAGACCTAGCTCTATCATTTTCACCTACAAAGGTCTATGTCTCTTCCTGTCTTTGTCTCTCTTTCTCTGTCTCTCTTTGTCTTTTTGTTTTGTTTTTGTCTCTCTATGTCTGGCGGGAGGGGGGCGTGGTTAAAGGGAGGAAAGGAGAGAAAGAGGGAGAGAGAGAGAGAGACGGATTGCAGGATTGATAGTAAGCATATACTTCAGATGATCCATGGGTATATCAGGGAGGGTACTCCCTCTATCAGGGCACTTGGTAACTATCTTGTAGTGAACACTTCCCTGAGTTGCTTTGTCTCTACCAAGTTTCTATCTAATGGCCAAACTTCGGAAAAGTTTGTTGACACTCAGCTAGGTTGGTCATTAGACCTCTGGCACAACATACCAACACAAAACCTTTCCAGCTTGATTGGATTGCTACAAGTTTACTTCTCTTGATGTAGCCTTCATAAAACCAAGTTCAATTCTATGTCACAGTTAGACATTGGGGTAGGATGTTACTGGAAGTATAATTAAGAACCTCAGAGTTCATTTATTCCAGTCTCTTCATTTTGTAGATAAGGAAATTAAGGCCCATGAAAGTTAAATGAGTTTTCCAGAAATATGTATTATAGTAGCTTCAGTGATGACAATTGAATTCAGATCCACTGACACCATAGTTGGTGTTCGATAAAATCTCCCAGGTTGTTCTATGGATTGTGCTCCAGCTTCTATTTCTAACGTAGTACTACAATTTCTGTCTTAGGCCTCTGAGCTTCTGACTGGTTAGAATTCATAATATCTAGCCGACTTAAACACACCATACTGCTCGTTGGCTATTTCTGTTTCATAATGCCAAATGGCACTTCCTCTTTCTATCTCTCCCACTGGGAATAGAAATCAAATCTATATTACAATTGCCGGAAATACTACAGTTACTACAATTTCCATCTCTGTCATTATTAGAAGATTCTATTCTCTTTTGCACACTGTGTCCACATGAGATGCAAAAAGACTGAATCAAAACTAATAGTTGAGATTTGATCTAATCACCCTTGACAACTAACAAGTGGCATATTTGATGAGTTGAAACTCCCAGAGCCCTGTTAATCCATCAGGGCTCACTTCAATTCATTTCAGTCTCTACCTGGATGGGGGCTTTAACCTCACAGTTTTCATGGCAATACATTCCATAGTAATCCATATATTCAATTCAGTCAGGCACTTTTTTTATCCTACTATAATATACATCTTGGGCAGAGCAGTGCTCTAATAAGCATTGGGAGAATTTAATAAAATGACTCCCTTGTCTTAATCAAGTTTATAGTTCTGCAGAGGGAATATGACACATACACGAATAACTATAAATCAGATAAACCAAGATAAATCAACCTAATCTTGGAATAATACCCATTTGCATGCTTAACTTTATCTTTGTATTCAGGGCACTTAGCATAGCATTTGATATATACTTGGTGCTGAATAAATGCTTGTCCAACACAATTGTGGAATATCCAGACAACAAAACTATGGAATGCAAATTCCATGCACTAAGCAATAGGTGCTACCTCCTTAGAGGAGTAGAAGTAGGAGAGGCAAGACTAGATTTCCTTTCTATCCTTTGAGGTAAAGTCCATCTTTGCCAAGGGGAAAGTAAATAGAAATCACTACTGATTGTTTAGAATCCAGAGAACAAAGACAGTAGTAAAACACAGTCAAAGTTTCAAGGCTGTGTTGTGGGAAAGCTCCAGGGTAACTTGGTGGAGAGGGATTTGCTATGCTTTTTTCTCTTTTGGCTGTGTGAGGACACTTGTGCCAAATCCCACCTCCTTATTCTGCCTTCATCTGAATAAATCTCAGTGCCATAATTCCCTCCTGACATAAGGTTTAAACTGCTTCCTACAGACATATTTTCCCATTTCCTTTACTGGCTCTACATATTGGTCTTTTCCCAACAGAGGGACCTATTGGTTGTTTCAGTTTGCTGAGCTTTAATTTCATGGTCCACTAAGAAGGAGATCCTTTGATGTTATTTCTGGTGGCTATCAGAATGGGGTGAAACAGGGTAAGCAGTATAATAGAAAAGATTTAAGTTAACTTGTAACTTCTAATAGTTTCAATTGAGAGATAAACATAATGATAAACAATTTCTTAGTGGAACAATTGCAGCTGAAAAAAGCAAACATCAACTATAGCCCTTCTCCTTTTCACTATATGCGTGTGTGTGTGTATGTGTATGTGTATGTGTGGGTGTATATCTATAAATATATATGCATATATGTATATGCTCATATATTTAAAAGGTGCTTCTTTTCTCCCTGTAATGATAATTTAAATGGAAAATCTTTCATATTCATTAAAAGGTCCATATAACATGCCTGGGTCACATGGAAGGCTGAGTTACATGTCTGCATCACATGGAACCTGTGGTGGAAGGAGTTTGCTGAATGGGTGGAACACGAAAAGGCAGAGTGAGGGCAGAGCTGAGAGGAAGTAATTTTAAGAGCTGTTCCAGATAGGAAGGATGTAGGCAAGTAGGCAGTCAACTGGCATGAGTGAAAGAGGGCTTGTTTGTGATTTTGCTTAAGGGAGCCTGCTTGTGATTTGTTTCATGGAGTGGGTTTGTGGAGAGCCTAGCAGGAGGAGGACTTGGGGATGGTGTTGTTCTCTGCATTGTTTTTTTGTATAGATTTTTGTTGTTGTGATGGATTTGACTTTCTCATGTCTCAATAAATGTTTTGGTTCTGTCTTCCATATGAAGAATCTGTGGTATTTTGTGATTCAGAATTGCACTGGGATATTCATGGGAATATGTGCTGTGAATGTTGCATTGGTGCTACAGTCCCCAATTAGAATATTAGTTCTGTAACTGTAGAGATTGCTTCATTCTATATACTGGTGTTGCTAGCATCTAACACAAGACTTGGCACATAGTAAACATTTAATAAATGATTTTTGATTGGTTCGTCAATAAACATTTGTCACTTTAATATTAATGCTATCTTTGCAAATACTTCAGTAAGTAAGGCAAAAAAAAGACAAATACATTTTAGTTCCTCCTTTGTTAAATGGGTCTTAAGGTCAATAAAAAAATCCTTTTATGGTGGATTCATGGGTAATCTTCTAGCTTTTGTAAGTAACAACGGTTATTTATAGGAAGCCTTCTTAGCAGTCTGCTTGCCTTTGGTGTAATCTAGTTGCAATCTATCATTTAGGCTACTGCCAGAATTTATACTTATGATTTGCTGCTCACAAGTATTTAATGACTCATTTTGCTTATGAAGTCCAAGCTTATTAAGCTGAGATTCAGGCTATCCAGAGTTTAGCCATGGCTCTCCTTTCTAGGCTTATCACGTTCTAATTCCAATGAAGGACTATGATCCCTAAAACCAAAACAAGCTTCTCATTGTACCCAGCATTAGTCTTAGATTCTGCCAATTTCAAGAATTTATTCATAATATCCTCTATGCCTCTCTTTGCTCAATAATCACCCATTTTTTACACATGTATTTTCAGAACAAGCTAAAATGCCACATTCTCTTTAAAGCACTTTTTTAAATCTTGCAATCCAAAAATGAGATTTCATTCCTCAGGCCTCACTTATTTCTTTGTTCTTTTACTGTGGCTTTTCCCCCATTTTGCATTATAGTTATTTTTGTAGGTTCTGTACCCTTCCTGCTAAACTATCTATTCAACGAGAGCAGAGACCATGTCTTACTCATTTTTGGATCTTTCTCAGAATCCAGCATAGAACTCTGTACTTAGTGAGTGCTTAATAAATATGAATCAAAAGAATTGAATTGAATATGTATCAAGGCTCTAGAAAACATGCCTTTTCATAGAAGACCTATTTGGGGAAACATAATGTTTGCAGGTTTAATCAACTTGCTCATGATCAGTTACTGATTTTGTGGATGCCAGTGTACTTATGTGTCCTTTCAGTTAAAAGATGGAAAGAAATACAAAACAAGCTGTTGGGAATACAAAAGAAATGAGGAAAAATTCCTGCACTTGGTAATCATATATTCTAATTATGAAAAGACACCTGAAAAAAATGCCAAAAACTTTAGGAAACAATTTCAGAACAGCATAAAAACAAGTGTGTGATTGTTAAAAAAAAAAAAGTACATATAGATGCAAAATAGGGAATAATTGGAGTAGAGTGGAACTAAGCAATACTTTTGGAAGCAAAAAGGTCAAAGGGAGAAAGATTTTTCCAAGAGTCATGGAATAGCTTGAGCAAAGGCATAATGAACTGATTTAGTAAGCTGTATTTCTTGAGTAAGGTGGCAGCTAAAAGATCTACCTGCCTCAGAGTAGAAGAACCATGTTAGGAAATAATTAATGATGATTTGAGACATATAGGAAGACAGCCTGTTATTGAAGGGCCTTGAATACTAGATTGTAATCAGTTAGAAATAGGCAATGATTATAGGTTTTTGAGCAATGGAAGAACATGAGAAATATGTTTTTTGAGAAGCAATTTATACTATTTTTCTGAGGAAATTCTTCAACTAACTAGAGGGCTTCCCTTTTCCTTTCTATTCCTTGACTCTTGTTTTCTTCCTCATCATTATACTGAATGACGTTATACTGCTTCAGCAAAGTGATTCATATGCTTTCCTGCAAATCATTTTAGAAAGCATTTATTAAACTTTCATTGTTTTTGGAATCCTACCTACCTACCTGTGTGTATACTTCTAGAGGAAGGATAGTCATCAAATTTCAGAATTGCCTGGCTGACTGTCTCTAGAACTTATGATGATGGTTACAGTCCACTGAGCTAGAAGGATTTCCTAGAAGACCAGAAGTAAATTGATATGCCAACTTTGGGTTCCCTGTGACTTCTCAAGCATACCGGAGTCAAATAGATTTCACACAATTCTCATCTTATAAAACCTACTTCCATTCCTCTTAGGGAGGTTATAACTTCTTGTAATTGTTGTTAGCATGCTATACATTATAATATGAAATCACTAGAGCAGGCTGACTTTCAATCAAGCCAAGTGTATTCAGAAAGACGTGTGTGACTGGGCACAACGTGACTTAAAACAGGATAGTTAACCACTTTTGGATTGACTTTTTATTTGATTACTTGAGTGAAATTTCCATGTTATCCTTAATAAACATAAGTTTAAAAGAGTAATTTTGTGTTAATTTTAATTGAAACATTTTGTCTTGATACAGCAATAATTTCCTAATAGCCAATGATTCCATCACTCATCTACCCCAGATGTTTTTGTAAGAGTTAAGCAAAGTATAATGATGGCAATTGATATCATATATTACTTTCTTTTCTTAAAGATTACCATTTTTAAATTTTGAGCTGTTAATTTTTAAGCATCAATCAATGATCATTTGTAAATAAAATACAATATGCCAAGCACTGCTAGTTACAATGAATGCAGACTAAATAGTCCCTGACTTCACTGACGTTGTATTCTATTGAATAACTACAGGATATTATGTGATGAATTTGTTAGTGACTTCTTTTTTTATAAAAATATGTATTTTATTTTTTCCATATTACATGTAAAAACAATTTTCAGTATTTGTTTTCAGATTTTGAGTTCTAAATTATCTTCCTCCCTCACAAAAATGAAAAAAAAAGGTCAAGAAAAATAAAGCAAAGAAAGCATGCTTCAATCTGTATTCAGGACTGATATCATTTTTCATCATAAGTCATTGAGAATTGCCTTGGATCCTTGCATTGCTGAGAATAGCTAGGTCATGCACAGTTGATCATATTACAATATTTCTGATACTGGGGTACAGTGTTCTCCTGGTTGTACTCATTTCACTTTGTTTTTGTAAGTTCAGCTTTTTCTGAGAGCATCTTGCTCATCATTTCTTATAGCACAATAGTACTGCATCATAATAATGTTCTACAATTCATTCGGCCATTCCCCAATTGATGGGCATCCCTTAAATTTTCAATTTTTGCTATCGGAAAAGAACTGCTATAAATATTTTTGTGGTAATAGGTAATTTTTGTTTTGTTTTGTCTCATTTGGCATACAGACCTATAACTGATATTATTAAGTCAATGGGTACTCATAGTTTTATAGGCCTTTGGCCATAGTTCCAAATTGCTCTACATGATGGTTGAATCAGTCCACAACTTTACCAACAGTGCACTTATGTCTCAGTTTTCCTACATCCTCTCTGACAATTGTAGTTTTCTTGTTCTGTCCTATTAGCCAATCTAACATGTGTGAGGTAGGACCTAAGGATTATTTTGATTTGTGTTCCTCCAATCAGGACTGATTTAGAGCATTTTTAAAAATAAGGCTATAGGTAGCTTTGATTATTTCATTTGAAAACTCACTCTTCATATCTTTTGATCATTTTTAAATTGGAGATGGTTCTTATTTTTATAATTTTGACTCGGTTCTCTATATATTTGAGAAATGAGGCATTTGTTAGAGAAACTTGCTTCAAAATATTTCTTTTAAAAAATTTATTTATTTTCAGATTTCAACATTTACTTCCACACAATTTTCAATTTTAAATTATCTCCACATCTCCTCACTTCCCCCACCCCAGGACAGCACATACTTTCATTAGCCTTTCCTTCAATCTGTCCTCTCTTCTATCCATCCTCTCATCCTTCTTTTCCCCTTCCCTTCTATTTTCCCGTAGGGCAAGATAGTTTTCTATATCCCATGGCCTATATATCTTATTTCCTAATTACAAGGAAAACATTTTTAACATTGATTTTTAAAGATTTGAGTTCCACATTCTCTCCCTTTACCCCCTCCTCATCCACTTATTGACAAGGCAAGCAATTCAATATTTTTATACATGTGTAGTCATGTAAAACACTTCCAAAGCAGTCATATTTTGAAAGACTAACTATATTTCCCTCTATCCTGTCTCATCCTCTATTTATTCAATTCTCTCCTTTGACCTGTACCTCTAATAATGTGTTTGCTTTCAATTACCCCTTCCCTCAATCTGCCATACCTTCTATTATCCCCTCTCTTAACCCTTTCCCCTCTGCTTTCCTGCAGGTTAAGATAAACTTCCATACTCAACTGAATGTGTTTGTTATTCTCTATTGAAGCCAAATTCGATGAAAGTAAGGCTCACTTATTCCCCCTCACTTGCCCCTTCTTTTCCTCCAATGTAAAAGCCCTTTCTTGCCTCTTTTATGTGAGATAATTTACTATATTCTACCTCTCCTTCTCTCTTTCTCCTAGTACATTCTTATCAACACTTAATTTTCTTTTTTAGACATCATCTCTTAATATTCAGGTCAACCTGAGCCCTCTGTCTCTTTATGCATGTATATACACATGTATGTATACATATATGTATACACACACATATATATACACATATACAAATATGCATACACATATATGTGCATATATTCCCTCCAACTATCCTAATACTGAGAAATGTCTCCATAGCACCAATGCAATATTCACAGTGCCTACCAAGGCCATTAATATTGCAGCACAATTCTGAATGCTGAAATACCACAGGCTCTCCATGTGGAAGGCAGAACCAAAACATTTATTCAGACACCAGAAAGCCAAATCCATCATAATGACAAAAATCTACACACAATGACAATGTAGAGGACAACACCATCCCCAAGCTTTCCCCTGCTAGGCTTCCCACAAACAAGTTCCCTTAAACAAATTGCAAGCAGGTTCCCTTAAACAAGATCACAAACAAATAATTTCACTCCTAGCTCTGACTGCTCTCAAGACTAACTTCCTCTCAGCTCTGCTCTAGCTCTGTCTCTTCCTGCTTCATCCTTCCTGTTTCACCCATTCATCAAACTCCTCCTATCATTGGCTCCATGTGACTCAGACTCATGTGACCCAGGCAGGTCACATGGACCTATTAATGAATGAGAAAGGTCTCCTCATTTAAAATTACCATTACAGTCTCATGAGTTACAAATATCATTTTTCCATGTAGGAATGTAAACTATTCAACTTTAATCAGTCCCTTATGGTTTCTCTTTCCTGTTTACCTTTTCATGTGTCTCTTGATTCTTGTATTTGAAAGTCAAATTTTCTATTCAGCTCTATTCAACAGAAATGCTTGGAAGTCCTCTATTTCATTGAAATTCCATTTTTTTCCTGTTAAGTATTATTCTCAGTTTTGCTGGGTATCTGATTTTTTGTTGCAATCCTAGCTCCTCTGACCTCCACAATATTATATTCCATGCCTTTCAATTGCTTACTGTAGAAGCTGCTAAATCTTGTGTTATGCTGATTGTGTTTCCATAATACTTGAATTGTTTCTTTCTGGCTGCTTATAATATTTTCTCCTTGACCTGGGAGCTCTAGAATTTGGCTACAATATTCCTAGGAGTTTTTCTTTTAGTATCTCCTTCTAGAGATGATTGATAGATTCTTTCCATTTCTATTTTCTCCTCTGATTCTAGAAGGCTTTCAGGTAGTACATAATTTTTAAATGAACTCTCCTAGATCAATTTCCCAGGTCAGCATTTTTTTTTCCAATGAGAAATTTCACAATCTTCTAATTTTTAATCCTTTTGGCTCTGCTTTATAATTTCTTGATTTCTCATAAAGTCATTATTTTCCATTTTCTGCATTCTAATTTTTAAAGAATTATTTTCTTCATGAACTTTTGGACTTCCTTTTCCATTTGGTCAGTTTTACTTTTGAAAGCCTTCTCCTTCTTGGCTTTTTGGACTCCTTTTACTGTCTTAGCTAGTCTATTTCTTAAGGTGTCATTCTCTTCAGTATTTTTTGGGGGGTTGGGGGTAACATCTCCTTTAGCAAGCTGTTGATTTGATTTTCATGATTTTCTTGCATCATTCTCATTTCTCTTCCCAATTTTTCCTCTACTTCTCTTCCTTGGTCTTCAAAATCCTTTTTGATCTCCATGGCCTGCAACCAATTTATATTACCCTTGGAGGCTTCTGATGTAGGAACTTTGACTCTGCTATTCTCTGGTTCTGCACCCTGTTCTTCCTTGTTACCAAGGTAAGATTTTATATTCTGAGTTCTTTTATGATGTTTACTCCTTTTCCCATCCAAGTTGACTTTCTAACTCTTTATCAAGGTAGAACTCTGCTTTCAGTTGGGGTGGGTATATTGTCCCAGGCTTCAGGGATATTGTATCAGCCAATCAAACCTCCACCAGCTGTGGTTCCAGAGTTCTGGAAGTAGTTTCTGTTGCTGCTGCCACAGCCACTAACTACCACTACCACCACTACCCTAAACCTGGGGCTGGACCAGTCCAGACCTTGTGCTCCTCTTTCATTCAGGTCCCATAGAGTTTTCCCACTGCCCTTTTTGGTGCTTGTGGAAAAAGTTTGGAAACTGCCACAATTGCCAATGATTCAGTCCCCCTGAGGCCTGCCCTGGCAGGTCCGTTCTTATGCAGCCCACATTGGACTGCCCTCTGCTTCCTGCCTGGTGTGAAAGACCCTTCCTTTTGACTTTTCAGGTTGTCTTGGGCTGGGGATTTATTTCACTTTGTCATTTTGTCAGTTCAGTAGCTTTAAAATTTGATTAGTGTCACTTTTTACAGGTATTTGGAGGGCTCAGAGAAATCCCTGCTTTTATTCTGCCATTTTGGCCCCACTCCTACAAATATCCACATTTATGTTTATTAAATCATATATCCCTTCATTCTATTTTTTTCCATTTATTCTATTCTGTCTCCTTTACCCTGTCCCTATTTAAAAGTCTTTTGCTGATGACTAATGTTTTCCTCAGTCTGCCCTACCTTATATCAGTACTTCCCCCCATTATTACCTTTCTCTCCTACTTTCATGTAGGATAAGATAGATTTTAATACCCAGTTGAGTGTGAAGTTATTCCCTCTTTGAGCCAATGCTGATGGGAGTAAGGTTTTAGCATTCTCCATAACCTCCTCCCTTTTCCCTCCAATGTAAAAACTCTTTTTGTCTCTTTTTTTGGTGAGATATTTTATTGCTTTCTACCTCTCCCTTTCCCTATCTTTGTTTCTCAGTACATTCTTTCTCACTTTTTAATTTGTGTCTTCTTTGATTAATGATCAAGGATACATTTATTGTTTGCTGATAGTTCCTTTTTCTTCTTTTTGAAAACTGATTGTCCATAGGTTTTGTCTACTTATCTCTCTAGATTAAAAGTTGGTCTTATTGATTTGTGTCAATTCCATATGTATTTTGGATATTACACCATTTCATGCAAAGATTTTCCCCCCAACTGTTATTTTTCCACTTGTGTTTTCTTTGTACAGAAGCTTTAAAATTTTACATAATTGAAATATCTGTATTATTTTATATTATCTATATCTCATCTAGAAATGAGTTTTTCTTATAACCTTCATTGTAGAAGATATAACATCTCATTCTCTTTTAGTTTTTTTGTGACAACTTTTCCTTTTCACTTGGAAATTATTTTAATATATGGTATAAGATATGCAGGTAAACAATTTCTAGAAGCTGCTTTCCCATGGAGATAGAAGATAGGTAGAGGATTTATTAAGTTCTATATGTTAAACACTTATAAACATGGTGGATATGAATTATACAAAATTTTATTTGATAAATTGAAAATAAAATTAAAACAAAAATAATTCACTCCTCCATTTGTATTTGATAGGATGGGCTTCAATCTGAAGATTATTAGTTTAGTTAGTATATGCATATGTGTGTTTAGGTATGGTTTAGGAATGAAAATTGAATTTCTCTCAAAATATTAAGGCATTCTTTTATTTCTCTGAAGACTGTTTTGCAGTTGCATTTTACTGACTATGTTTGGGGGTGTTGACAATTTTTAAAATGTTTCTTATTTTAAATTTCATTTCTCTGTAAGCCTGTTTTCTAGGGTTTTTTGTTCTTAATATTTAGAAATATTTCTTTTTTGTGGATTGTTTTCTACCACTTTTTTAATATTAATTAGTTCATTGATTTTTTAAGGTTATCTAATTAAACTCATATCATTTTCAAATTGAGATAATTCTGCCTCAGCATCATTTATTTCCCTATTTTAAAAAATCTAATTGCTATAACTAACATTTCTAGTACTCTACAGAATAGAACAGTTGACAGTCTTTTATTAGGTAGCAAACCAGGAAGTAAGTATAAAACTTTAACTACCTTATTACTAACGAAAGAACAGAGGATTGAAAAAACCGTAACTGCTCCAATACTTAATATCTGTGAGCACATATGCATGCATGTATGCACATAGTCACATATGCATATCTTCAATGCATATACCATGTTTGCACATATTCATGTATGTATATGCAGGTGTGTTCATGTAGGTTTACACATATAAACTTATATGTATGAGTTAAACTAAATGTTATAATGTACAGTGTGTCAGGCCCAGAGACATTTATTAGCTATGTGACTCTGGGAAGTCCCTTAACCCTATGTGCCTCAATTTCCTCATTTGTAATATGATTTGGAGAAGGAAATGGCAAACCACTCCAGTATTTTTGCCAAGAAAACCCCTAATGGGATCATCAGGTGTTGGATATGTCTAAAAACAACTGAACAACAAATATATGTCTGTATATACATACATACATACATACACATTCATTCATTCATACATACATGTGTATACACATGTGTGTTTATGGAGAGAAAGAGCTAAAATAAACTAGATTAAGGTATAGTTCTAATGCATTTGCATCCTGGACCAGGATTAATTGCTACAAATTCTGTAAACTTAAAAAAAAAGCAATCCCCTGTTTATGCTAATCCCTTACATTTGTTTCTGTATTGCTAATTGAAAAAAACCTTTTTAAATACTTTAAAAATAGGATGGTATTTTTTTTTTGGTAGGCATGCTGGTTTAAAAGACCATAATTTTTCCCATTGGCAGAATCAGATGAATAGGGAACAACCATTAAATCAATGAAATCAAATCAAATCAATCAAAATATTTATTAAATGCTTACTGTATGCTGAGTACAGAAACAATGATCACAAAAACCCAGCAACAATAGCTAATATTTTTATTACAATTACTATGTTCCAGTCACTGTCCTAAATACTTTACAACTATTATCTCGTTCAATTCTCACAATAACTCTGGGAGTTAGACTACATCATTGTGTCCATTTTACAGATGAGGAAAGTGAGGTGGACATAAGTTGAGTGAGTTGTGCTGAGCCACACAATTAGCAATTGTGTAAAGCTGAATTTTAACTCAGGTCTTCTTGACTCCAAGCCCAGTGCTCTATCAAGTGTGACACTTAGCTGCTTCCAATACATATAAATATATGCATCATAAATATAAAATGCCTAAATATATAAATATACAAATTAGTTAAATACATGGTAATTGGGAAGAAGACTGACAATTAAGGTATCAAGAAAATCTTCACGCAGAAAACTGTGTTTGAGATGGATCTTAAAGGACTTGATTAGTGATGGAACACAGACCACAGGAGAAGTGGTTGCAATGAGAAACCAAGAACAGTTTCCATGGAGTAAAGCACTGGGACTTGCTGATGGAAGAAAAATAGGGTTCATCAGGCACACGAGACTCATAGAAATGAGTGATGTCTCAATCTTGTAGTACCTGACTACCCAGAATAAGAACTGCATTTTATCATTTATGTGTAGAGTGAGGGTCCCCTCTTTTCCCCAGTGGAAGTTACTCTTGATTCTCCTGGATGTTGTGGGAGCTGTGGGAAAAGAAATTTATTCTCTATAGCTGAGGAGTGAGAGGAACCTTAAACATTAGACTCGTGCTATGATTTTAAAGTACTGATGAAATTATGGCCTGTGATGGAAGTATCTTAAGGCATTAGGATTTAAGGCATTAATTGAATCTCCTCATTTTCCAGTTGTAGTGAAGTCTAATGAAGGAAAATAATTTGCCCAAAGTGACATAGGCAGGAAGTAGTAAAAGAATTTGAACTTAGGACCTCGGATTCCAATACCAGTGTACTTGCAGATTGGATAAAGACAGAAGCAATGAGCAGGTTGCAGAAATGTGATGAGGCAAAGAGTAGAAAGGTCCAACAATTGATCAAAAACTACACTTACTACTAATCAGGATTGAGCACAACACATTAGCATTATTTTAATAAGTTCAGAGAAATGCTTCCAAATTTCCCAAAATGAATAAATCCTAATTCCCTCCAAAATGCCTAATCAAATTGGAGATTCAGAGAGTGAGTAAGTTCTGTCATGGCCTCTTTGTATCCAACAATATTATGAGCACGTTCTTGAAAACATTTTTCAGATTCTGCCTTTTCCACACCAAGGCACCAAAGAACAGAGCAGTTAATTGAGTTGTCTCTGGCTGTACAGTAAGTCAGCTACAGAGCCAGGCATAGACAGCAGGGCTCTGTCTCCATGTTCCATAGCAAAGTAAGCACCAAATTCCCTCTCATATGTCTTTTATGTCAGTACCAATAGTGAGGAAGCAGAGTCAATGTTTCAAATGAAAGAGTTCCTTTCTCTTTCTTTGGGACTCACAGGCTAGAATACAGATAATTCCCAAAAGCAGATATATGAACAGCCAAACAGATCAAGTAATGATGGTGTTCATCTGAATTGTATGAGAGAATGTTATACTTCAGTGAACAACTAGGACTGATATACACTCAGGGAACACCAGTTAAATTCATAACTTACTCATTTTTCATCATAGTCCATCAGCTTGGATGCTTACTTTGTATGTGGGAGGTATCATTTTTGATGCTATTGTTTTGAGGAATTAGAGAAGTTTGTAGGATATCATAGAAGTTACTGAAAAAATTCTTGGTGAGAGGTAGCATAGAGTAATGGATAGCACACCTGACCTTGAGCCAGGAAGATTCTGATTCAAGTCCTGACTCTGAGACAAAGTAATTACATGACTATGTGTAAGTCAATTTATCTCTTAGTTTCCTAGATATCTTTGCCAATATTGTAAATCATAGATGATTTGTTAAGCTATGCCAGTCGAGGGTGTTTTTACACTGGGATTTCCCTAAACCAATGTAATCACTTTCCTCTGCACTAAAAGATTTTGAAACTTCATATATGTGCAAAAATTTTATATACAATCGTGATTTATCAGTGGTTCACTTGGTAAAATATAATCTGAAAAAGCACATGCTAAGAAACTTATAAAAATACATTACATTGATATTTGGAATCATAGCTTCTAATCTGCCTCTTTTTTTATCACTTCACAATGGTCCATGCTAAACTCTCTTTCTTAGATTATTTGCCGCATTTTTACGTGAGATATCAAGGCTTGAACAAATGAGCAAGTTGACAGATTGGTAGGCTGCTGTGTTTTATTTGCAAGTTTATTATTATACCCCCATATTCTTCTTCAAAATTTTCCTTAGTTTGTTTTTTACTTTAGCAAAAGACAAACATGATAATGAATGATTTGGTGCCAGTATTGTTGCTATAACTTCTCATATGTTGAAAAGTCGTGTACATAATACACTATTAATGCTGCATAATGGCCAAAATAATGGTGAAAACTATCCATTTAAAGTTCTGCAGGCTGCATAACATAGAATTGCTACTCATCTTGTCGCTATAATTTTGCCCTTGGCTATTGTACTGCCTATGACAAGAATGAATAAACAAGAATGAAAGCTAGTTGAGGAATTGCTCTTTATTGTTTGAAGGATGGGGAATTAGAAGAGGACATATGCAATGTTTAGTGAAAAGTCCCAGGAGGCAAATGTGAAGCAGAGTACCCTTCCCCATACTAATTTTTTTCTGACCAAATTCCACACAGTCTTTTAAAAATTCTACCCAGCTTCACAGACTAGCATTTACTTCCATGAATGAATGATCTGAGGTCTGATGCAAAACCAAAGATGCAGAGAATAATTTTATTGTTTATTAGGGCATATTTTCCATCTGGCTTCTTTTACTAAAATGTAAATGCACATCATGGGTTGCTTTAATCTCTGGTAAAATTAAAATACTAATTTGGAATACTACACAAGAAAAAGAATCATCAGGAAAGCAATAGCAGTCCTTGCTTAGTTTTTGCCTCGTGTTAATGCATCACTCAAAAACTCTGAAATTACAAGGCAAATCACTTTTTCACATATTGCCTATTCCATTGCTACAACTCAGTGAAGGCAATTGTGATGACCTAGTCAGATACATGTTTAAATCAGTTATTTCTCCCATGCTCTTGATTCAGGTGATAGTTTTCTGTCAAACTTGGAGCAATGCCTCCAGTTAGTAGTCTTTCTTTGGTAGTTAACTCCCATGAATGAATATATGAAGTAGAATTGATTTTGGCACTATGAGAGCTAGTATGGGAATTTCCCCTGCCAGTGAAATTAAACCCCTACAAAATGTAGGAGATAATTCCTAGGAAGTCACTTGAGATATATAGAAACTAATGAGTTGTCCATGGTCACAAAGATCATAAGGATTAGAGACTGGATTTAAATCCAGTTTTATGTTACCTCCACACAGAACTCTCAAGAACCGTATTGCTTTGGGTCCTCATATAGAAATAAATACAATGATTTCTTTGTGGAATATGGCTAACATAATAATCATTATAGAAAAGAGGAAAACAAATAAAATTGTGCAATTCACCCTCAAATCTATTAGAAAAAAAAGCAAGAACATTTGAAAACACATTTCTAGGCAATATTTGTAAGAGTTTGAGTTTAGCTCTATTATTAGATTTATAAACATGTACATGGTTCATAGATTTTACGTATACACCCCTGCTGCTCCTGGAAATAACCATCTACTTCAAAATGTATTGTAATCTCTTTTCAAATCATAGAAAGTGAAGAAAATTATGTGACTAATAAAACACTGGCTTCATTACAAAATCCATATTGCTTGAAGATAAGCAAAAAGCTCTTTACAAGGCCATGCCTACTAGTCAGGGCTGGCCTTTGGTATAATTCTAAAACAACCCAAGCTGTTTTTGACATTTTCTTTCCTCTCTTTTCAATGCCCCCTCCCTCATCTTGTTCACCTTTTCTCTCAGTGCATAATATTTTTACAGTTTTTGTCTGGATGTTCAGTAACCCTTAAGTATATCATAGAATCAGAATCAGAATTCTGGAATTGTCAATTACTTCAGTGGCTATCTAGTCCCATACATACATGAATAGAATCCCCATTCTAACGTTTCTGGCAAATGGTCTTCCAGTTATTACTTTAAGACAAAAAGAAGGAGTCAAATTTCTCCATTTCCTTCCATAATCCTTATTTTGCATGGATTCAAGATCATTTACCAGCCTGTTGCTTATTCTCTAGACATTCTCAGTTTTTCATGCCTTTCCTAAATTGTGGTGCCAAGAACTGAACCCAATGCCAGAGATATGGGCTGATGAAAGTAGAATACAAGATGGCACCTATACAATATTACTCTCTTAATATAGTCCAAGTTCACATTAATTTTGAGGGTGGCCAAGTCACTTTGAGATATACATTGACTAATTAGTATTATACTTACAATTCCCAACCCTTTTCAGGTCTTATTCAGAAAAACTGCTATGCCAGGCAGCGCCATATCCTAGTATGCAAAACCCAGGAAACTTTTTTTTTTAAATTTATTTAACTTTTTACATTCATTTTCACAAGATTTTGGGTTCCAAAATTTTCTCCCCATTTTTCCCCTCCCCCCTCCCCAATACACTGGACATTCTAATTACCCATATCCCCAATCTGCCCTC
>CM053771.1:123169691-123198275 GCA_028658325.1 Potorous gilbertii | reverse complement strand
GTTTTGCTGGGTAGGTGATTCTTGGTTTTAGACCTAGTTCCTTTTACTTTTGGAATATCTTATTCCACGCCCTTCGATCCCTTAATATAGAAGCTGCTAGATCTTGTGTTATCCTGATTGTATTTCCACAGTACTGGAATTGTTTCTTTCTAGCTGCTTGCAATATTTTCTCCAGGAAACTTTGTTAACCCATTTTCTGAACTAATCCGCCTACTCTCATCTCATTCAGAAAATATTTATTGAGCTACTTTAAGTCCTTCAAGATCCAGTTGGAAGACAGAGACAGAAACAGAAACACAGAGACAGGGACAGTGAGAGACAAAGAGAGAGAGGCAGAGAGACAGAGAGATGTACAGAGAAGTATCTGGCCAAAGATAGAGGTCATTTTGGAAGAAGTTCTTGAGTGATAATATCTAGGAAGACACATGTTTTTTCACATAAGTGAATGACTTCAATGATGGCATATATGGCATAACTGTCCAATTTTGCTGATGATGCAAAACTGGGAGGTATAACTAACACTTTAGACTTGGAAAAAGGACTCTACATTTTATCATAAGTAATCGACATTGCCATAAAAAACAAACTTGGTTTTCAAAGTCCTTGTTATCTTGGGTTTCCAAAAGAGAGGGAGAATGTTTAAGACTAGGGAGGTGGTGGTCCTGTTGCATTCTTTCTTATTCAGACCACAGCTGGAGGGCTATTTTCAGTCCAGCCACATTTTAGTAAACTCATTGAAGACATCAAGGGCATCAATGGGTGTTTTATGGTGTGGAGAGATTGGAAGGAACTCGTGATGCTTATCCTGGTGAAGACTTGATGGCAGTGGTGGTGAAGATGATATATGTATTCAAATATTTGAAGGGCTGTCATGTGGAAGAGGAAGTAGATTTGTTTTCTTTTTCCCAGAGGGAAACTAAACTTGATGGTTAGAAGTTACAGAGAGACAGATTTAAGCTATATATATATTCTATATTATGTTACATATATATTCTATTTGTTATAAAGCTTTATATATTTAAGCTTTATAACAAATAGAACTGTCCAAAATGACTATTTCAGGAAACAGTGCATTCTCTTTCACTTGGAATTTTCAAGCTAGATAAAAAGTTGTTAGGGAAATTAGAGAGGGGATGTACAAGTTTGACTAGATTGCCTTTGACATTCCTTTCAACTATGACATCTGTGATTCTGTGAAAGGTCATCCATTTTGAGAAACATTGCATGAAAGAATACGTCAAAGGTAATATATTTTAAAATCAATATAATACCTCTCAGGGAACTTAAAACTGTTAACTAGTATCACCAGACCCTTGAGACTCACCATTCACTTTATTGATGAATGCTAAGCCTTTCAGTATGCCTTGCAGCTAAACTTCTTCTATGTGTTGTCTCCTCCAATTAGAATGGGAGTTCCTTTGAAACAGGGACTATTTTAGTCATTCTTAATGGTTTTTCCAACTTATTTATCTAACTTCTCCAATTCATTTTTGTATTGTTGCAAGATTAATATTATCTTTTTACAAATATAACTATATCACACCTTTTCTCATTGTTTTCATTTTTATCTTGTGTTTTATTAACGCTTTTTGTTTTCATATCAGTAGTTTCCAGACATTATTTCCTATGCCATGAATATTATCTTGTTAAAAAAAATAGTTGAGCATGTCAAAAAGTACATGGGACATTCTTTACCTGTTATCCCATGCTTCTTTATGTAAAGGAGAGACCTAATTTCTTGGGGCCAAGATCGGTCATTAGAATTCCATGACTTACAGGTTTGTTTGTTTTTTATAATTGAGTATAGTGATAATAGTTGGCATTTATTTTTATACCTGGCATTTATTCAGTGTTTTAAGGCTTCGCAAACATTATAAATGTTACTTATTTTATCCTCACAACAACCCTGGGAGGTATATGATATTATTATACCAATGATACGGATGAGGAAACTGAACAACAAGAGATTTCAGTCACTTAATTGATAAGTGCCTGAGGCCAGACTTGAACTTGTATTTTTCTGACTCTAGGTCAAGTACTCTATACACCTTGCTGTCTCTTTATAGTCTTTTCCACAAAATACATTTTTCACGCAGTAATTTCAAATGAAGAATCATTCTTTTATGCTATAGTCTCAAACTCTTAACCTAGGACATTCACCCATCAGTGAATGCATGTTTTAAGAAATATTTTCTCTTATAAATCTGATATTAGATAAAAAAAAACTAAACAAAATAACCCTGTATATATTTAGATGATGAAAGGTCTGATTCTGTTAAGTGCTTTACCAGAGGGATAACTGTTCTTTTATAAAGAACATATATAACTGACCTTGGGTTCCTAAGAACATTTCTGGTTGGGCAAAATTAAAAATGATCTAGGAAAGGACCACTGATAAGGCAGTATTTCAAAAACTGAATGCACTGACAGCAACAAATAAAAAAAAGACTGATTATGAAAGCATAAAGGAAGGGAACTCAGCTTCAAAGGAAAACTGCAGAGGACTTAACAGGCATCACTAAGGTTTTACTGGACCACAGTAGCCTGTTTTAGAAGTTTTTGAAGCTAAATATCCATAAGGAGCATTAAAGCATGACACTTAGAACCCTAAGCATAACCTGCTTGAAGTCTCAAATTAAGGACTTTTACTGATTTTTTGACTTGGAAAAGCCTTGTGCAAACTTCTTGAGTGTGCCTTGCACTATATTCCAAAATAGCAGAAAATGGAAAGATCTGATCAAATAAAATATCATTGCCTATCCTTGCAAACTTTAAAAAAGTAGAATTTATCTCCTTTTTAAATTTCTAACATTCACTTTCTAGACTCATAATTAAATAAATTGACCAATGCTTTGATTAAGCATCAAATATGTTTTAGACGCTGTGTTAAACATTGTGCACCAACCCTTGGGAGATCATTAAAGAATAGGATACTCAAAGGAAAAAAAATGGACTTTAGATCCAGAGCCTAATGCTTTGATTTCAGTTCCCCAGATGTCTCCCCAAATGCTGCATCTTAGTTAAGGGGCTACAGTGGATAAAGTACTAGTGTTAGATTCTGAGCTCAAATACCTGAGGACCCAAGTTCAAATCTAGTCTCAGACACTTACTGTCTATTTGACCCTGGACAAGTTACTTAACCTCTGTTTGCTTTCATCCACTGGTGAAAGAAATGGCAAACCATCTGATGTCTTGGCAAGAAAATTCAGATGGATCACAGAAAGTCAGACATGACTGAAACAACTCAACAATAAGAGGGTTTATAAGCCATTCCCTTTCTCTGTCTAGTTTTTCCAATGAAGCAAAGATTGATTGATTTGCCAAATATTATATAGCAAGTATATTACACAAATGCACTTGAACCTAGGTTTTCCTTTTGCTGGGGCCACTATGTTATGTTGCCTTTCAGTACTATGCCAAGTAGTTGCAAAGTATCTGAAATAATTATTCATTGGCAAATTAATAAATTCAGTGCCAAATGAAGCCAGAGATATCAACTTTCCCTTTCAGTACAACATGCAATTTTCCTCTAAGTTGAGAAAAGCTACCTTGACCCAAATGGCAACTCTAAGAATATTATATAGAAAAAGAGGATGTTCTTTGAGGTGGGCTTTTGTTCTTTTCAAAGTCATCCCATCGCTAATTAGAGCCAAATAAAATATATTTTATTCAATTGTGCAATGGACTCCTATCCTGATGTCAACAGTTATGGCAGTTTATAGCAAATGAGAATGAGCAGCTGTGAGATCATAAATGCCAAGTTTAATTAATTTTTTTTCACTTCTCCGTACTCCATATACAAAACCATTTTGTCTTTCTACATTCCAATAATCATTCTGCTCAGCAATGTCAGAGCAGTTTGTGTCTCATCCTGTAGGCACCAACCCCATTATTTCATGACATTTAACAGTCTGGTTCTTACACTCCAGCATGATAATTTTACAAGCTAAGTGTTTTCTCCATAGACTGATTTTATGCAGCTTATAGTTGTAGTCTCATTTACTGTAAAAATTGTGAATTCAAGGAAATTCTCGGTATAGCAATGAAAGTGTTATCTTCATGGGGACAGTTGAGTCAGATGAGACCAAAATAGTTATAGAAGTATAGATTTAAAGCTAGAACAGAATTGAGAGATTATTGAATCCCATGTCCTCATTTTACAGTTGAATAAACCTCATGAGGTCCAAAGACATCGAGTGATTTATCCAGTGTCACATAACAAATAGTTAAGTGATACTGGATTCTAACTTGGCCCCTCCTTACTCTAAGTCCAACAATGTCCACTGAACCATGCCCTCTCATTCCTTCTGAATTGTCAGGATTTGTTCATGTGATCACATGACCTTGTATTTTTCTAAAAAGTGAAGGTGCTTTTGCTCATGTGCTATAAAGATTGGGCTAGCAAACTAAGTCAGGCAAGTGATTCAGAATCACTTCAACAAAAGAATTTCTTGAAGAAGACTTAATATTTGAAGCAATATGCCAGTGACAGTCAATTTATCAATGAGCATCAAATACCTATTTTGTTCCAGACACTGGCTTAGGGATTCATCTCCAGTGACTGAATGCTATGGGGATAAAGGGGTCATGATTTGATGGAGATTTGTCTTTTGAGTTTTGTGTTCCAAACTAGCATCATAATGAATTAAAGGAAGCAAATGAATGCAAAATCATTTATTAAATGCTTACTATACCAAAATAAAAATAATGAAGACTTCACTTAAATAGAAGTATTATTATAAAGTTAGCTATATTGTTCATGCCACTCTATGTCTTGCAAGTATATCTAACAGAATTCTTTGGAGGGACTTATAGAACTAAAGCTTCTCAAACACATTTCAGCTCTGATCCATGTAATGTTGAATTATTCTATTTGAGTGAATGATGTCAGAGTGAATTCTAATACATTTGGCAACAGCGAAGGCCATGCAAACCTGATAGCACAATCAGACTGGAATATGTATGATTTTATTTATCTGGTTTTTTTAATAACTGAGTCACCTATACATGTATGTTCACTCTCTGAGGGAATGATAACACTCCCTGTTCTCCCTAAGGGGTGTACTCTAGGAGAAGCAAGGAGCAGTGGTGTTGTTGGTCTTCAGTCATTTTTGTCATGTCTGACTCTTTGTGACCCCATTTAGATCTTTCTTGGCAGATACTGGAGTGGTTTGACATTTTCTTATCCAGCTCATTTTACAGATGATGAAACTAAGGACAAACAGGGTTAAATGACTTGCCCATGGCCACACAACTAATAAGTGTCTGAGACCAGACTTGAACTCAGAAAGATAAATTTTCCATGTTCCACGCCTGGCATTCTATCACCTGTACCACTTAGCTGCAATGATATATTGTGAAAATATGCAAAATTTGGGGTCTGAAGCCATAGGTTTTAATGCTGACTTTGAAATTGCTACTAGCAGCAAGTGATTTGGGGCAAATTCCTTTATCTCTCTGGCCTTCCATTTCCTCATTTGTGAATTAAAATGGTTGATCCAAAGTCTCTTATAGCTCTAAATCTATAATCATGTGATATGGAAAATTGAACAGTTATTAAGTGAATTTCCTCCACACTAAATTCCAAACTTGCCTTTTGAGACCTCTTTCTTTTTCCCTAAAATAGATTTAACAACTTCAGGTTTCCATTATTTTTACCATTAACTTTAAAATTGCATCCATTTAAATTCTACTCCAAAATCTCATCATGGGGTAGAGATGACCTTAAGCTCTCTAACAGTGTGCTAGGGGAACACCAACTATTGCAGGTTCTATAAAATGTGAAGGGTTTGAGCTCAAATGAGTCATGAATTGATTGTATTTAACCAAGAATATCCAAGTCTTATCAGGTGGCGTCCAGGTGATGTTTTTTTTCTCCTTGGTCATAGAAATTTATGACTGTCTATTAATGTGTAGTGGGACTGTAATCAGTATAGATGGAGGTCATACACATGCCAGTTGGGTCGAGGGTCCTTATAGTATACATGTTTTTTCCCCCATGACATTTATATCTCACCATTATAGCCCTCAATGGAGACATTAAGGACTGGGGAAGATGGGGACTCGTTTGATAAGGAAATTGTCCTATTCTTTTATGCACACATTGCCCATAGGTCTTATCTATTTACTATTCCCTTGTAGCAAACAATTTTAACCTTTATTATAGGTAATGCACACTTTTGACAATATAGCAAAGTCTATGGACATATTTTAAGAATAATGTTTCTAACTGAATAAAACAGAGTACATAGAATTACAAAGGAAACCAAAGGTTAGTGAAAAATAAACAAATAAATAAACATATACACCATATGTACATCCTTCTCTCTCTCTCTCTCTCTCTCTCTCTCTCTCTCTCTCTCTCTCTCTATATATATATATATATATATATATATATATGTGTGTGTGTGTGTGTGTGTGTGTGTGTGTGTGACACACACACACACACACACACACACACACATATATATATAAAATGTTCCCTAATGAAATTCATTGAGCCACTAAAATCCATCTACAGTCTTCTTGTGGACTCCAAGTTCAGAATTCATTCCATAAAGGATGGTAGGTGGCTCTGTAGAAAAATGAAGTCCTCTAACTGACCTTAATATTCAATTGGAATACTATATTCCTTGATAAGGTGTCAGCAGGAAAGTGGGGAATTGGATCAATTGAAAGACCATTGACTTCACCATTTAGCTCTCCTGGGTTTTGGCAAATTATTTAACTTTTTTGATCCTAAATTTACTCATATGCAAAATAAGATAATTGGACTCAATGTACTACCTTGGAAGGTAGTGGATTACCCCTCATTTCAGGTCTGATATGAAGAGTAATTGGGCTTTCATTGGACTAAATGACTTCTAAGGTCACTTTGCGCTTTAAATCTGTAATCTTATGTGCAAGAAGAATGGGAATTGGTAGGAATACTGTGTCAGTTTCAGTCATAAGCTACCATTTGACTCCCCTTGGTATAAAAATCTAAGCTGATATTTGCAATATATCTACTATGTGCCTAGAGAGAAGGGGAAGGGAACAAGCCTTTATGTGAAATGACCTTTAGACTTCAAATACTGTGATAAGTAAGCATTTATAAATATTATCTCATTTGATCCTTATAACAAGTCTGTGCTATTATTATTTCTGTTTTACAGTTTAGGGAACTGAGGCAGATAGAGGTTAAGTGAGTTTTCTTGGGTCGCAGAAGTATTAAATATTTGAGACAAAATATGAACACAGTCCTTCCTTACTCTAGGTTCACATTTGATCCACTGCACCACCTATTTGTTGGTAGTACCCTGCTATATATTGTGATGAATGTGGAAGGAATGAATGGTAGGAATAATTACAACATATATTTCTAAAACGTTTTGTAGTTACGAAAATCTCAGAAACGTAAGTTATTTGAAAGCAAAATCATTTACATGCAAGATTTTTGTTCTGCCAAGAATCTTGAAGAAAAGTGGCTTCATTAAGAAAAAAGTGTATATAGATGTGTGTGTGTGTGTGTGTGATCTGTGTACTGGCATCTGGTACTTCTGATTAGCTTCCTCTAAGGAAATGGATTCATCTAGTGAATACTGTCAGAGGCATCTCAAGAGAAACATGGATGACATTGCTATTTTTTTCTTGGAAATTATAAAATGGGAAACCTTCAGGTGCAAAAGTGCCTTGACAGTTTATAACAACAAAATTACTGCATTTCTTAATCAAAATGAAAAATACAGCTTATAAGTATTTTTTAAGCCAAGGCTTTAAAGAGCTTTAGAAGGATTGGAGTTTAAATCCTAAGGTTCTTGTCCCAAGCAAAACAAAAGATTTTGGATATTAAATGGTTAGTGACAAAACAGGATCAGGTTTCTTTGTCTTAGCAAGGTCATGGAGTTAGATTCACAAATAGAAGAACTTTAATGTGTTGGGTCTGAATAAATACACAAGCTATTTGAGCTAGAAATATTATAGGATTTGGTTTGATACCCTTGGGCTTACCTGGGGACAAAAATTTAAAAATCTGACATAAATAAGACTTCCTAAGATTTAGAGTTGTCCAAAGTGGAATGAATTATCATGGAAGGGAATGGGCTATCTCACAGTTAATATCTGCAAACAATCCTGAATAGTGCCTCACTGGGGATTGTGTAAAAGGGCTAATTGTTCATGCATATTTTGGACTAGATAGCTACTGAGGTCCCTTCCAATTCTGAAATGGTATGATTCTGTGAGCTTTGTGACTTCTAGAAAACAAAAGGTGGACAGGAAGAATTCAACTCCTCTTTCAAATCCTCAATCAGATTTTATAGTAGGTGGTACTGTGTCATCATGATATCAGGACTGAATGAAAAGTAACTTGAGGCAAGAAATGTTGGTGCTTCTGTGTAGTGACCTCAATGGAGTTTGGTCTTATGTATTTTCTGTTTTATAGAAAGATTTTAAGAAACCAGATTTAGCCAAAAGACCTTGAAACATTTCAAATGCCATGCATGTATACACTATCAGATTAACTATGCAAAGTCATGACTAGGTCTCTGACCTAATAGATTCCATTACATTTAATACAGTATTTTTAGAGTATCTACATTAGTTTTCAGTCTACAATGATATGAGGTACATGAGGGCAGGTACTATATCATTCATCATATTTATAGCTCCACAGTGCCTAGAATCATGTTTGACATGCAAAAAAGTCACTTAAAATTTTTTTTTGGAATGCATATAAAGAAATGTACCTGAAAAAACTAGAACACAAGTTCATTCAAAAAAACCAAACCAAACCAAAACAAAAAACCCTTCAGGATACTTTTTGCTAATCTCCTATATTACCTATGTGGAAAAGCAAGACTTTGAGATTTTCTTCAGTCACTTTTTTTCCCCAGAAAAGTGCTTCTCTGAAAATATTATTATTCAGGTAGGTTAATAACACTTCAATGAGAAATATAACCTCACTTCTTCAGTGTCAAAAGGTTCTTTATCAGAATAAGGCATGTTCAATTCTTTTTATGTTCTCTTTTTTTATTAGTTTATGGCAACAATGCAGAATATGTTTCATTTGTAGCAGTTCCTATAACGTCATCAAAAAATGGGCAACAGAAAAAGAAACAAATGTCAGATTAGGGTCAATACTTCATATTAGTTGATTTCTTACTTTTTCCCCTCCTCTGTGCTCTCTTTTCCTTGCAACTGCAAATTGAGAATACATGCATATTTGTACACACACAGACACTTAATGGATATGCAGGTGTTATTAAGCAAATTGTGTGTTGGATTTGGAGTCAGGGAAATCTGTATTCAAAGTCTGTCTTAGAAAATTACTAACCATGGGCCCCAAGTTGCGGGGGTGGCACTTAACTTCTTTTAACCTCTAGTTTCTTCATCTATATAATGGGACTAAGAATAATACCTGTCTCAGGGTTGTTAGGAAATGAAATGTGATAGATAACACAGGGTGCTCCAAAAATCTTACTGAAGCTTGACCAGATCTTTAAGCTACATTAATAATTTGGGAGCATCATTTGTACATAAAGAACTTTGCACACTTTATTACCTGCTGTCAATATGAGATTCTTATTTTTACCATCTTTATCACCACCACCATCATCACTATTAATATTGTTTTCTCTTCCTCAACCTCTACTTCAAGTCAGATTTAAGTATGTTCCAGGGCATATCCACAAGACCAATGTGATTTTAAAGCATTTCCTCTATTTTGCTTTCTATTGCATGACTCTGTGTGGAGATGCTTGGTCAACATTGGGTTAGTTATTGAAGTACAAGTATTACAATTCTTCCCTTGAATAAAGTGGCATGTGTGCCACTTTAGTCATCTTTTCAGGCATTATCTTCTGATTAATCATCATCTTAAAATTTTATAGCATCTAAAGTTTACATAGCCCTCTTCTCCCAACAATCCTGAGAAATGTCACACTCAGTGTATGTTACTCCTTTTGTTCATGTCAAATCAAACAATCTTTGAAAACAGAGGCTGTCATCACTGTCACAATGCAGATGACAGTCTGGAATGGTTTCAATAAAGATAAGATGTAGACATAAAGTAGACTGCCTTAAGAGGAGCACAGTATTCAAGAACGAAAATTGATTTAACAGAGAGAATACCAATTTAGGAGTTAGAAATCCCTGAGTTTAGAAACTTACTAGCTATGGGACCCTAAGGAGATCACTTACCCTCTATTTGCTTCAGTTTCCCAATCTGTAAAATGGCAATATTAATAGTACCTACCTCTCATAGATGTTGTGAGGAATGAATGAGATAATATTTGTAAAGTGCTTAGTCCAGTGCCTGGCACATTGAAAGTACTGTCTAAATGTTGATTATTAGTACTCCTCTATTTTCTCCCCTGCTCACACAAACCACATGTGACATTGACTTATTTATGAGAGGCACATTTTAGTGAGGATATTGTTAATATGGAGATCAGTGACAATAACCAAGATGGTGAAGGGCTTTGAGAGCATGACTTGTGAAGTTCAGAAGAAATAATAAGAGATGTTTAATCTGAAGACAATAAAGCTTAGGTAGGGCACGATAGCTCTCTTCAAATATTTTAAAGACTATCAGGGTGCAGAAGATGCAGACTTATTCTGCGTAGTCCCAGGACTGGGAACAATGAAGTTGCAAATTGAGCTTTGGCGTTAGGACTGGATGTGATGACTTGCTGAATATGTTATCGGAAGAAGTCTTCTTCAGCTATGATTTTGAAAGTCTATAATTTAGCCAGCTTGATAGTACTCCCCTCAATTTGTGACTTAATCATACTATAAGCTTAATAATAAGGCTACCTGATGGGCAACTTATTATAGATATATGTATGCATACACATATGTGAATATATTTGATATTTTTAAAATATATATTAGGGTGTAGGGTAGAGGAGGCTACTATCTCTGCTGTGAGGGCTGCCAAGCCCTTTTCAGGGCTTCTTTCCACCTTTGGTGTCCATCAAATTCACCCAACTCTCACTTGTGGCTCCAAGAAACTTTAATGTGCACAGTGGGCACATGCTGGTAAACACAAAATCCAGTAGACCTAAAAGACAAACAACTGTTATTCCTAGAGGATTCTGCAGGTATCACATCCAAATAATAGCACTGAGGGAAACAAGAATACATGTTTTTTCTAGAGTGGCTGCAATGATAGAGGATGTTTGAAAGCTTGCATGGGTTTTCCAATAAAAACTAATGCCACTGTCATCAGTGTGTATGCTTCTACCATGAAAAACCTTGATGAAGTCAAATAAAAACAGTTACAAAGACCTGGAGACCCTCAGCATTGTTGTTGATGAAGGTTATGATGTGCCAGAAGAGGACTAGCTTACAATTCTGGGTGACTTTAACACCAGAGTAGGCACAGATTATGAGACATAACAGGAAGTACTTGAGAAGAATGCAGTCAGAAGAGCAACAGCAATGGTTACTTATTACTGAAGACTTGAACCTCTCATGACCTTCTCATTACCAACACTGTCTTCCATTTACTCAAATGCAATAAAACTTTGTAGATGCACCTTCACAGCAAACATTGGCCATTTAATAGATTATGTCATTGTAAGGAGAAAAGGCAGATAGCATTTGAGAATGATGAAGGTGCGTGGCATAGAGTGCTGCACCAATCCTGGACATCCCCTCCAAGCTAAACATTCAATTTCAATAAAAACACTTGCCCCAGGGCAAGACACCTACCAGAAGTCTTAATGGCAACAGATTAGAGGACTTCTCTTAGAGGGAACAATTTGTTGCTAACTTGGAAGGAAGCTGAGCCAACTCATGGTTGGTAATAGTGGAGGAGAAAAGCAGTGGTCAGCTTTCAGAAATTTGGTGTAAGTACCACTTTTATTCTCTGGGATCAGAATACTTGTAAACATCAGGACTGATTTAATAAAAATGGTCAGGAAATTCTGAAGTTGTCAAATGAAAAATGAAGACTCAGGATTTACCATCAGGATGGTTTATCCATCTCTAAGAAGGTAGCATTTAACTCCATCCAAAGTAAAGTGCAAACACAAATTAGAGAGATGCAGGATTCTTGGCTTAGAAAGAAGGAAGATTAAATTTAATTTTACCCTAATATTAATAATCCAAAGCACTTTTTGATGCCTTGGAGGCTTTTAATGTGCCACAGACCTATGGTGCATTTCAACTACTTGATGTTGATGAAGACACATTAATTAATGGTAAGGACATGATCCTGAGGAGACGGGCTTAACATTTTGTAAATGAGATTTTCGTTATTTTGTTTTTTCCTTGGAGTTGTTTCCTAGTCTCATGTTAAGTTGTAAACATCTGAAGGATTAATCTCCTTTGAACTCTGGTAATTCACAGCTGTGCTGAGTCACATAGGTTTTGTGTCTTCTGACTCTGAACGTATTACTCCAAAGTGTATATATATTCTGAGGTAAAATATTGCTATGGAATTTGCTCATGGAAGAACAGTTAGCCATAACTAAGGGGCTACGAATGTGAATCATTCATCAAGGCTTAGAGAAGAGCCCTCTAATAGAGAAAGGAGACTCAATAAAGAGAGGAGACGTCTGCTATCAACCCTTGTGAGAACACTGGAACACGACTGGAACAAAGTATGAAAGAGAGTATGGGGCTTAGTGATGCTGTTATTTTCCAGTTATTGTGTTACTTTGCTGAACCCAGAGCCCAGACAAGAGAGACCCCTGCCCATGTGTTGGGGGAAGGACGAGCTACTCTGGAGTTAGCATAGTGTGGGATAGAGACACAGGCTTGGAACAGGAGCCCCTGAAGCCTGCTATACCTGAACTCAGGCAGGAGAAGAGAGAGCTTGGAATGAAGCAGTCCCTTCCCTTGTGAAGTTGGTCGTGGAGCAGGAACAGAGAGCTGTCTGTGTGTGAACCCAGGCAAGAGCTGGGGGTGGTCAGACCCTGCAGAAGGAGGAATACTGGAGCTTGAAAATCTCCCCTGTGTCAAGATGGAGGCTTTGCAGCAGGGTAGTGGCAGTGAGCATGCTTTTCTGCCATGTTCCCCTGGGATGAATTGGGACCCAGGGGAGTAGAGTTGTTTATGGTGTGATGGGGGAAGTATCATAACCCCAGGTTCCTACCCTGTTGACTTTGTTGCCCAGCTACTCCTTAGGACACAGAAGCAAGGCTGGAACAGGGTTGGAATTTGGACTCTTTGGTTCATAAGACCACATGTACCCCTGCAAGTGCCATGTGGGAGCCTTCAAGAGCAGCATGTGGAGGAAGACGCACTCTCAAGAGGATTTTACTTGGACACTCAGTTTTGAACCTACTGTGATGTAGGAGTAGACATGTTGTGATCTCTTCTACTCTTGGGGATGTGCTTTGTTAGGGAAGATCTTAGCCTGGGATTCCCTGATTGTACAAACAAGTATAAGGTACAAGGTGGGGGATATGCTATGTTATATTACATATTTTTGTGTCTGTTTAAAGCGACTCTGGTAATAAGTTGTTATGGATTTTGATGGTATATTAAAACCTGAATAAATAGAGGACTTATTATAACTTATAAGTCAACCCATTAAAATACAATATTCACAGCAGCAGCCCTCCATTGTGTTGTGTTAATTGTCATTAACACATTTCCATAGAGTTCTCAACAGACCATCATCAATCAGTCCTGAAGCCATTGACCATAAAACTTAGATTGAAATCAGTTCCTCTCACGGAACTTCTAACTAAAGAAGAAGTTTTAAATACCGTTGCGATCCTCTTGTGTGGCAAAGAACCAGGGACTAACTATATTCTAGCTGAGATTTACAACGCAGGGGGTCCACTGATCATGCAAAATATGGCAGAACTTTTCTGAGTTATAAGACAAGAGGAGGTTATTTCCCAGAAGTTTGAGTGTGCCTCCATTGTCTAGCTATATAAAGAATATGGAAATAAGTTGTCCTGTGACAATCAGAAGGGGTTCTCTTTCTATTAATTACTAGCAAGATTCTTGTCAAAGTTCTCCTTAATAGGCTGATCCATCACCTGGAAGATGGTCATCTAACCAAAAGCCAGTGTGGTTTCAGAAAGACCTGAAGAATGGTTGATATGATATGATATGACTTGATATGATATGACATGATATGGCATGATATGATATTTGTTGCTCAACAAAACCAGGAAAAATATCAGGAACAGAAAAGAAGTTTGTACACAACGTTGTTTAATCTAAAGAAGGCTTTTGATACTGTTTGTCGTAATGGCTTGTGGAAAATTATGGAAAAATTTGGTTGCCCAGAGAAATTCATGAGTGTTGTATATGAATGGCATGATGGCATGCTTGGGTTCTGGATAATAGGCAAGACAATCATATTTTTTTCCAGTCACCTGTGGAGTGAAGCAAAATTGCATGCTTGCTCCTATTTTTTTTTAACATGATGTTTTCAACAATGTTGTCAAACGCTTTCATCAAGAATGAAAATAAAACCGAGGTCAACTATTGCACTAATAGCAAATTATTTAACTTGAAAAGACTACAAGCCAAAACTAAGGAGAGTTGGTATACAACTTTCTTGTCACAAATTATTGTGGACTTAAGGCATCCTCTGAGGCTGAGATGAAAGTGTGGATTGATTCTTTGTTGCTAGTATTAATTTTGTCCTAACAATCAACACCAAGAAAACACAGGTCCTCTACCAACCAGCATCACACCATCCAGATGTGGAAGCATCAGTCACAGGAAATGGACAAATTTTGAATGCTGTAGATAAGTTCAATTACTTTGGCAATACATTTTCCAGGAAGGTACACATTGAAAATGAAATTGGTATATATATATATATATATATATATTACCATAGCATGCATGCATAACTCAGTGTTTGGGAGGCTCCTAAGGAAAATGTGGGAGAGTAGAAAGATTAGATTGCCTACCATGCTGAAGGTCTACAGTGCTATTATGTTGACCTCATTGTTGTATGCCTATGAAACCTGTACAGTCAACCAGTGACTCAATCACTTCTATTTGAATTGTCTTCAGAAGATCGTGAAGTACGCCTGGCAACATAAGATACAAGACAATGAAGTTATTTCTTGAGTTAAACTGCCAGATATTCAAACTCTACTACAGAGAGTGCAATGCCAATGCACTGGCCATGTTATCTGAATGCCAAAAGATTGTTTGCCTAAAATAATATTTTATAGAGAATTTATGTAAGGCAAGAAAAGAACTCAAATGGAGTTCAGAAGAAGGGATGTAAGGACACTCTCAAGGTCTCTCTGAAGAACTTTGGAATTCATTGTGAGACACAGGAGATGTCATGGTCTACCTGCACCAAAGAAGGTGTTGTACTCTAGGATCAAAGCAGAATTTCAGTAGCTCAAAAGAAACACAAGATACACAAATTTAGAGATAACTCTACTCCAAATGATGAGATAGAACACTTGTGCCTGACCTGTGGTAGAGCCTTCTGAGCTTACATTCAACGGATCAGCCACAGTTGGACATATTGTACCTTGACCCCATAATTTTGGTCCTCTTTAATAATAAAGAATAACAACCAATCAATAAAACACACATATATATGCATATACATATACACATATATGAATATATAAGAAGATCTTTAAAGATTTGCTTACATATTAAATTAAATATATTTTCACATTTTATCATTTATATTATTTATATAAGTAATTACCTTTTTATACATGCATATGTATACTTTTATATATGTATATAATATACAAATGCATTAAATAATATACATACATATGTATATACTACATATAAAGACCTTATACATGAATATATTTGTGTATATATTTAAAGAGCTCCCTATATATGCATATGTGTGTATATATATATATATATATATATACACACACACACACACACACACACACACACACACACATTTATATGTTTAAAAACCTTCATATATCTATAGTTATCCATCTATCTACCTTTCTTGAGGACTGTAGCTGTTACTTCAATAGCTATGTGTTTTTGGGGGGTTAAGGATCTTTGACTTTTTAAGTATAAGCACCCCCTATTATAGGAACCTCCTCTAATCTAGTCATCTACAATTTAGGTGGTAAATTCTTGGGAGTTCCCTGAGGGAAGGAAAAGTTAATAACTAGCCCATGATCATATACGTGGTCAGTGTCAGAAGAAGAGGTGGAGGAAACAAACATTTGTTATGATCTTGCTACATGTCAGATATTGCGCTAAGCTGTTTGCAAATATTATTCCATTTGATCTCACTTGAGAGGTTATCAAGATGATTTGATTTCTATAAGAATCAAAGTTATAATCTGTTAAAATATTTCTGGTGAGAAGAGTCTATTTTATGGGGATTGAAACAGATGATATAACTATCACTCAAATAATTGGTTAATAAGTAAATTCAAAATATTGTTTTAATAACCACTATTTATATTGTGGTGTTAAGACTTGCAAAACAACTTATAGATGAAGAAATAGAACCTAACAAATGCCAAATGACTTGTCTATGGATGTGTGGCTAGTATGCATCTGAAGAAGAATTTGAACTCAGTTTCTCCTGATTCTCAATCCAGCTATTCATTATTCTATGATGCATACACCTTTAAAGGCAACCTGGTGTTTGATTGAACTCATCCATATGCCTCCATATTATTTTATCTATTTTTACTTTGCATCAAAATCCATCTTAAATTTTGGCAATATCCAAACCTTCCTGCTTCCAACTCAAGGACTGTATTATGCTGCCTTTATTTTCATCTGTAAATTTGGGATAATAGTGGTACATAAATCACAGGATTATTGCAAAAATCAAATAAGATAATGTATGTAAGCATTGAGGTGCCATATGTACTTGCATTTGTCAGCTCTTATTATCTGCATAATAATGGATGGCAGCAATTTAAAAGGTAATCTAGAACTCATCAAAGGAATAAATTTTCTTACTTCAGAAATTCAGGTCTGATTACTGCTATCTTTTCTTCCGCAAATAAATCAATAGCATTAACTTTTCACTTCCTGTTGTGAACACATGGTAATCACGATGTTTATCAGCCCCATACATGTCAAGAGTGTTCATCTTCAGATTCCCTACTGCCACTCAGGTTATTCACACACAATCTTCTCTGATTGTCACTGGGCCAGCTGTAGTGATTAATAGTAAAAAAAAAAAAACATCAACAAGATTTTAAAGGAATACTTCAGTCATCATCCCTGAGCAAATATTTCAAGTGAGGTACATATGATGAATCATACAGTAATATCATTTGGTTCAATTTGATTTAATTAACTTTTAGCATTAGCTTACTTATAGAAGCACTGTACAATTTGATGGTGATATAAAGGAAATGTCTAACGAGCCCTGCCCTCAAAGAACTTATATTCTACTTCGAATTTCCCTCCTTGAATCATTCATTTTTACTAAACTCTCACTTTTATCTGAAGATTTTTTTCTTTTCCTGAACCTAAGAATAACTTTCAAAGGCATATTTGTGAAGGTAATACATTATTGTGATGTCATCTCTATGTAATATGTACTTTCCATGTGCTAATGCCATTCCATAATTATTAGACTTACTGACGTATTTTTAACGAATCATTAGCTAATTTTTAGATTACTTATCTTCAGCATTCAGTTATCAACCCAACATTTTGTGAAAAAAAATACGGGTTTTTTCTTTATCAAATATGAGTAGGGAATCAAGATGCTATTTGTTACATCTGGAGTGATGATAACGTATATTTTTGTTTAACTTTTTCATTCCGAAAGCTAATTATTGTGCATGAAAGTTTTTGGTTATGTTGAATACACCTAAGAAAAACAGTTAGCTACCCAATGGGGTAAAGACCTGAAGAGTCCCCATTAAGCACAGCTATTGTGATACTGATCCTGATCCAACTTACCCATTTGACAGAAATCAGTCTTAATCAAAAAATATTAATAAGAATGAATGGATGAATGAAAATGATCATTAAATGCTTTGCTGTATGCAAAACTATTTGCTAAGAGCTAAGGATACAAATAGAAAAGTGAACATATGTCTTTCTTTCTAAGAGCTCTCATTCCCATGGAGGAAGTACCACATAATTGCAAGTTCCACCTGAGATTCAGTGGAAAGGTCTCATGCTTCTTTAGGTGCAGTGGCAAGGGGTAATGCATCTTCCTCAATGTTTCCATTGATGAAATTATATTTGTCCCTGATTTTAAACTATTTTTACAGTGCTAAAGACTTTGTATTCAATACACATTTTTCTGTATCTTCAGTGAGAAGGAAGGAGCTGTAGCACCTGCAGATTTGTCTTATCACTTCTACATGGGGATTGTTCCCCAGTGTGAAGACTGCAGGGCTTGCTTAAAAGCAGGACAAGAGGTTTGGGACACTGATATTTCCCGAGTTTTGGGGCTCAGGCTCCTTGACTATCTCTCTTTCAGGATCTTATAGAAGTTCCAGAATGTTTTCACAAAGCTTGAGCACATGAGAGAAAGTATAGGAATGTAATATTATGATGAACAAACAGAGGAACCTCATTTCGCATTTTTAATGGGTTACTAAGTAGATAGAGCAGGGGAATCGGATGAGCAACTTCATGCTCTTCTTATGAAAAAGATGAAGAAATGCCTCTTGGATAATAGAGTAACTAAGTAGATTCAGAAGTTGCTTACATGGACAGACAGCAAAAGTAATAAAGAAATGATGATGTTGAGTCAAATGGAGATCTCCAGGACTCTTATTGCATTAGAATATGAACTCCTTTACAGCAGGGCTTGTGTTTGTATATTTGTTTCCTAGGCAGTTAGACCAGTGTCTGGTATATAGGATTTAATAAGTAAGCAGGTAACTTAGTGCTTAATAGATATATGTATTTAATACATTATCTATCTATCTATCTATCTATCTATCTGTCTGTCTGTCTGTCTGTCTCTGTCTGTCTATTATTCCGTGGGCTGACCTAGGAATACATACTCCTCCTATATTATTTAACAGTTTTTTTAATTAGCAACTTAAAGGCATAGATAATATACTCAGTACATTTAAAGAAGACACAAAACTGTGTTTGTGTGTGGGGTAATGGCTAACAGTGCACAACAGAGAAGAGTTTCAAATATCTTGACAGTTTAGAATTTTGAACCAAATTTAATAACATGAAATTTAATAGGGATGTATATGAGCTATTGTACTGGATTCAGAAGTAATTCAGAAAATATATTCCAGAGTGCAAGATGGAGAAGAAGGCCTGGATAAATAACCATTCATATATTGTAAAATATATATAATAGCTCTCTTTGTGGTGGCAAAGAACTGGGTTTTACAGGGATGCCCCTCAATTGGGGAAGAGTTGAACAAATTGTGGTGTATGATGGTGATAAAATATTACTATGTTGTAAGAAATTATGAGCTCAATGACCTTGAAAAAAATATTGATACACTTGCAGAAAATAATGAAGAGCAAATAAAATAAGGGAGCATCACTGTTCTTGCAGTATGTTTTAACAATATTACTATACTACTATAACACTATATTACAACAATATTATTATACTATTACAATACTACGTAAGAACAATGTTATTTTAACAATACCTTTTAGTGAATAAGTCATTTTGACAACTACAAAATCCCAAAACTAACTACAAAGGACATATGAAAGAAGATGCTGTCTGCATTCAGAGAGAGAATTAATAAGTAGAAGTATGTATAGAATGGTTTTACATATACACATACATACATATATACATACATGCACACATTTATACCTAATGGTAACACTCTTTAGGGTGGGAGAGGGGAAGATAAAAATGAAAATAAAGGAAAGCTACATGGTAACTTTATTCTATATTTAAAAGTTTTGTAGTTTCATGTACTTGATAGATTTGCAGTTTCATGTCCAGTCATCTTTTTATATATTTTACTATGTCATAGAATGCTTGTTTTGCTTGTTAAGTTCAGAATAAAATAAAAATTAATAAAGAAAAGTTTTAAAAAGCTAAAAAAGGAAAATGATCTTGAAGTTTTAGTGGATTACAAGCTCCATATGAATTGGTAGGGAGCTTTGGGTAACCAAAAAAAAATAATACAAACTTAATTAACATTTACAAAGGCAGAATACATAGGAATAAGAAGTTAGCAACCAGTTCTACCTGTCTTGACCTGATGAGAACTGGAATATTGTCTGAAATCTTAGATAATAAAAATAGTAATAAAATAATTAGCATTTATATAGCTCTTTAAATTTTGCGAAATTCTCTGTATATATTATCTTACTTGAACCTTACCATGAAATGGCACATTTTAGCAAGCACACTGATAATATAAAGTGTCTACAAAAATGGAAAAAATAGCCAAGGAGATTGAGAACATGCCATATGCCCACTTAATTTAATTAAATATTCAGCTTGGAGAAAAGAACACTTGGAAGAACTGGACAATTGTCTTCAAAATACTTGATGGACTGTGAAACCAGGTAAGTAATAGATTTGTTCTCCTTAACCCCAGAGGGTATAACTAGGAAATGAGTTGAAGCTCTTAAGAGGCAAATTCACGTTTTGTGGAGGAGGGCCAGTGATGGCTATCCAGAAGTAAATTGGTGACTTGGGAAGAAAATGTGATTCTTTTTCCTTGAGGTCTTTAAGAAAAAGCTGAATGATCCCTAATCAAATATATAGTGGAGAAGATTCTTGTTCAGGCACAGGTTTAAGTAGTTGGTCTTAAGTTATTTTCATCTCTGAGACTTTGCAGCTCTGATTCTGCCCTCCAAAATATTTGCATGACTCCCACTAAAGTTAATGACCTGGCAAAGAGAACTTTCACTCACTGAATTAACAATCAGTAGGAGTAATTCCAAAGGCATACTTTTATTCAAAATGTTATGACTAATAGTCAAATGCAACCCTGGCAACAAAGGATTGGCTGAGCAGGTCAAATTCTATAAGAATTCTTTAATATAAACAGCAAGATGAAACCTTGGGAGCTTGCAGTTTTGAGTGCCAAAATAACATAATGTCTTGTCAAGTTATGAATGTGGCAGAGAGGTCATTTGCAGTACCTTGTCTATTCAGTTTATTTTAATCTGCCCTTTTTCCTATTGACAAAGTAATATTCTACACTATGTCTTGGCTATGCTCTCTCTGGACTTTTATGTTCACTTCTGGGAATAGCATTTTTGGAAAGACACCCTGAGTTGGGGAGTGGCCAAAAGAGATTTTCCAAAATAGTGAGAGGTCAAGAGAACATGCCACATGAGGATCAGCTACAGGAACAAAGGATAGTTATCCAGGAGAAGAGAAGACCACAAAGATGAGGCCATAGCTGTGTCAAATTTCAAACAAATTCCATGACTCAATTGAAAGAGAAGCCTGGTCATTGGCTTGATGAAATAATGGTCATGTCCCCCAGCTAATTATTAACAGGGAGTAAATGCAATTAAAGCATTAGTTTGAATGAGTAAAAATAGAAACCAGACTTGAAAATTAACCAAGGTCCCAATACATGGAGTAGAAGTTTCCTGTAGCTGATGAAGAGGAAGCCATGGCCATCTGTGAGCAGGACTCTGAGCGTGGGCAAATTATGTAGTTGAAGGTTCTAGAACCATGCTATAACTCTGAAGCACTCAAGATGGTAACTATGTATTTTATTAATTCCCCTTATACTCCATGGGAAATTGAAATATTTTCCTCTGAGTGCCAGAAAAGTTTGTTTATGTTTCTTTTGCTGTTGCTTGTCATTTGTTCTCAAAGAGGACCATGACATCAGGAAGGTGATGCCATGACTTATGAGATAATTGCATTTAAATGAGGGAGAGCTATGCCCAGTCACCAGCCTCACTCTCTCCTCTGGAGCCATCTGAGTCCAATGGCAAGATACAAATCGAGATGACCGGAGATGGCCACCATGCTTATTTTACATTATTGGGAGATATGTGGCAATAGGCTGCTGAATCTGAAGTCAGAAAAATCTGAGTTCAGATTTTGACTCAGATACCTACTAGGTGTGTAACTCTGGACAAATGACCTCACTTGATTATCCTCAGTTTCCTCCCTTATAAAATGGAAATAGTATGAGCACCCACCTATTTCCTGTGAAGATCAAAGGACATAATATTTGAAAAAGTTTTTGCTAACCCTAGAGAACCATTTAAATGTTTAGTAATACCATAATTTTGTCTTTAGTAATGGTATTAACAAGAAGCATTAGTTAGTCTGGTGGATTTATTGTTATTGCAACTGGGAAGGGGAAAGAGAGAGAGAGAGAGAGAGAGAGAGAGAGAGAGAGAGAGAGAGAGAGAGAGAGAGAGAGATCGACAGACAGAAACACAGACAGACAGATAGAGAGATGGAGAGAGAGGGAATCTATAAAACAGAAGTATCAGTCACATTCACAATTAGGGCCATGATATGTATGATGATCCATAAAGGAGGTTGAGGAGACATCATAAATGTAGAAAGAGAATCAGGAGACAGAAGTGTCATTAAAACCAAAAGACATAGTATAAAAATGAAAGAGGTCAGTAATGTAAAGTGTCGCTGAGATGTCCTGTTACTATGCAAAATTTTTATGAATAGTTTAGATTATGGAATAGTATATACATAGTCATATGATCTGACACTGAAAATAAAAGCTAACATTTTTATTAAGAAGTCAGTATGTAAAATACCTCAGCAACCTAGGATAATGGGTCAAATATAGTAAGATGAAATTTGCATCAGTATGTCAAGAACATATATGGTTGCTTATGATGAATTTAAGTAGGGGAAAATATAAAACTATATTTCTGGGTTTCAAAATCAACAATACAAGTGTGGGTTAAGGCATGTATAGCAAGACAAGAATTCTAACAACAACAGAAATTTTAGGGTGCTAAAAGATCCATAGAGTTCCAAAGTATGACAAGAATATCTAATGAACTTCTAGGCTGTATTAAACAGAAGCATACTTTTCAGATAGAGAGAGGACTGTCTTATCTGTTCTGCCTAGTCAGACCATATTTGGAGTCTTATGTTCAGTACAGAGTAGCATTTTTGGAGGGATAATTACTCTCTGAATCAAGTTCAAAGGAGAGTGACGAATTATAATTGGCTTAGAATCTATGACATCAGGATTGGTTGAAGCAAGAAGGAAGTTTTAGCCTGGCCAGAGAAAATTTCATAGGGACATAATATCTATCTTCAATTACTTTAAATGTTGTTATGTGTAAGATTTGACTTGATTTACTTGACCCCATGGTGCAGAACTGGAAGAAATGGATGACAATTTTGAAAAGATGAATTTAGCTTTATGTATGGAAAACTTCCTACAATTAGAGCTGCCCCAAGGTTGAAAAGGTTGCTTTGGGAAATAGTTGTCCTTCCTCAGTGGAAGTTTTCAAGTAGAGGTTCATGGTCACTTTTCAGGGATGTTAGGAAAAAGGATTACTGTTCAGTAATAATTTGGACTTGATGGTCTTCAGGGTCTCTTTTAACCCTAAATTCTGTGATTTTATGGATTTAATCTTTCTTTGAATTTTCATTATGCATTATGTACTTGTATAATAAAGTCCTCTCATTTCCTTTTTTAATTTTTCTGCACTTAAGAAGTAAAGCAAACATTTCCATAACTAGTTGAAAAAAAAGATGATTGCACATCAAACTGTAAATCTATTATGTACAACTTGCTTTTCCTTCTAACTATACCTTAAAGCTATCATATAATTTTCTTTTTTCCCGCTTTGTTTTCTTTTCTCCATCCCTGACCTAGAAATGGTTACCATTAGACACAGAAATATGTGTGTATGTATGCATATGTGCAAAATCATTCTAGACATCTATTTTTCAGGTCTTTTTCTGGATGTAGATAGCATCTTTCTTCACAGATCCTTTGTAGTTAATTGGGTATTTATAATATTCAAAATAACTTAGTTACTCAAAGTTGTTCTTTAAAAAAAATTGCTGTTACTTTTTGTAACGACTTCTTGGTTGTCTTCCTTCATTATTTCATGCAAGCCTGTCAATGCTTTTCTATGATCATTGAACTCATTGCTTATAGCACAGTAGTATTCCATCATAATCATATATCACAATTTGTTCATCTCCCATTGGTAGGCATTCCTACAATTACCTGCTCTTTGCTGTCACTAAGATAGATGCTATAAATATTTTAGAATATACTAGTTATTTTCCTTTTTCCCTAATCATCTTTGGAAACAGACCTATGAATAGTCTTGCTGGGTCAAGGGGTAAATAATACAAAACTCTTACGGCATAATTCCAAATTCCTTTCCAATATGGTTGCATCAATTCACAGTTCCCAAATTTTTCACATCCCCTCCAACATTTTTCTCTTTCTCCTTCACGCATTTTAGTCAGATAGTTGTAAAATGATATTGCAAGGTTATTTTAATTTGTATTTCTCTAATCAACCATGATTTAGAGCATTTTTTTCATATGACTGAGAATGGTTTTCATTTATTCATTGGAAAACTGCCTGTTTATGTCATTTGAACATTTTTTTATTGGGGAATGACATATTCTTATTGATTTGACAAAGTTCTTATATATATGTATATATATATATATATATATATATATATATATATTTGAGATATGAGATCTTTATCTGAGAAACTGTCTATAATTATTTTCAATATTTAAATTCCCATTTTCTTCTCCATGACTCCTCTGTAAGGGAAATTGGGCAGTCATTTTTATAGAAAAGGAAACTGAGACATAGGAAGGTTATGAAACTCCCCCCAAGGTCACATAATTATGTGGTTTTGAGAGAGTAAGAACCTTGTCTTGATGGCTACTTTGATTCTTGTTCTATATAGCATGGTACCTTGTTTCTTTAAACTTTTATGGGTTTGAGAGAAATTTTCTTCCTACCTGTATAGATGGTACAAATTGTTCTTTTGATGAAAGAATTGTATTTTAAAGGGGTTTATCACCAGTTTAAAGTCCAATGGTAAGAGTCATTGTAGATGATGAGGTCCTCCAGTTGCCCCTGTTTGCAAATGGAAATGTTGATTACATCAAGTTTTGCTCCAATGCAGAGCATCTAAAATTTTGTCTGTAGTCAGTGCAGATAGTTTGATATAATCATCCATCCAAGGGCAGGGGAAAGGTAAATGAAGAACTCCTATTTTCCAACCTGATACATGAAGTTAGATTAGATGAACAGTCTCTACATCATCCATCAGTGATGCTAAGAAGATATATATTAAAATTTGTCTTGGAAAAAAGGTTAAGTTCTCCTTTTGCACAATTTCTATAGTCCTATATGAAATTCTGTGCAAATAGACATTGAAGATTTGCCTCTTTCTAAGCAAAGAGGAAATGCCTATAAGAATTTTTTTTTGGCATTAAATGGTTCTATAATGGATTTGATCCATATTCTTCACTACCTATCTAATACTAGTCAAATATTTTGGAGGCAAATTTTCCAAACTATTAAACTACTAAAACTAAAACAGGATCTTTTAAAGGAACCATAAAGTAACCAAAGGAACTTGTGTTTACAGCATTAACAAGAAAGATTATAGTAATTAAAAATACCATAATTTTTAACAAGTATGTAATGAATCTCAAAAACATATTCCATAGCATAAATATTAAATGGGAGTGATTCTTTAATTACAAAACTCAAACTCATCTCAGTTAAGATATTGTTTTTCTGAGCTATTGCTTCTCCCTCATTGTGAAGTGGATTAGCTAAAGTTGAGAATATTTTGTTGGATCATTTTAGCATCAGAATTTCCAAATCATCAATACCTTTTTAATGTTTTTTCTAAATCATTTTAAATTTTCTAAAATGCTAAAATTGGGGATATTATGAATAAGAAATAAATTATAACTGTAATACACTATTCCACACTAACAGTATTATTATTGAAGCACTATGGGATAGTATAAAAGTCTAAAGCCATATTAAGGAATAGCTGAGATTAAGTATTTCTTTACAATTCATAAATTACTTCCCTCATAATAGATCCATAAGATTTGAAGTGGGAGAATTATTCCCATTGTAAAGTGGAGAGAACAGAAACTTAGGGGCAAATGGCTACTCGATGACATGGTAGTGTCAAAAGTGAAAGCAGAATTTGATTCCAATTCCAGCTCAAAGTTCCTCCTATATGACACCTTTCCTGATTCTCCCTTCTTCCACTCTATTCTAAGTGCTCTTTTCTCCCCTGGAATTAATTTGTATTTCTTTCGTGTTATCTTATTTCTTCTAACTTTGTATTGATGTGTTTTATTTTAACATAAACATTTCCAGATTATCCACACTAGTGAGAGCTCTTTTGTAACAAAGTTGTTTACCCTTCATTTTTGAAGAGGACAGGACAATGATATCGTAGGGCAATGTCTTGACTCATGAATGAATTGGAGTTAAGTGAGGTAGAGATGAAGAAAGTCATTAGCGTCACTCTTTTTTCCAGTCATTGAAGTCCAATGGCAAGGAAAACAGTCAGGATGACTGGTGATAGCCCAGGATGCAGTGAAAAACCTTGGTGTTAACTAACTAAGCTCTAAGCACACCAAAGTACCTGCTTCTGTCCCCTTCATGGTCATTGGAACAAACTATCTTCATCTACCTATTCTGACAGAGGATGTCTTTGTATGCTTGGGGTAGAAATCCCCTTAGATCATTGATGGGTTTATGGTCCATTGGTTACCCTCAATATAGGGTACTGGGGTGTGACCACTGTGCATATTACAACTTGTTGGAGGCGCAGTGAGTGTTGAGTGCAAGGTGGACACAGATGATGAACAGCTTTGCAAAGGGCTTAGCAATCCTTTGCACCAGAGCTACTAGTAGTCCTCCTTGAATACCTATACACCCCTATAACAAAGTCAAAGAATTTTTGGTAACAAAGTAAAACAATTAAGAAAAACCAACGATAATGAACTCATTTTAAATATCACACAACACTCCACACACAAGGTTTTCACTTTTTTTTTTGTTAATTAAGAGAAATCTTTTTTTTTCTCCCTTTCACGCACATCACTACACTGAGTGAGGGGAGAAGAAAAGAAAGACTGTTTTGGAGGAAGTTTGGATAATCAAGCAAAACAAATCCTCCAGTGGATCAAATGCCTCCAAATAAATTCACTTTTCTCTGCAACTTAGATTTTTCCTGTTTGTCAGGAGGAAGATAACACATTTCATCATTGTTGTGTTGGTCTTACGGAATTATGGCTGTCATTTCATTGATCATAGCCCTTACAATTTTCATTTCAGAAACATTTCCCCTAGTTTATTCATGTTTTTATTTTTACATTGCATTTATGTCACTCCCACTAAGATCTCTCATAATAAAGTAAAAGTTAAGTAAACCTCATAATAGAATGAATTCATCAGAAAATACACACATTTCAACTCTATAACAGATTCCTATCTCTCTATTTTAAACATATTCTAATACATATTTTATAAAAAATAATATATAAATCATTTTATATTATTAATATAATAAATTATGTCAATTCATAAATATAACATAGTTATGCTATATAACAAATCACATATAAACTAAATAAATAAAAATTAAAATAATATTAAATATTATTATTAAATAATTGCATTAATTAATATATTAATTAAAATAAATTAATTTTCCTTCTCCTATCCTACTGGAAAAAAAGAACAACTCATTTTTGTAGCAAATATACATAGTCAAGAAAATCTATAAAAATATTTGTGTTTTGTTCTGCATCCTTAATCTGCCCTCTCTATGTAATGAATGGCACGTTTCATGATTGTTTCTCTGCAATCATGAGTGACTACGTGTTAAACATAATTCTTATAGCTTTTAAATGTTTCTTTTTATATTTTTATTATTATTGTTCTTAACATTCTCATTTGATTCTTCAACAGTTTATAAAGTTCTAAAAATTGTTCATTTTTATATTATTTGTGTTATAGAATAAGTTGTACTTCTGGCTATTTATTTCACTCTACATCAGCCCATATGCCTTTCTATTTCAATTTATAATAATATGGGTTGTTTTCTTACATCAAAATAGTATTCTATAACACACACATACCATAACTTGTTTAGCTGTTCCTTATTGATCATTCTTTTAATTTTCAGGGTTTTTTTATCACCACAAAAAGAGTTGAAATGAATGTCTATAATATCTACCTATAACTATATCTATATCCTTTTCCACAAAGGTCATAGTTCTTACAACTTTCAAAGATGTTTGTCTTTAGAGAGTTGTTAGTGTATGTATTGTATTTAGTTATCTGTGTACATATGGTTTCCTCCAACAAAAGGTAAGATCCTCAGGAAGAGGTACTGTTTCCTTTTTGTCTTTAGAGTTGATTGTACACAATAAGTATTTCAAATTGCTTTCCAAATTTAATTTAAATGAACTAAATTGAATTTATTTTTTTCTGTAAGTCTAGGGCTCTTCACATTATCTCACTTTAAATTTATAATCAAAAGAAATCCTAGCCTTTCCTATGCTCTTATATGAACATCTGTTAGAATTACTTCAGAAATGTACAGAATAAAGTAATATATTGTCATATTCTGATCATTGCAACCTTTATTTCATAGCAGCAGAATTTCCAAGAAAAAGTGGGCTAGCCCAGGATTAGAAACAATTTTGGTAGCTTCTTTTTTTTTTTTTTTTTTTTTTTTTTTTAATTGAAATTTTATTTTTTTTTT
>CM053771.1:123155303-123169191 GCA_028658325.1 Potorous gilbertii | reverse complement strand
CAATATTTGTAACTCTTGAAACTTTTCAGTGTCTGGGTAGTTAGTGGGATTACACACACACATACACACACACACATGCTCACACATTTGCATGCATGCGTGCACACACACACAAACAAACGAGACAGAAATGTAGTGAGAGGAGAGAGGGTGAAATGGAATGGGGTAAATTATCTCTCATAGAAGAGGCAAGCAGGAGACTTCTTAGTGGAGGGAAAAAGAGGAGAGCTGAGGAAAAAAAACATGGTTTACTGTCATCATATTCGACTAACGGAAGGAATAAAATGCACACTCCTTTTGGTATGAAAACCTATCTTACAATACAGGAAAGTGGGAGAGGAGATAAGCAGGGTGGGGGAGATGATGGAAGGGAGGGCAATGGGAGGAGGGAGAAATTTGAAGTAACACTCTTGGGGAGGGACAGGATCAGAAGAGAGTATAGAAACAATTTGAGGCAGAATAGGATGGAGGGAAATATAGTCAGGCTTACACAACACGACTATTATGGAAGTCATTTGCAAAATTACACAGATATGGCCCATATTGAATTGCCTGCCTTTTCAAAGGGAATGGGTGGGGAGGGAGGGATGGGGAGAAGCTGGAACTTAAAGTTTTACGACCAACTGTTGAGTATTGTTCTTGCTATTAGGAAATAAGAAATACAGGTAATGGGGATTAGAAAGTTTTCTGGCCCTACAGGACAAAAGAGAAGATGGGGACAAGAGAAGGAAGGGATTATAGAAGAGAGAGCAGATTGTTGATAGGGGTAATTAGAATGTCCAGTGTATTGGGGAGGGGGGAGGGGACAAATGGGGACAAAATTTGGAACCCAAAATTTTGTGGAAATGAATGTAAAAAGTTAAATAAATAAATTTCTATTAAAAAAATAAATAAATGAGGGGGTTAAGAAGAGAGCAGAAGAGAAAGTGGAGGCATCTATTGTGGTGAGACCAGAAAAACTTCAATTTCAACACTTTCTTTAGGACACTTCTGATTTCCAGCTTTGAGATAGCATGTGGCCAGTGCCAATACCTCTTCAATATAATGAAGGGAGTGAGACTTGGAAGAAGCTAGCATGTAGGTCTTTGATCCTGTCCTAATTCCCATTTGCTACACCAGAAATGTGGGGAATTTTCTCTTGGGTGTGATTTGGGACTCTCCTTCTTTATTGAGGTAAATTACCTCACTTCCACTGGGAGAGCTCCTTCAATTTATATTGTCTGTTACATACATGTAAATACATACATATGGAAATTCTGATTTGTATTTCATCATTGGCTTAGGTGAACTAGATTCTTTGCTATTTTTACTATATTAATTCACTGAGAAACTGTTATTGGGTGGGAAATATGTCAAGCCTTTAATATAAATCTTGATCTCCCTTCCCTATTAAGAAATAGTGTTCAATTTAGCTCATAACTGAAAACTACATTCCCAAGATTAATAATATTTAAAGAAAGTAAGATATAATTCCAGCCCAATATCTCCCCACTTGCAACACACACACACACACACATACCCTGAGGAGAACAGAATAGTTGGTCTCCAGATGCAACCTCTTTTTTCCTCTCAGCAAAAATTGAAGTTTCCTTTAGAGAAAGATGAAGGTCAGAGATGGTATAGATATCTTTTCCTGCCTTCCTTTGGGACACACTGAGATAGCTTCACTCCATTTGTAAAGTGTTTAGCACAGTGGTTAATGCATAACAGTAACTTAATAAATGCCTCTTCCTTCCTTCCTTCCTTCCTTCCTTCCTTCCTTCCTTCCTTCCTTCCTTCTTTCCTTCCTTCGTCCTCCTCCCTCCTTCTTTTTTTCTCTGTGTATCTCTGCCTCTTTCTTTCTTTGTTTCCTTTTTCTTTCATTCTTTCATACTGGATCTCCCTACCTCGACCATACTGGAAGTGAATGGCTGCTGTTAGACTCTATTCATCTATTGATTAGCATAGATTGATATAATCTTTCTTAAATCTGTGCCATTTCCTCCCTCCTTAGATAGCTTCATGCACCTTCCTCCATACTTGGAGACTCGTCATTTTGCTGCCAGACATAATGAGTTTAATTTGCTGCAGCTCAGAACTCCCAAGTTTAAGAGATCTACCAGTCTTAGTCTCCTTGGTATCTGGATTAAAGAGGTACACCATTATCCCTAGCCAATAAATATTGTCAAATAATTTATATTTTAAAGAGGAAGTCAAGAAAGATTGAATGCATTTCCAGGCTAGGGGAAGGTAGTCCAAAAGTACAGAGAGAGGAAGAATAGTATCATATATTAAATACAGAGAATGGAGAATGCCATGTTGAATGGTTAGACCACAGCATGGCAAGGAAAAAAAAACAAACAATAAGTTTGGAAAATTGATTGGTACTAAACACCAGTATTTTATCCAAGAGGTAACTCTGAGTCATTGAAAGTAATTGAGTAAGGAAGTAACATGGAGAAGAGGCCACTAAAAGATTCCTATACAAAAGGACTTTGTGATCAGATTATAAAATATCCCCTAATTTATTCTTATAAATCTCTGAGGTAGATACTAATCATGTGAGGTAAGTAAAACCAGTACCTAAAATATTTAATGTTTAATAAATTATTTTTGATTGATTGGTAGATTGGATTCACTGACTACCTGACAATTTATCTATATCTTCTTGATATCAATATGTCTAAAATATAGAAATATCAAGATTTCTGTAACACTGTAAAAGTTACAAAGCCAAAGAGACTCCTAGAAAGATTATTCATGGGCCAACCAAAGTGCAAGTTTTGCTGATTGTCAAGGTTTCTTTCTCCCTTTGCTTTTCTTCTGCTTAGCATGCAGTTCATGTGAATGATTTTTGACAGGTCATTTATCACGATGGTTAGTACCATGTATAAATCAGCTGCAACACACAAATATTTAACTTCCTTTTTTTTCAGTACAGACATTACCCCACTGAATAATCCAAAAAGCATCAAAAGAAAACATTAATCAACATCTGATTCAAATGAAGGCATAAGACAGGGGAAAAGTTGATTGATTTTTTTTTTGGTACAACAGAACACAAGACAAAAGACAATGTTTGATGAATTATATTTCCCCCCGAGATTTTGATATGATTCTTATATATAAGATTACAAATACGTGTCTGTGTAACCACCTATTCCATCTCCTCATGGTATATTTAAAAGTAAGATGTTAACTTACTGACCTTATTGTGCGAGAAAAAAAAAGATGGAAGAAAGATAGTAACAGGGAAGATGAAGAGAGGGACAGAGAGAGCAAAAGAGAGAGAAGACAGGCAGACAGACTGAGACAGAGAGAGAGTAGGAGACAATTTGATTTTGGTTTAAGTTCTCTTTCAGAGTCTGATAAATAACATCATATATTTTCATAATAATCATTTCCTTTAAATTCTCAGCTTTTATAGCACATAGCTATGTATAGTAAGATGTAATAATTGTTATCTCTATTGCCTTCCATGAAACACATTTTTATTTTGATAATTTCTTCTTTTTCTTTTACTTTTATATGAGGTTAGCCAAAGATTTTCTAATTTAATTAGTTTTCCAAAGAACCACATTTTATATTTTAATAATTTCAAAGTATGTTTTCTATTTTATCCATTTCTGATTTCTAATTTTTCTTGTGTTTTGCATTTATAGATTCTTTATTTTTAATTTTTCAGTTGATAAATCACTTTGTTCATTTTTGTGAATGTATATTTTTAGAGACATGATTTTGTCCTGAGTACTGACTTTCCTGTGAACCACCACCTTCAAATTGATATATGGTCTCATTAATCTCTTTAACACAGTTATGTATTGATCCTATGACTTTTGTTAAATTGATTACTATAATACCTTTTTCAGATCATTAGATATGAATTTTTTGCAGGTTTTCTTTCCTTCTTTGCATGACTATTTTATTGTTTTATGGTGTGTAAAATGTATATTTATTATAGACTCTTTTCTATTTATTTATATCACCTGGTAATCCATTACTTAAATTAGAATGTGCTACTGAAAATATGAATATTTCTAAACATTTCCATTTAGAAGATAATATAAAGGGTTTTTTCAAATCTAATTACTTCAATAGCTTATTCACTTCTAAATTCTGCTTTTTTTCTTGTTTTATTTGTCAATTTCTGAGAAATGGTAGTACACCCTTTTACAATTATTATGTCACTAATTGAATGTGAATTGCAGTATATCTTTTTAATTTTCTTAGCTTATCTTTTATGAATTAACCTCCTTTGCCATTTGCTACATGTAGATTTAGTACTGATATTGTTTCATTGACTATTGTACTTTAAAACAATATATATGTATGTACACATGTACATATATATGCATGTGTATGCATATGTGTGTGATATAGAATTATTCTACACATATTTCTATTTCTTGGTTCTTTCTCTGGAAGCAGATAACATCTTTGTTAAATGCCCCTTCAGAGTAAATTTGGGTATTTATGATAGTCAAAACAACTCAATATTGTTCTGAAAACAATACTGCTGTTACTATATATGATGCTTTTTTGGTTCTGCTAATTTTGCTCTTCATTATTTCCTGTGAGTCTTTCCATATTTTTCCTAAAATCATTAAGACATCATTTCTTATGGCACTGTATATTCTATCACAATCACATACCAAACTTGATCAGTCATTCACCAAATGATGGTAATTCCTGCAATTTCCACTTCTTTGCCACCACAAAGAGCCGCTATAAACTTTTTAGAACATATATAGGTTCTTCTCATTTCCCCCTAATTATCTTAGTGGCATTGCTGGGTCAAAGGAGGTAGGTAGTTAGTATCTCTTTGGACATAATTCTAGAGTGCTCTTCAAAATGACTGGATCAGTTCATAATTTCACCAGCAACGAATTAGTGTCCCAATTTTTCCATCCCTACTAACATCACTTTCCCCGTTATAGGTACTCTGTTAGATATAAAATAATCTCAATCTCATTTTAATTTTCATTTCTTTAATCAACAATGATTTAGAATATTTTTTCACATGATTGTACATTGGGTTGATTTCTTCATCGGGAAATTGACTGTTCACATCATTTGACCATTAAAAAATATCTTGTTCCATTAATTTCTGCACACTCTAATTGCTTCTCAGTAATCCCAGCATTCAAAGTGACATGCTTTTATAGATGGATTCTTTTTAATTCCTGGCTTTAAGCAATCATTGTTTAATTTTGAAGTTGTTCAATTTAATAACTACATGTTTTGGGGTTTCACAAAAGAAATTTTTCTCTGTTCATGTTCTCAGAAGTCAAGAAACAATTTGTTGTCTATTCAAAAGTTGTTAGACAATTTTTATGTTTTTTCTAAAATTCCATTCATATTCTCTTTATTTTCTCAGTGACCCATGGTCTTGAAGAGATCTGTGCTCATCTGCTCATTCCATCTTCAGGATCAGTCGTTTGGTTTCCAATATATCCTATTTCCCTTCTTTTCTCAATTTTCTTTCATTTGTGTGTTTTCACTTCAGCCCTCTAATAAATTCTATACAGTGTTATATCTTCTTCTTACCATCTTCCACTGCTTAACCTTCAGTCTACTTACATTGCATGGCTGAACAAAAACAATGTTATTTGCCTTTTGTGTGATGAGATGTTTCAAACTGATTCATTTCCATGGTGGGGGGGACCAGGTTGAGACTATGACTACTGGACTATGAAGCAAGAAACTTCGTTTTTCCTACTTATTTCATCTAGTACACCTCCTTTAGACTAGGGGTTGGGATTGATGAATAAGAACCCCAAGTATTTTGGTTGTCCAATGTTATTTCATGAGAAGTTTACCTGTGTTGTGTTTTTTGATTAATATTTTCAGTTCAGATTTAGTTACCTCATATGTAAAAGTAATACATTTTTGTGGTTGTTGAAATTTTTAGTTTACAGGATTTCTTAGAAAATTACTGCCCTTTCATCTTATCCATTATTCTTATATAATTATATGAGAGAGAGGTATATTTGGTGGCAGAGGAAGGTCAGGAAAATTCCATTTCATAGAACACTGTGGAGTATAGTAGGGGCAAACGAATGGGCACATTTGTTGATATCCTTCAGCGGGGAACACTTTGGCAGCCTGGAAGCATTCTGAACCATGGGACATCTAGGTTGATGGGCAAAAAGTTTTCAAGGAAAAGAGTGGTGAAATTATTTTTTCTTTCTACTTCACCATTTTAATTAAGCTCTGGCCTTGGCTCCAAAAGAAGTGCATCTGTAGAGAAGAGAAGCAAAAAGTAAATGATCAAGGAGAAGAAAATGTACAAAAGTTGAAACTACAGAAAACTGGCTGAAAATAAGGATGAATGAGAGTCGAGCAAGCTTGATAGGCCAGGAGAAAAAGTCAGATCATTGCCTTACCCATGTGTTCTGCCAAATTTAATGGTTTAGCTAGTAATATAGCGTAATACATACCTGCAGGTGGGTGAGATAATGTTACTGTTGCAAGCCTAAGTTCTGAATTTCATGAAGCTCTGTATTTTACATTTGCAATTTTATTAATGTAACCTGGAATGAATTCCCCCAGGGTTCAGGTCTCCCTCAACTCATTTCATGAATTTCTGTATCTAATTTGTTTTTGTGGTTAGTTTCCTTTCTCCCCCAAAAGTATAAATTGAAAAATGAATTGGAAAAGTAGCTGCCAGAGCTACAAATCACCTATAGGTGACAAACCTTTTCCTCCACTTTTCTTGCTACTAATATTTCCTTTCCGAGGGATTCAGAGCCTATTTCAGAAAGCAGTTATGAGCAAAGTACTTTCTTAAGCATGATGTGAATATTCCCCAATTGATAAATGGTCAAAGGATATGAATAGGCAGTTTTCAGAGGAAGAAATTAAAGCTATCTATAGTCATATGAAACCAAATACTGTAAATAACTATTGATTATACAGATACAAATCAAAACAACTCTGAGATACCACATTACACTTACCAGATTGGCTAACATGACAAAACAGAAAGATGATAAATGGTGGAAAACATGTGGGAGAGTTGGAACACTAATTCACTGTTGGTAGAGCTGTGAGCTGATCCATCCATTCTGGAGAGCAATTTGGAATCATGCCCAAAGGGCTACAAAAATGTGCATACCCTTTGAGCCAGCAATACCACTTCTAGGGCTATATACCCACGAGATCATAAAAATGGGAAAGGATCCCATATGTACAAAAATATTTATAGCAACTCTCTTTGTGGTAGCCAAAAACTGGAAATCAAGGGGATGCCCATCAATTGGGGAATGCCTGAATACATTGTGGTATATGAATGTAATGGAATACTATTTTGCTATAAGAAAGGATGAACAGGAAAACTTCAGAGAGTCCTAGAAACAACTTATATGAACTGATTTTGAGCGAATGGAGCAGAATCAGGAGAACTTTGTATACAGCAACAACCACTGTGTACGAGGAATTTTTCTGGTAGATTTAGTATTTTGTTGCAATGCAAGGACTTAAATAATTCTCAATGGTCTCTTGAGGCAAAATGCCTTCCATATCCAGAGAACTCGATTGAAGAATGAAGCAGACCATTTTCTTTTGCTTTATGTTTTGTTTTGTTTTATGATTCATCTCATTCATTTTATTTCTTCTATGCAACACGACCAAGGTGAAAATATATTTAATAGGAATGTATAAGTGAAACCTGTATAAAATTGTATGCCATCTCTGGAAGTGATTGTATGACACTGAAAACAAATAAAAGAATTTTAAAAAATAAAGTAAATCTTATTTTAAAAAAAGCATGATGTGAATGGAAGTTATTATTCTGTAGGTTATAATGTATGAGATAGAGTATTGGTCTTAGAATCATGACAATCTTGTTTCAAATAATGCTTTGGAATAGTCACTACATGTTTCTCTTTGATTCCTCATCTACAAAATGAGAACCTAGAGAGAGGAGGAGGCTAAACATTAGCACAGAGAAGAGACCCAAGCCTGAAATGTAACATACAGATATAGACTAATACCACAGAGTAAAATCAAATAAAAGATACAGGAACAAGAATTAATTCCCTCACATACAAACCAAAAACCCCAACAAAAATAAATTATGCCTCATAGAGATGATTGGCAAGGACTGGAGTTGGTTTATTTCTCAGTAATAGTGCAAGCCAAGTCTAAGACTATGAGTTGCAAAGCTGCAGAGTTTGCACATCAGAGCCTCCCTGCACCAATGAAACAATGAGATCACAGAGTCAGAGATGTAACCAATATGTGTGGGTGTTTGCAAGTACTTGCGCATTTGTGTAATCTCTCTCTCTCTCTCTCTCTCTTTCTCTCTCTCCATCCATCCATCTATCATCATCTATCTATACATATTCATATAAATATACATGTAGATATATGTGTATAAATATATGTATATACACCTATATGTATAAACATACATATACCTGTGTGTCTTCATCAAATTCCACAATTTTCATATTCTATTGGAAAAACTGCCTCATAAGAGATAGCCATCAGAGAAATAATTTCCTTTTCTAAAGACTGTCAATGAATATATATGAGAACAGCCTGACATAACGGATAGAAAGAACATGAAAACACATGCATGCAAAATGTACATACACATACATATATCCATATAGATCATATACACACATGATTTTTAAATGCTACTCCCTCTATCACCCTGTCTCTTGATCCCTGTCTCTCTCCTCCTGGTACAGGGATTTATCATTCTGTAATAAAGCATTTTATTGCTATTGAAAATAAGGGCATATTTTTTTTTATTTTTATGCCAAAAGTTTTGAAAATATTCACCTTTGATTAAAGACCAAAACAGTGGGAAAATATCTAAAAAGGATGATAGCTTCCTTTTTTTCAGAGAGAATGAGAAAAAAATAATCTTTGCTTTGCTAAACCTACAACATTGGCTTCATTCATTATAATACCATACAATGTGAGTACATGCTAAGGATCTGCTTCTTGAAGGGTTATTATAGTTTAATTCTCAGATGATTCTAAGACATGTGTGGGGTGACCTCTCTGCTTGACTCTTAGATGGTTATTAAATAAAGGGAATTGAAAAGTGGGGAGTGAGGTTCAGTATCTCAAATGACATGTGATACAAAGACACCAATGTAAGTAGAAAGTAGTGCTCTGCCATTTTTATGATACAGTTTTAGTGGCTGAATATGAAAAATGTGAAAGAGTTTGATGTGAATCAGCACCAGCCACTGATACACATTTGTGAGGACAGACTGAATATCAATTTTCAAGGTCTAGCAAATCAGCAAAGAAAGCTGATAAAATATACTGCTCGATGGTGCATGATATAGTGCCCCAACATGATGGAATAAATGTAACACATAGCATCTTTTGCCTCCTCTTATCTATTTTTCTTGTTATTTCTCCTTGATATATATTGCTATTTGGATATTGCAATCACTGGTAGCTGGAGGCAAACAACATTTGAAATACAAACGTTGCTGTCTGGGAGACTCGGCTGCAAAGATACCTAAACATTTTCTGCTCAAGAATGTATGAGGAAATAGCCAGGAAAATAAAATGCTACCCAACTTCTAAGAATACCAGTTGTAATGGTCTTGATGTATAATATTGACATGTAGCCCATTATAGCTGGGAAAATATTTCTTATCAATGATATAAATTCACAATGTCCAGGTCTTAACCATCTCTTTAGTTGTGATTTCTATTGCTATCTACCTTTGATGGAATCCTTGTTGTTTCAGTGTATAGGGTTTTTTAAAAGGAGCATGTGAGCATTAAGTTGATCAGAGAGTAACTTAGCTATTTACTGTAAGCCTGAGTCTGTAACTCATATATTTAGAAGTAATCAATGTTTCCAGTACTGATGATTTACTTGGAGGGCAAAAGTATATATTCTAGCTTCTATTTGATAAGTATTAGAGCATTGCTTGAGGCACTGTAAGGTTAAGTGATTTGCCTATGTCCCTAAAGATACAAAGTTTTAAAGCCAGAATCTGAAGGAATATTTTTTGACTTTATGCTTTTTTTTAAAAAAATAATCATGAGCTTCTATTTTTTCTGCAATGTAGTTAACTAGACCATATTCTGGGGGTCTTGTGGGCTGCTGTAAACTACTAATGTTACATTGGGCTTTATTAATCTAAGCATTAGTCATGTTCTTTTTATTTTCAGTGTTTTAAATTTTCTTTTGTTTTGCTATAGCTGTGTGTTGAGAGGATTTTTCTAAAACATTTCAATACTTGAAGGAAGTCGTTCTTATTCTGGTTTCACTTTCCTCTGGTCACTGATTTGACCCTATAATTGACCAGTTCAGTACAAACTGTCTCTCATCCCTGAATCTCTTGACAGTTTGAATTTGTTTATCTTTTTTTCATTTATGCCCTACCTTCAACTCTATCTTCCCTACTATTATTCCTATAGTTCTGATTACCACTGGAACCAATTGTAAAACCATGTCCACCTGGGTCCAATGGAGATTTTTGTTTCTGTTCTCAACTGGGCACTCAATTATGCAGTATCACGAGTATTCTTCCTTGATTAGCTATTACGGCCCTTGTAAAAGCTAATACAAATATTTATACTTTATATTAAAATAAATTTACAAATGATTTTAAGATTTGACTTATGTCTTTCACAATCCAGGATTGGAGATATGTCTAAATCCACACAACTTCCATAATCCTTTTTATTTTACCCCATATACATCATTTTTGTAATCCTGAGAATATTACTATTCTGAGTAAACTCTTGGATCAATGTGTAGAAAATAAAAGAGCCTAGCTATTTCAGACCATATGTTTGAATTTAGTTGGTCATAAGAGTGATATCAACAGTCTATATAGTTGCCTTGGTTTTTTTTAACTCTTATTACCTCTGACATGTGATATACCTATGGTATATTGGAAAGAGAATTGACCTCAGTGAATGAAAGATATGGATTCAAGTCCTACCTTTGACACATACTTGAGCAAATTACTTAACTATTTGTTTTTTTGGATTCCTGTCTAAGAATACAGATTGTAGAGTGGATGTCTATCTACCATGGTCCGGAGTTCTTTACTGAGAAATCTCTACAGCAGACCTGCATGCACAATTTGGCAGTAGGTAGGGGTCAGAATTAAAGTAGGCTAAAACTCTTTGGGCCACAGATAAGTTTTGAGTGGCTCAATTTCAAAGGAAAGATGTAATTAATGATTAAATTATCTGTCAAAAACACTTTTTGAAAATCACAATGCCTGATACCATATACAAGAATGAAGTCCAAATAGATATATGACCTAGGTATAAAGATGGATACTATAAACAAATTAGGAGAGCAAGGAATAGTATATTTGTCAGATTTATGGAGAATGGAGAAATTTTTGACTAAACAAGAGTTGGGAACATGATGAAGTACAAAATTGACAATTTCTATCACATTAAATCAAAAAGGATTTGCAGAAACAAACCCAATGCAACCAAGATTAGGAGGGAAACAGAAAACTAGGAAGGAATTTCTGCAATTAGCGTCTGTGATAAAGGCATCATTTCTAAAATATATAGAGAACTGAGTCAAATGTACAAGAATACAAGGCAGCACCCAATTGATCAAATGATGTGAACAGGGAGTTTTCAGAGGAAGAAATTAAAGCTATCTATAGTCAAATGAAAAAATGCTCTAAATCACTAATAATTAGAGATGCAAATCAATACAACTCTGATGTACACCATCACACGTATCAGACTGGCTAACATGATGGAACAGGAAGATGATAAATGTTGGTGAAGATGTGGGAGAGTTGGTACACTAATCTATAGTTGGTGGAGCTGTGAGCTCATCTATTCATCCTGGAGAGCAATTTGGAACTATACACAAAGGGCTACAAAAATGTTCATACCCTTTGACCCAGCAATACTGCTTCTAGGACTGTATCCCAAAGAGATCATAAAAACAGGAAATGGTCCCATATGTACAAAAATATTTATAGCAGCTCTCTTTGTGGTGGCCAAGAACTGGAAATCAAGGAAATATCCATCAATTGGAGAATGGCTAAACAAGTTGTGGTATATGAATGTAATAGAATACTATTATGCTGTAAGAAATGAACAGGAAGACTTCAGAGAGACCTGGAAGGACTTATAAGAATTGATGCTGAGTGAAAGGAGCAGAACCAGGAGAACTTTGTACACAGCAACAATTATACTGTGTGAAGAATTTTTTTTGTAGACCTTTACAGCAATGCAAAGACCTAAGAAATTTCCAATGGACTCTTGAGGCAAAATGCCTTTCACATCCAGAGAAAGAACTATGGAATTGGATCACAGAATGAAGCAGACTATTTTCTCTTTTGTTATGTTTTGTTTTGTTTTTGTGGCTTCTCCCATTCATCTTAATTCTTCTATGCAACCTGAGTAAGGTGAAAAAATGTATTTAATATGAATGTATGTGTAGAACCTACATAAGATTCCACTCCATCTTCAGGAGAGTGGGCAGAGGGGAGGAAGGGGGAAATATCTAAGATATATGGAAGTAATTGTAGAAAACTGAAAACAAATTAATTAATAATAAAAATATTCAATGGCCAACCTTGGCCCTCAAAAATAAAAATAAAAAATAAAAAAATAAATCTGTAGTTGAAAAAAAATAAATAAAAATCAGGACATAATCCAGAAACTGAAATCAGCAAGCACTTCCTTATAAAGACACCTTCCGTATAAAGACACCTAGCACCAATAATTTCTTTAGAAATCTGAAAACTGGGGAGGAGCCAAGATGGCGGAGTAGAAAGATTCACATATGCTAGCTCCGAAACCACAGTCCATGGATCTCCCGTAAAAAAAAACTCCCCCAAAATTCTGGAGAAGTGGAAGTCTCACAGAAACAGAGTGAAGGAGATTTTCATTCCAGAGAGTCCCGAAAAACCGACCCCAAAAGTCCGCTGCACACCAGAAGGGAGCGGAACCCAGCCCTGCCCTGGCGGCACAGCAAAAAGAGGAGCAGATCAGGGAAGGCTTCAGGGATGGAATCTCTGATGGTTGCAAAGGTCCCTCCACCCACAGATGCACAGCTCAGTGAGAGAGACTTCTGGGCTGCACGAGAGGGGAGTGGGGTGTCTCCATAACTCAAGCCCCCTCTGGGAGGCAGCTACAGAGGCAGCAACAGCCAGAGGCTCCCAGAGCAGGCGGGAACTTTGCAGGAGCTCCATTACTGAAGGTATCTGCATAAACCCCCTGAGGGAACTGAGCCTGAGAGGCGGCCCTGGCCCCACCTGAGTTCCAGAATTTCAGCTCACATTGAATAGCAGCTAGGACTGTTGCCAAAAGCCCTGAGGCTGGGGAACAGCATTTGAATCTCAAACCCCAAGGACTAGCTCAGCAGACCTAGGCCAGGGGTTGGAGAGGACTCTCAGAAGTCAAGTAACTGGCTGGGAAAATGCCCAGAAAAGGGAAAAAAAATAAGACCATAGAAAGTTACTTTCTTGGTTACCAGATGATTCCCCACTTCCTTTCTGCTGAAGAAGAACAATGCTTACAATCAGGGAAAGAAATAGGAGTCAAGGCCTCTGTATCCCAAATATCTGAAATAGATATTCAATGGGCTCAGGCCATGGAAGAGCTCAAAAAGGATTTTGAAAATCAAGTTAGACAGGTGGAGGAAAAACTGGGAAGAGAAATGAGAGAGATGCAAGAAAAGCATGAAAAATGGGTCAATATCTTGATAAAGGAGAACCAAAAAAATACTGAAGAAAATAACACCTTGAAAAATAGGCTAACTCAATTGGCAAAAGAGGTTCAAAAAGCCAAAGAGGAGAAGAATGCTTTCAAAAGCAGAATTAGCCAAGTGCAAAAAGAGGTTCAAAAGCTCACTGAAGAAAATAGTTCTCTCAAAATTAGAATATAACAGATGGACTTTCTGAGAATATAACATAATGACTTTCTGAGAAAC
>CM053771.1:123134325-123154803 GCA_028658325.1 Potorous gilbertii | reverse complement strand
TACTAGGAAATAAGAAATACAGGTAATGGGGAATAGAAAGTTATCTGGCCCTACGGGACAAAAGAGAAGATGGGTAAGGGAAGGGAGGGATGAAAGAAGAGAGGGCATATTGGTGATAGGGGAAATTAGAATGCTGGGTGTATTGGGGTGAGGGGAGGGGAGAATAGGGAGAAAATTTGGAAATGAATATAAAAATTTAAATAAACAAATTTATATTGAAATAAAAAAAATCTGAAAAGTACCTTAGTAGTCACCTTATTTTCTGAGTTTACTTTCTTGAAAAATCATTGTTCTCCACTGATATTTTTCAGCTATTTGAATGTTTTAGCTTTTCATGGGTGTCCAATTTGCTTAAGTCAAGATATTTTGAATGGAAATGGAAATGACGATTGTATTCCTTTGGAATAGTTATTACTTCTCAGCAAATAAGATATGCTATTTTAGTTCTTGTGTAAGTAAGTATCTATTTGTCTGCTCCGGATTAAACACTCTGTGTTCTGATTCGATCTTCTTTCTTTTTATTCCTTATTTTACAAAGTTACCCCCAAAACCTTAATGTTAGAATAAGAAAATCACCGCAGCAATAGTCCACATCTAAAGAAATACCAAATTGAATGTTTGACCTTAGAGAGAACACCAGACCCTCGTGTAACTTGGAAGACAGCTGTGCAGCAAGTGAGAGGAAGAATCCCTCCTATTCTTGCTGCATACCTCAAAACAGGAATCAGTTGCATTGGTATGTGGATGCACTCCTTTTGACCCTATTCAACTCCAATAATGACTGAAAACATGGCAAAAAGAAATGACTCCTCTTAGACTAGAGACAGATTGATAATGGCTGATCGCTGCAGGATCATGTGACAAACAAGAGAGTGTACTCATTGGCAACCCATCCATTAAGTTACACGATGGGCACAATAGTGACTAGTGAAAAAATAAGTTAAGTTGGGCAGAGACAAAGCATATGCTGCATCTTTAATTTCGTTTACATTCTCTACATGTTTTGTGGACTGCCCAAAATATTTTGGTGGGTTGCCAACAGCCCACGAGCTGTATGTCGTGTAGGCCTGCTCTATAGCAATAAAATAATAGGTCTAGGCCTCTCCTTCCCCCCCAAAATTGTTATATGCTTTAATAACAATATGGTATCCAGATCCAGAGCCATAAATTGAATACTGGTACCTGAAACCAATACACATGTTCAGGGGTTCTTGTCTGAGTCATGATTTTTGTTTTTGTGTGGCTGAGATAGGTTGTCATAGACAGAAGTAATGAAAGTTCTTGAGGCTGAGAATAAGTGTGGTAGAAGGAGGTATAAATAAGATGTGACATAGACTGTGGGCCAGGTACTGAACTTGCTGGGACTGGGGGTGAGGAGAAAAAATGTCTTGGAGGGCTATAAATGAGAGCAACAAGGATATAGACCCAGTGGAGTGGATTTTTAAAGAAGGGAATTGGTGACTAAATAACGGCAGCAGGGGTTCTGAGGGTGACTCTGGCAATCAACATGCATTTCCTAAGTGCTTACTATGATCCAGACGTTTTTCTAAGCCCTAGAGAGAGAGAGAAGGGGGGAAAAATTCCTGCCTTCAAGGAACATACATTCAAATGTGGTAAACAAGATGTAAATAACTACATAGATGCAAAATTTATACAGTATCAACAGAATATAATCTCAGATAAAAAAGAATTAGCAGAAGAGAGGAGTACCAGCGGATTATAGAAAGCCAGGATTATATCGGCATCTGTTGGTAATAGTCAGACTTGGAAAGAATGCCAAGATAAATGGAGTTTTCAAGATAGAGCTTGGTTTCTGTGAGAAGCAAAGGATGGAAGCAAGGTGAAAGGAAGAGGTCTACGTTGGATGTTTCTGTTACAAGTAGAGGAGGGTACCTCAGGGTATGATGGAAAGGGAAGGCAACAGAGGAGAATAAAGACAGAAATTTTGAAGATAGAAGAAAGCAGGTGGACCTCAAAAAATATTCTGAGTGCAGGTATAACCTTTATGGGATGGAGGGAAATCTGTTTCTTCTTTCTAATCCCCTGACTTCTATTGTCAGTGACTTCATACCTTCAAACTTTCTCAACCCTGTACCACTATGACTACAGTAATCTTCAGACCATGGCATAGAGGAAGTGGCATTACTGCTTCTCCCCCACTTCTACTTATCAGTGCCAGAGGCCAACCAGCAAAGCTAGAATTGCTTTTTCCTAATAGTACAATTGTCCTGATCAATACTAACAGCATTGATTGTATTTATATCCTGGTCTTACGTATTAGGAACATTGCATTATTTAGGTCAGGGGTGGAGAACCTGTGTCTTCGAGATCACATGTGGCCCTCTAGATCCTCAAGTGCAACCTTGTGATGAAATTCAAACTCCACAGAAAAAAATCCCCTTGATAACGACTGCACCCAAGGATCATATGTGGCCTTATGGGTCATCTTTGAAGTTATCGAAAAAGTTTTAGTTATCACCAGCAACTTATCTTGACAAAAAACTATTAGTGGATGCACTGCTTTATTTGGTGCTCTAAAGTCAGACTTGCCAGTTATTCCAATTACCTTTGATATTTTCTTTAGCATTACAATAACATTCCAATGCTATGGTGAATGTGACATCTTTGATGAATGTGACGTCTATTTGTGGGGTTTTTAAATATAAAATGTTGTATCTTTTCATGAAGTTGATAAACTTTGGCATTAGTGGTTGGAGCAAAGACTTGTATTACTATTGGTATTAAGTGGTTTGTCTGGTACGTTATTTAGTCATTTTTGAGATTACACCCCAGAATTGCTTTTCTCACCTTTTTATTCACTATGGTAGCTATTCTATTTCTTCTAAGAGATTCTTGCCCACAATAGTGTATGCAGTAATCATTTGAATTAAATTCTCCCATTCCCATCCATTTCACTTCACTGATATCCAAGATGTCAATGTTTAATCTTCCCATTCCCTGCTTGACTACATTCAGCTTGGCTTGGTTCATAGACATTACAGTCCAGGTTCCCATGCAATATTGATCTTTCTTCCTTTTGTCACCAGAAGCATAGACAGCTGAGCTTCCTTTTGACTTTGGACCAGGAACTTCATTTTTACTGGATCTACTTGTATTGTCTTCCAATCTTCCCCTGTAGCATATTGGACACCTTCTGACCTGAGGGACTCCTCTTCTGTTGTAATCTCTTTTGTTATTTTAATCTTTTCCATAAGGATTTCTTGGCAAAGACACTGGAATGGTTTTCCATTTCCTTTTTCAGTGGATCAACATTTTTCCAAACATTCTACTATGAACTATCCATCTTGGGTAACTCTGTATGACCTAGTTCATTCTTTCATTGAGTTAGATAAGCCTTTTTGCCATAAAAAAGCAGTGATCCAATTCTTAGCTACTGTTTAACTCCATTAAGCTTGATTGTGCACAGGTATATACAAATATAATATGGCACACATGTAAATAAAACAGACATGATCTTATATGGGGTATAGAAGTGTTTATCATTCTGATCACAAAAAATCACGTAGTCTTGTGCCCTAGGTTTTATTTATATATGTGAAATGAATGGCATTTTATGATGTAAGTTTTTGGGTTTTTTCTGTTATCAATTATCATTTCAGAGGGCATTTCTATTAACTTCATAAAGTGGAATATTGTCTATTAGATTGTTTTCTGTTTGGCTCCATGGGAGGAGAATTAGGATAAGGGTGTAGAAGCTATAAAGAGATGAATTAAGATTTGGTGTGAGTAAAAACTTGTTTTTAAGAATTTAAACCATTCAAAAGGACTTCCTTGGATAGAAGTAGATTCTCTCTCATTTGCTCAGTTGTAGTCTCCAGGCAAACCTGGGATGAGTGTAATGAAATTTATGCAGTTTTTTCTTCAGTTATGTGTTGATCTCAGAGGTTTCCTTACAACTCTGTATTTTTCTTCTTTTTCAAATCTATCCATTCTAAATAATGACTGAGTATGAGGGGGGAAATGAGGACCACTCTTTACACCCTCAAAAAATCTCAGAACTTGAGAGTTAATAGGACACCAATAGCTATCTAGTTTAGACAATTATCCAATGAAAAATAATAATTACTAAAGTATCAATCTATGTATCTCTTCGATCTGTCTTTTCATCCATTTGTCTGTTTGCTTGCTTGTTTAGGAATATTGTATGTCACTCTTTTGCCTGAAAGTACATGAACTACTTTATGGGCCTGATACCACTGTTGATTGGCAAAGAAATTTTTACTTGCTCTGTTTCACACCCTTTTTCTTTTCTTTAGGTAATGTGGTGTCCCCCCTCCCCAATGTTCCCATATGCTGACCAGAGTGAAACTTAGTCCAGACATTTGACCCTACTTAATACATAACTCATAAGCTCAAAAATACACTAGCCTCAGTTAACTTAGACTTGCATACATGTATCACCATTCCCACTCGTAACTTTTCTTCTACAAATACCCTCTTAAATCTGCCCACTGTGGCCATGCAGGAAATAGTCTAATCTTTCTTCCCAGTGACAGCCCTTCAAATGTGAGAAGCTTTTTAAGCTAATTATTTTATTATATGGGCTCCAGACCCTTTATCATTCTATTTACTCTCTTACCATCCATTCATTCATTCAGGACAGACTCCAGCTTATCAATGGAAACCTGAAACTGTGTTGCCCAGTGCTTAGCAAAATATTCTGGATGTCTTCTAACCAGGACAAAAATATATAAATGTTAGAAACTCTGCCTATATTATTGTGTCTTATTATGACACTTGGGTTTCTGGCTATTACATTACATTGTAATTGGGATTGGAGACCATGAAAACACCTAAGTATTTTCCACAGAGCTATTATAGTGTTCATTCTTTCCTCATCATATGAAATAACATTTGAGGTTGCTTCTTGAACCATTGTAAGACTTTATAGTTTCTTCCTCTATTGATTTAATCATTGTTGCTCATTCATTTCAGTGATGTCCAACTTTGTGACCCCATTTGGGGTTTTCTTGGCAAAGATCTGCAGTAAGACTAGCAGATTAACAAATGGTTCTAATACAGACATACTAATCTAAAGTTTTACTGACAACTTTGAGATAAACTGGATATGTTAATGAACTAATCCTAAGGTGGCACAGATAGTTACTTAGTCTGTTTCCCAAAAAACCTCTTCAAAATAAAACCTCATAGTCCTCCCCCACTGAGCATTCTTCCATTTCCATGCTGCTGAATACTCCCAACTCTAATCCTGGCTATATAAAGAATTATCTGTGCCTCTGGTTCTCTTTCCTCAACTCTTCCCTATCCCTGCCTACCTTCTTATACCACCTTAGTCCCCATTCCCATGACTGCTGCCTTTGCACTCTCCTCCACTTTTTCTCCTTTTCTCTGTTTTTTTCTGTGCCCCTGCACCCTCTATACCTTATTAAAGTACGATCACATCCCCACTTCCCACTGCTATTATGGTCTTTTCTGGTAAGTACCCAAAGAACTGGGTATGTTGGCCCCATTGAATAATTTCATAAATTATTTCTTTGTTAAAGTAAGAAGCTAGCAAACTATGGCTGTCAGGCCAAAACTGACCTGGGAGCATTTTTTTTTAAATTTAAAATGTAAATACCATTTTTAGTTCAAGAGTCATACAAAAATGAGTGTGGGGAAGAAATGTCTTCTTTGAACAATAGTTTGAAAACTCCTGATCTGAGTCACAGAGAAAAATATTCAACATTACAGGACGAAGCCTAATTTCATGGGATACTATGTTAGACATATCCCATCATGTCAACAATGGGCCAGTAACAACTACCCTTGGCATTTGAACATTCAACTAGTTCTGAATCAATCTAATTTTATTACTTTCTAGTCCTTAATTCTCCTCCACCAAAAGAATAATATGAAATGCTTTAAAAATACTTCATTACAAAAAAGGGAATAGACACAGTCTCTCACGACCTGTTAGTGAATTCACCATGCTGGCTTTTTTTGTAACTTGTTCCTTTCTAGCTGTTTACTAACAATGACTTTAATTATCCATTTGAGAATTTTCCCAGCAATCAAGCTCAAGCTGACATTTGTCACTTATTTTAAGTCTCAAAAATAAGTTCATCTCAACCATATGCCCTTGATGCCCTCTTTACTGATTTGTCCCATGTCTACCTTTTCACCTACTACTGTTTTCTCTTTCTGTCACTCTCCTAACCATCAAACCACCCCTTACAGCAAATACTTTTATTTTAAAGAGAAAAATACATTTATCAAAACCAATCCACATATGTTTTTATTTTATTTTTCATTTTTAACACAGTTCATATCACATAAAAAATTCCAACTTTTGATCTGGTGATACTTCTTTTTCAAGCATTTACAATATAGACCACAAAAGAATTTTTTAGACGTTAACCGAGACATAAATAATATTTGTGTGTGCTAACTTCACAAGCCCTTGACCTATTTATCTCCACGCTATTACTAAAAATTAAAGGAATCTAACTTATTGTTGTTGGTCTAAAATCCTAAGCCCATTAGCTTAATTTTAGATTTAGAGAAACACCTTGGGTGTTCCTCTACCAACAATCTATAATTTAATAGCTCTGGTATTAAGCTTACAAACTATTGACTATAGGAAATTGTCACTAAGAGTAGGGACATTGCAGGGAAACAATATCTCCCCAACTTCATGTCATTTCCAAGCAGGAGTAGATTGTCAACTTGCATTCAGTGAGGCTTAGAGTCTGCCAGGTGTCAGTGGAGAAATTGAGTTAGGAGAATCCTACATTAGCCCAGGCTGAACAGCTGCTCTCCCACCCTTCCTATGAGATCACTTTTTGCAGTTCATAGCAGCATCTCACAGGCTTACTGACATCATGGATTGGAGGCTCAGACTGCCTTTGTTGCTATCCATACCTGGAGTTAGACTTAGAAGAACAGTCAGTTAATAGTCCCACAGCATCTTAAAATAGCAAGTTTTTAACCAGGTTTCAGATATGATTATAATTTCACATTGGCTGAGGAACATCCTTTGAGGCAAGTCTAAAGAAATGCCTTTCTATACTTGTTCTAGTTCCTGCTTAAATAATTATCATAAGATCAAATTTACCATTAAAACCTTAACGTTTCCATCAATTCCAAATTTTACCCAAAGTTACCTTCTTCTAGGAAACTTAGACTAAAGTTCTTTTCCCCAAAATAAAGATGTCTCTGATTTAGTCTCAGTAATTGATTCAGTCAACTGTTTGAATCTTACTTATTTTTACCTCACTTTGTAACATGTCCATTTTTCCTCCCTGTCTCTCTCCTCCCCCCACCCCCTAATACCTTGCATTCTGATTGCCGCTTCCCTCAATGAGCCCTCCCTTCTATCACACTTCACCCTACCCTTATCTCATTTTTTCTCTTTTCTTGTAGGGCAAGATAAATTTCTAAACCTCATTACTTGTGTTTCTTATTTCCTGGTTATAGGCAATAGTAATTCTCAACATTTGTTTCTAATACTTTGAATTTAATCTTCTTTTCCTTCTTTCCTCCCTACCCATCCCACTGAGAAGGCAAGAAATTCAATACAGGCAATATATGTGTTGTTTTGCAAAATACTTCCTATATTGCCCTCTATCCTACTCTGTCCTCCCTTATTATTTTTATTCCCTCATTTACCTTGTCCCTTCCCAAAAGTGTTTTTATTTCTAGTTACTCCCTTCTCCCATTTGCCCTCCCTTCTATCATTCCCCTCACCCCACTTGTTTCCCCCTCTCCTAATTTCCTCTAGTGTAAGATAGATAGAATCACCTACCCATCAAAACTGAGTATAATATTTCATGGGAATAAATGGTCATTCAATGATATAGAGGACTTTTTAGCATTCATATTGATGAAAACACCACAACTGTATAGAAAATTTGACTTTCAAACACAAGAATCAAGAGAAGTATGAAAAGGTAAACAGGAAAAAAAATCATAAAAGACTTTCTAAAGCTGAACTGTTTACATTCCTACATGGAAAGGAAATATTTATAACTCTTGAATCTTTTCTCAGCATTTGGGTAGGTGAACGGATTGTATACACACACACACACACACACACACACACACACACACACACATAGACAGAGAGTACAGATTGTGTGGAATCAGAAGAGATGATATCCATGCAAAAAATAAAAATAAAAATTAAGTGGTGAGGGAGGAAAATACTGGGAGGAGGAAGGAAGAAATGGAATGGGACAGGAACTCATAAAAGAGATAAGAAAAATCTTGTTCAATGGAGGATAGAAGGGAGAAGGGGAGAGAGGAAAAGTGAAGCTACTCTCTCCACATATGGCTGAAGGAAGGAATAACAACATAGTTTTTAAAAGCTTTTGTTAACTGAAGTGTTCCACATACATGGACCCTAATCTCTAAAAGAAGTGGTAAGAGGATTCTTCTCATATTTCTTCTCCAGGGACAGCTTTATTCTTTCTAATTTCACAGAATTTGGTTTCAATTGTTTATGACTTTTGTTCTTTCCAATTTTATGTTTGTATTCTATATCTGTATTGTTTTACTGGCTCAACCTCACTTTGGACCAAGTCATTTAATTATTCCCCTGCCTTTCTGTTTTAATCATGTTCATTGTTTCTTAGAGCATAATAGTATTCTCCTTACATTTATGTACCACATTGCTTTTCTAGCACAGTTTGTATGAATTTGATAAGCTCATTTAACTTGTGGGTATCCTGAGATGACTGTCTGAGACTATAAGTTGCAGAGCAGGCACATAACTATATTGGTAGAATTTTTATTTTAGTATACATGCTTAATATTTCAGTTTCAGGCAATGAATCACAAAAATTATGATTTTTTAAGGGAATGCAGAAACCATTCAGTCTTCTTGAAAAAGAATCTCTCCTATAACATAGAAGAAAAAGTTTTATTCAGCCTTTACTTGGAGCCCTGAATTAAAGAGAGTGTTTAGTACCTGTGATAGCTCATTCTACTCTTGGCTAACTCAAAATATCAAGAAATATTTTTTTCCTGAAACATTCCTCCCTTTGAAATGTCCACACAATGTCCTCTCTTGTTCCCTTCCCTTTCTTCCTGTCTTGTCCTCTTCCTTCTCTCTTTTCTTTGTCTTGTCTCAAGCCTTCTTGGACTGGAAGTACTCACAGGGTGATCCCAATACTGATTGGCACAAAAGTTTTAGAATGTTCTTTTTTTTAACCGACAGTGGCCAGTTTATTCATTCCTAGGCAATCTAATGGTCTTCTGCTTCCCAGGAAACTACTAGATACAATACAGACACCTGATTGACTTTAGCCTTTCTACAACTCAGAACTCCCAAACTCAAGTGATCCACTATTCTCAACATGTTTATAGAAGAGGCTATAGGTATTCACTACCATACCCAGTTTTCCAGTTCTTCTTTCTGGGACCAAGCAGAAGAAATTCATGAAGAAAGCTACTATGTGTGCCCTGCCATCTTTTTCCAGGTTAACATCCCTGCTTACCTTAGCTGATTCTCATGGGACATGAATTCAAGTCCTTTTCCCATCCTTATTTCATTGCTCTGAGCATTCTCAAGTTTATCAATATCTTCGCTAAAAATATTTTTTTATAACTAAGTACAATTCTTCACATGCAATCTTGTCTGGCCAGCTTTTCTGTAATAATCTCCTTATTCTTAGAAACTATAACTATCTTAAAGTAGCCTGGATTGGTCTAGTTTTGTGCTAATTTTTGTATTTTTTTAAATAAATGGCTTGTGCAACTCTGCCAAACTCACTGAAGATAATTGCAGCCTATTTACAAGTATATGAAATCCATGTCCTTGACTGGTTTTGACAAGCTGCTGACACTGATCGACAGAAAGAAGTGAATGACTAAAATAGAGAGTAAAGAAGCTTTGCCAAGGGAAGATCTCTCTTAATGCATATTGTTTGAAATGAATCCATTTAAGTTAAGGAATCACTTTTTAAGTGTGTGCTTTCAACTGGAAACTTCAGGGCCTCTAAAACATAATAAAACTTTTTACTTACAATATTGAAGGATGAAAAATGGTATTGTAACCATTAATATTCTCACAGAATCAGAGAAATTTAGCTTGCTAGATTGTGTAGAGAAATTGAGCATAGTCGAGGCCAGAGCCCTCATTTGACAATTCAGAAAGCAAAGGTCAGGAAACAGAAGACAATCTAACCAAATTTAAAAAAAATCATTTCTTTGTCACCTCAGAGAATAACATGGATATATCTTATTAATCTGTCAACCTTTCTTCACTCTTTTCTACTAAAACTATGTCTATATGTGTGCAGTGACATAGTACTTATCATTAGCTGCATTAGTTACCTTGTATATAATGAAGATGATGAACTATCTTAGTTACTACTTAAAACTCTCCATATTTATCAAGTCAACCAATAATAACAAAAATAAACTGTGCACTTAAATCAGGAGACATAACAACGAGGCAATTTAAATACAATAATAAATGACTAAATAATAACTGTAGAGGAATCAGAAGGCTACACTTCTTGCTCACGCTTGGAATTCACCACTTCTCAATCAAAGTCTGATGTGCAAAGATTCAGCTTTGGGGCTGATGCAAATCATCAGCTTATGATGAACTATCCAATTAAATCAGTTCCACTGATTCAGCTAAAATCTGAAGGGGGTAGTAAAAGCACTCAAACAATATGGAGGAGCAGTTGTCATTTAAGGACAATGTCATGTACCATACTTATTTATGTCAAAGACTCAAAAGTCTATTTTCTTGAAAGCCCATTTTGAAAACTTGAATCAGGTATAGGAAGAATGATATATAAAAAAAATAAACTCGTGTAGTAAAAGTGTTTGTATGTATTTATAGAGAAAGGATTATATGTTCAAAAACATTCAGATCTGGGGGAGCACATATAAAAATAGTTCTGCTATAATTTTTCTGTATTTAGAATGAATGTTGGATTTCCAATAAGTTTTTCACAGGAGTGATTACTACTTCTTTTCTTTTTACACTGAAAGTTTATGATTGGATTAGGAAAATCATTTAGTATAGAAACTACAGCTCTTCTCAAGTGGTTCTAAAACTGAGATTGACTGACTGTGAAAAAGGCCCAGACTGCTAAGCTTCAAAAGAAGAAAAAACAGAGAGAATCGATGTATCTATGTTCAGTTTTTGCTCATTTTAATAGAAGAAAAAGACAAATGTTCTCTCCACTGGAAAGAAGATAGATGAGCGTGAGTATAGGTGGACATTTCCTTTACTTTGGTAGAATTGTAATAATAAACTGGCTGACTTTTCAGAATCCTGACTTCTGCCTGAGTAGATTTTATCAATGGGCCTGTCACCATGCTGAAATAGGGAACGTCTTGCTACGTTGTTTTATAAATCAATTTATCTCAGATGCATGTTGTCTCAGAAAAAAATGCATTTACAGCAGGTCTAAAATAGCATCCCACTTCCCAGTTAATTTTTAGCTGTATTCTTTGAATTGCCACATTTTCACCATGTCCCAAAGATATTCCTCCCTCAGTCTCATACTGGAAAGAGAGAGTTGTTATTGTCTATATCTAGAATACTGACAAGTTGTTTCAAAATTAGACATTGTTTTTGGTTGGGATAGAACCAATTTTCAGAGAGAAGATAGGTACTACCTGTATGATCGGATTGATGAGGAGTCAATTTTTTTCTAACTCCCCAGATAACTCTACTGTTCCTTTGTAACTGCTTCTTGAGTTCTACCATCACAATTCATTCCTTTGTGTAAAATCATTGTTCCTCAAACATTGTCTGCAAATTTGTGAAGTACCTTGGAAAGGGAATGAACATTATAGATTGTTAAATTCTTAGCAAATAAGGTAAACAGCAAGGAATAACATCTGAAAGTAGGGAGCACAGGCTAAGTGAATGAAATGTGACATGGAAAATTAATGCAGAGAAGTAAGGGGAGACAATATTCCAGACTACAGATCATGACTTTGTGGAAGGGAGACCCTGGTGAGACATGATGCTGCAGGAGGTACAACATGCATGAGCATGATGTCTCCTTACAACCATTGAACCAAATTTACCATTTCATAATTTGGTGAGTATTTCTTCATTAATGTTTTACATAATTTTCTCCTTCTAACCCTATCACTTAAATTTCCATAATGTACTTAATTTGGTTGGGTTCATCCTTTGTTACCAAAGAAGACCATGCCATCAAGGAAATGATGACATGACTTGCACTTGATTTTGTTTTGACTGAGGATGGGCTGTGCAAGGTCACCAACCTCACTTCTGCTCCGGAGTCATCTGAATCCAGTGACCAGGTAAACATCAGGATGACTGGAGATAACCCAGGATGCAATAGGAGACATAATGCTTTAGAGAATGTTACCAGGAATCAATAATACACGGAACTTGAATAACAATGACAATGATCTATTTCTACTTCTAATTTCAATGGCAATGGACAAACTCCTAGTGAAATTCCATTTTAAACTAATCAACACTTAGTGGTTACTTGAAATCCTAACATTTGTTGCTTCAAACCATCTTTCTTCAGTCTCTTTCCTCTCCCCTAATACCTCCCAACGGAGTTCATTCATGCTTAGCTTCCTTCAGTGATATTCTTAATGTACTTCTTAGAGGTCTCAAATAGTTGGCTTTTAAAAACTCTTGTTTTTGAATATTTGGTGAGGTCCTTCTTTCCAGCACTGGTGATGACCTCAATGTGAGTACTAATCTCTTGGAATTCATTCAAAAATGAATATCTTTTCTTCCCCTTCATTCATTCTTTATTTAAGAACTTCCATTGAGGGGAAATTTACTACATTCAAAAGCAGTCTTTTCCATTTTTAAATAGCTCTAATTGCTAAGAAGTTTATTCTTACATCATTTCACTTTATCTATTTTTAACATCTAATCCAGTGCTCTTCAATCTCTGATGCCTAATTAGACTGTTTCTAATCCATTTATACATGGTGCCTCTTTAGATAATATTTTTTAAAGTTAATTTTTTTCAAGGTTAAATTCCAAAGTCCATTTGAATTCTTGAAATCCCTTACCATCCTCGTTTTCCTTCTCTGGATATTCTCCTACCTATCAATGTCCTTCCTAAAAAGTGGTAGCCTGGAGTTGACACAAAACTGAGGTGTGACCTGACCAAAACAGAGTATAGAACATAATGCTTCCTTATCTCAGTGCAGGATAAGATCACATATGCTTTTTTTTGGATATATGGAGACATGGGTATATATACCTACATATCTATATATCTATATATAGAAATATATGCATATACATATATATACATAACATCTACATACCTATACATTATATGTGTATGTAGTGTGTGTGTAGTGTTTGTGTGTATATTGTGTATGTGTGTGTATGTGTTATTGGGCCATATTGAGTTTGTAATCCATTAAAACCCCTAGGTCTTTTTTTTTAGAAGAATTACTTTCTAACCATGCTTCTCTCTTGTATTTATGAAGTCAATTTTTTGAGCTATCAGTGCTGTAGCACTGGCTGTGAATTTTAACCTTAAAATATATGAAGACAACATTATAGCAGTAAGACAATTAGGGGATGGATGAAATATGAAGTGTTTTCTCAACTCTCCAGAATATCATTTAAGCGGGTAAGTCATTTTGTACAAACCTTTCCCGAAACAGCTTCATTACTCCTCCTGCCAGTCTAAAATGCCAAAATGCATTGATATAGACTTTATGAAAATAAGCAACTTCAGTTGCCAAGAGTTCTTCAATTTGTCCTGTTTTTTTATATTTATACATTATAAATGATGCCCATCACAGTTCCATTATTTATAACATTAAAAAAAGGGGAAAAAAAGGTGAATTAGGACCCAAAGCATGTATTTTAGTTTTCATAGTAAAACTTACATTTGTCATGGCCCATTAAAAACTCCATTAGGAATTTGTTTTAATTTGGTACTGTGGAATTTTAAAACACAACATTAAAAAGGTGGAACTGGGACATATGAAGATCTCCAGCTAAAATGATGAGCTTCACCCAGAATGATATGCTATTTTTACTGATGGTTGATGGTTTTACTGGTCTATTTAACAGATATTAGCATATTATTCCTCAACATATGCTAATGACTCTTCAATCAGTGAAGTCGATGTCAATTGTTTGAGTTTCCAAATTTTTTTTTGTAATGGAAATGATCCTCTACAAAATGTTAGCCACACACACATTCTCCGAAGGGGAGATAATTTTACTTTGCTCCTCTTGAGGTAGGAATGATGAAGCTGAATGGGAAAGAGATATTGAATTGTTCTACCAAGGTGTAATATTATACCTTTGGCTTACACATGACTAAAAATTATCAATTTGGCTATGAATGACATCAGGCATTTTCCATCTAGACTTAAAGTCCCAGCACCTTTCTAAGTGCTTTCTAGAAAATACACCAAAAAAGACTTTTAGGAACATTATTTATTGTTACTGTTCATCAGTTTTTGAAGAGGATCATTGATATACAGTAATGTGCTGACTCATACCTGATTTATATTTTAGTGAGGCAGACATGCAGTCTTCAACCTCACACTCTCTTCCAGAGTCATCCAAGTCCAAGGGTTAAACAAAAGTCAGGATGACTTGTGGTGGCCTGGGATGCAGTGCATGACCTTCATGTGTTTAGTTTCTGACAGCCCTGTTTCAGCCACCATCATGGCTTTTGGAAAAAATTGTTCTCATGTACCCCTTCTTCCAGAAGTCTTTACAAGCAGAGGCAAACCTCTCCTTAACTCACCTATGGGTTGGAGGCTTGTTAGTTACCCTCAATCCGGTTTAGCCCGTATGTTGAGATGGTTTACCAGTGTGTAGCCTCTCAATATTCTGTAACTTCTGGGAGTCACAGATAAGAGTTGGATGAGAGGTGGACCCAAAAGGGAGATAAGCAGCCTGAAAAGGACTGCATAAGCTCCTATACCAATAGTGCTAGTCCTCCCTGAATATCGCATACAACCTGATAATTTAATAAAGTAACAAAATACCTTCTAAAATTAACTGTATTATTTTATTTATTGGAAAATTATGATCATTTCTCAGCTTTGTATCCAGTTAAGAGGTAGTCATGTGTACTCTTGGCAGTAGCAGGGTAGAGTATTACTCTGTTCTCCTTTATTAGCCCCTGTTTTACCTAGGCTTATTCTGCAGGTAGCCCTTGATAGCCTACTGGTCAGCCAGATATTTCATTTTTGTTACAAAAGTCTATGAAGAAGTAGAAACACCTTTCGAGTGAACCCCATAGTACTCAATAAAAAATATTTGCCAACTCTGGATAATTTATATTTTACCAACTTTCAAATTTCTTCCACTTAGAACAACAACGTTCATAAGGAAGAAAGGGGAAAATATTTTCTCTTTCAACCAAAACTCCTCATTGCATATGACATATCAAAAAAAAAATCAACTCCATAAAAGTGAGAAAACTGAACAAAGAAGATGCATTATCAGAGGTTAATACAATTGGTTTGAAGATGGTTTATCAACAAATAATTTTGGATTCAAAGATTACTATTAAGCTTATTTGAGTTCATATCATTTGAACAAATATGAATGAGTTCAAAGTTGTATTTCTCTTGGTTATCTTGTGTTTCTGGTTTTGCATCTAGTTTACTATTGCTATTGGTGCTATTTTTAACAGGAAGAAAAACCTGGAGAATAGAGAAAGTAGAGGCCCATCATTGCCCCTCCTGCGCAAGATCTCAACATCCCTATGGTGACATTGTTGTGACACTGTCAAAATTTGTTCATTCTTAATTTGATTTTGTTACTACAAGATATGTCCCATTCAATCATGCTGACTTCATCTCTGTATCTAATTTCACTTTGCTTACACCCATAAATAAGGTCGACTGCTAATACATCGTTCCTTAGTAATCATTTTGACAAGCTGTGCAGATGTAATTTAAAAAAAATACCTTTTCCTCATTAAGCAACCTGTATAATTAAGTACAATCATAAGACTTAAAACTGGAAGGAACCTTATAAATCAACTTGCTTAACCAAACCCTCGTTTTATAAATAAGGCCTAGAGTGTTGAAATGACCTGTCCAACATTTTTCAGATAGTATCTAATCCAAAGTTTGAATCAAATATCTCTGATTACTAATGTAGAGATTCTTCTTATGACATCATTTTACCTTTAAAGATGGAACAAATAATATGGTTAACTATTTCAAAATACCCTATATTTTCATTATATTTTTTAAGATAATGAAATTCCTGGGGAAAAACTGTAAAGATTTATGGCAAATTCTCTTTATTTACTGTAAAGCATAAAAGATTAATCAAATTTTACCATTCCAATATTGATTGTGCCTTATGACAAGTAGAAGTGGAATTGAAGAAAACAGACATTCAGAAAATAGCTAGACTAGGCCAAATCAATGATATGGAGATGAGGTCTATTCTGGAAATACCACAAATGTGAAGGTAATGGCAAATTTCTCAATGTATCTGAAAGGGGAGAAGATACCAAAAACTTGGAAAGAAACCATCTTGGTTCATCTTCTTAACCTGAACGTCTGAGTAAGAGAATATTTGTAATTATCAACACATGGGCCAACCTCACTATCACTACAAAAGTATTTATAAGGCTAATCTATTAACCCATAGAGCACTTCCTTGGGGAAGGAGTAAGAATGAAATAATCAGGTTTTTGCCAATAAGATGCCATAATAAACACATCTTTTTACTTTCACAACTGACTAAAAGAGGGAAGAGAAGAAAAGATTTCATTATGTTTATTGTTTTGTGGCGTATAAAAACACAGACTTGATTACTACTTATTGGACTGGATTAATTTGGATCCAGTTTAATCTAATTCCCTTTCTATTGCACAAATCTCTTATAGAGTATCCCAACATCATCTAGCCTTGAACACAGCCTTCCCATTGGCAAATTTAAAAGATCTTGACTTAATTATTGTCTTTCTCCTAAAGTTCTAGCTAAATCATTTATGCTTCTCATGACTGCTTTAATCCTTTTGAAAGTTTTCCAAGTAATACAATCTCCCACAGTCATTCCCCATTGGGTAAGGCAGGGGAGACACTCAACAAGCTTGTGTTGTAGTAGAATGAAAATGGCCACAAAAGTCTATTCTGAGAAGAGCAAAATCACTCCATTAAAATTTTCTGGGCAACTTCAGCCCTCAATCTTTCCATCATTAAACTTTATTTTAATGAGTTAAATGAGAACCAGCTGGATAGCTAATTAGAGGAATTTACTTCCATAAAACTGGACATTTGTTGCTGTTAATGCAACAGGAAAGATTAAAGCATGTTTCTTTTTTGTTTTCTGTTTTGATATCCAGTGTTGACTGGTTTCCTGTAAATGTTGCAATATCCTTAATAAATAAAAACAAAACAAAAACAGTTTAAGATGAAAGCAGCTTATGTAATAAAAATACATTTTGTCAATGGGCATCTGTTCAATAACTGTTGTGTCTATGCGTGTGTGTGTTTGTGTTCTTTTTTCTGGTATTCTTATTGTAGGTGTCTTGTAGAAGATAATTGCTTTTTAGTCTGGCTTCATGAGTGTAGAAGAAAAAATCAAGCACATATAACTAAACAGCATCTGGTTTTTGTCATCCTTTTTCATCTAGTCCAACAATATATTGCAGGGTAATGGAACTGTCTCAATATTGTTACCAAATATGTTCTTTATTTATTGTTTTTCCTTGCCTGCCTGTATTTGGATTGTAGAGACTGTTTAACACTGCACATTCGCCCTAAAGAATAGTCACAATAGATAATGCCAGATTCTACCTAAAGATAGTGGAGAATAAGTAAGGCAATATTGACAATAAATGAAATAAGATGAGCACAAAAAAAGGTGGAGAAAAAGGTAAGGAACATTATCTTGCTGGAAAAAATAGAAAAATTAATGGTGAGAATGAAAATAATGTCTCAATCAAAACTGGTTTGTTTTTCTCTTAGTGAGGAACAATATACCAAGAGAATCAAATATTAAGTATCAAGGACATGATGCCATAGAGAGAAATAAAACCTCCAATATTACAGAGTGAATATCCAAAATTTAGTAATGTAGGCAAATTATTTTAGAAGCAATTCATGTAATTAGTTCAATTCCCTTGGAGTTATGCTAAATTATTGCATCAATATCCCTGTGTGAGGAGAGTGGCCAATATTTCATTTATCACCCATGATAAAACATGTGGACTAGATATTAGGTCTCTCTTCAAGCATGTACCTTGCCTGAAAAGAGCCAATAAAATATTTGATCAAGGATTCATATTATATTATTCATTGGACTTCATATCTTTTTAATCTTATTTTAACTGAGCTACACATATACGAAGAGCCATACCTTGAACACAAGAAATGTGTGTGTGTGTGTGCGTGTGTGTGTGCGTGTGTATGTGTGTGCGTGTGTGTGTGTGTGTGTGTGTGTGTGTGTAGGGAATGATTTGGTTGAATTTTCTTTAGGAAATTGAAAATGTCTTTTAATTAAGTCCAAGCTTGCTGTAAAGGTCTATATTTTTAATTCCAATATTCTCAGAGAGATATTGTATGACTGATAGTCATTGAATACTTCAGTCTTTAAGGAAATGAAGATAAGGATGACTACAAAGGTAATGAAGAGGTGCATGGTAGGTGTAAATGAGGTGAAATACATTATTAATAAGCAGTTATCCTAGAGAGTAAGTATAAATTATGCCATCAAAGAAATGAATAATTTTTTAAAAAGATGAAAACAGGGGGTATAACAAGTAGATAACATATTCTAAATTGATTCCCTTTTCAAGAGAATGAGGAAGACCATTATTACATAAGGTGACTCTCCTATAATGAACTTGCGGGAAGATATCACTGAAAAATGAACAGGTACTTTCCATCCTTCTCTAACAGAGACTCCTTCCAGAAACTTGGAGTCAAAAGTTTGGCCACTTTGGGGGATTCCAAGCTAAATATCCAAGGCCTGACCCCTTTCCCTCTAAATATCAGTTTCACAGTGAATCCACATAGTGAATGGCAAAAATAATGTATTTATTTAAATTGGTATTGTTGTGGTACCAATTAAAATAAATTTAAAGACATATATATAGATAGATCATCTAATTTCTGTTTTGCACCAACTTAAATATGCATACATAATAATAAACTATGAATATATAATTTAATAATAAATATAATTGGGCAATATGTAATTTATAAATAAATAAAATTTTATATGTATGTGTGTATATAATATATAATGTAATATATACTATATATTAAATATGTGTATATATATATATGTAATGAGTTTATATGTATGTATATCTCTTTATCTATCATAGTGGGATTGGACCTGAAGAGATCAAGACCCCTTTGATTTTAAACACACATACTCACACATACACACACGTAAATATATTTGTAATGTAAATTACATGTGTGTGTTGAAACAGAACTTTTTTTAATGCTAATTCCAGTCCTAGTTCTTTTTCCATATAACTACAGTTGTTCAGTTATTGATTTGAAAAGATTATTCAGAATTCCACTACTCCTTTTCCCTCCCCCCCAATAGTTAAAGCTTGTAATGAAAAACTGTACCAAATGAATCTTTAAACAGGTCACTTTATTTTTGTTTGTCAATCTTGCAAGGATATAATGTTTCCCAGAAGAATTAATGTTTTTAAAGTACATTAAGATATTCAGAGTAAGTTTGTCGTATGTACTCAGAATTTCATTATTTTCATCTTGTTTATTAATAGCTAAATCATTAGCTGACTTTTGTTTGCAAAAGCATTAAGGTCAATGAATATGCATATAATAAAAGAAAGGAGACTAATTCAACCAGTGCTTGAGGCATACCTAGGAAGAAAGGAAAGGACCCTTTGGATCCCTGAGAAAGATTAATCTCTGAGTAAGGAAATGAATGAAAAATTTGATATAATTATAACTAGTTCTTTTTGCTATAATTACATTAGGTTTGTGGTGGTACTAGAAAGTGTGCAAACAAAGCAAATTTGGTGCTAAAACCCTAGCTGCAGAATAAATTATTTTTAAATTTAAAAAAATAAGAAGACATTTCTGAAAAATTTTTCCTCCTATTATTGTAATTTAACATGAGGGATCAACACTTACTATGAAGGAACACTCCTTTCTTTGACCTTGAAATGATACCTGGGTTTACATGTTCCTGCAGAGTCAGTGAGTCAGTTACAGGCATGGTATTTCTCCTCTGCTATATAAGCCTCATAATGGTTTCTCATCATCAGACATTCAGGTGTTCTCTTGGCCCTGAATATTTCCTCAATCATGCAATGAAAATATCACATCCATCAATATTTCAAATAGTTCTTTTATTTTTGAATTTTCCTTTAAATCTCCAAATGACAAGGTGAAAGGAATTAAGGCATAGCCAACTGGTCAACATAGTTCTTTTCTTTTGTCCTTTCCTTTTCCTTTTCCTCTCTTCTTTCCCTCCCCTCTCCTCCCCTCTCCTCTCCTTTCCTCTCCTCCCCTCTCCTCCCCTCTCCTCCCCTCTCCTCCCCTCTCCTC
>CM053771.1:123109660-123133825 GCA_028658325.1 Potorous gilbertii | reverse complement strand
TTTTCTCCAGTGAGCTTTTGAATCTCTTTTTCCATTTGGCTAATTCTGCTTTTGAAAGCATTCTTCTCCTCATTGGCTTTTTGAACCTCTTTTGCCAATTGAGTTAGCCTATTTTTGAAGGTGTTATTTTCTTCAGCATTTTTTTGGGTCTCCTTTATCAAGGTATTGACCCGTTTTTCATGCTTTTTTTGCATCTCTCTCATTTCTCTTCCCAGTTTTTCCTCCACCTGTCTAACTTGATTTTCAAAATCCTTTTTGAGCTCTTCCATGGCCTAAGTCCATTGGATATCTATTTCAGATGTTTGGGATACAGAGGCCTTGACTCCTATGTCTTTCCCTGATGGTAAGCATAGTTCTTCCTCATCAAAAAGGAAAGGAGGTAACATCCGGTCATGAAGAAAGTAACTTTCTATGGTCTTATTTTTTTTTTCCTTTTTCTGGGAATTTTCCCAGCCAGTTACTTAACTTCTGAGATTCCTCTCCACCCCAGCTTAGATCTGCCCAGCTAGTGCTTGGGGTCTGAGATTCAAGTGCTACTCCCCAACCTCAGGGCTTTCAGTGGTGGGAGGGACTGTTATTCAATGTCAGCTTAAGTTCTGGTGGTCAGGTGGGGGCAGGGCCACCTCCCAGTCTCAGTTTCCTCAGGGGGTTTATATGGAGACCTTCAGTAATGGACCCCAGCTCCTGCCTGCTCCGGGAGCCTCTGGCTGCCGACTGCCTCTGCAACTGCCTCCCAAGGGGGCCTGAGTTATGGAGACACCCCGCTGCCCTCTTGGCCAGCCCAGAAATCTCTCTCACCAACCTGTGTATCTGTGGGTGGAGGGACCTTCGTGACCGCCGGAGATTCCATCCCTGAATCCTGCTTGGATCTGCTCCTCTAGGTGCCACATGACCAGAGAAGGGGTGGGCTCCTTTCCCGTCCAGTGTGCGATGGACCTTTTGGATTGGTTTTTCAGGGCTCTCTGGAACAGAAATCACTTTAACTTCATTGCTGTGTGGCTTCCACTGCTCCAGAATTTGGGATTTCTTTTTACAGGAAATATATGAGCTGTGGGGTCGGAGCTAGCATATGTGAATCTTTCTACTCAGCCATCTTGGCTCCTCCCTTAACCCCTTTTAATCCAGTTTCTTCGTTTTTCACTGTACAGTTGTAATCCCCTCAGTTCCAATAGACTTAATTATCACCTCTATGCTGTTTCTCAAATTTACCCATCCAACCCTTTCCCTACACTTAGAATTGGATGCAGAAGATCTCTGTTTGCTGCCAATAATTCCGACTATCTTGGGACAATTTACAGAAAAAGTTAATTTTGAGAAATTGATCAAAGGAACCAGGAGAGGGAGTGGTTAGTACATCTCTGCCCAATGGAAGCCTCAAGCTTATGAAAAACCCCTTAGGGACAGCACCTCTAAATAGAAATGATCTTTTTTGTCTGTATTTCAGGCAGAATCACAGGTCATTGCTTCTTTTTTTCCATTTTATTTAGTATTTTATTTTTCCCAGTTATATGCAGAAATAATTTTGACATTCATTTTTAAAACTTTGAGTTCCAAATTATTTTTCTTCCTTCCACCTCCCCACCACTACTCCCATTGAAAAGGCAAGTAATTCAATATAGACTATACTTCATAGTCATGCAAAACATTTCCATATTATTCATCTTATGAAAGAAAACATAAACCAAAAAGAGTTTCAAGAAACGTGAATTTAAAAATGTGCTTCAGTATATATTCAGACTCCATCAGTTCTTTCTTTGGGGAGGGATAATATTTTTCATCATAAGTCTTTCAGAATTGTCTTGTATCATAGTATTACTGGGAATAGTTAATTTATTCAGGGCTAGCTAATTGTCTTAAATATTTCTGTTAATTTGAATACAGAACATTTCACTTTGTATCAGCTCATATACATATTTCCAGGCTGTTTTCTTTTCCTGAAAGAGTCATACTCATCATTTCTTATATCATAAATATATTCTAACATAATCACATATCATAAATTGTTTAGCCATATCTCAATTGATGAAGTTTCTTCAATATCCAATTGTTTTTTTTAACAATATGCAAGAGTAGCTATAAATAGCTTCATGCCTACAGATCCTTTCTCTTTTTGTTTTTTATCTTTTGAGATACAGACATAGCAGTGGTTTTGCTAGGTCAAAGGGGCTATATGATTTTTATAGCCCTTTGGGCATAGTTCCTACCTGCTGTACAGAATGGTTAAACCAGTTCACAATTTCACCAACAGTGCATTAGTATCTCATGTTTTCCAACATTCCCTCCAACATTTGTCATCTTCCTTTTCTGTTGTATTAGTCAATCTAATACACATGAAGCAGTATCTCAGAATTGTTTTAATTTTCATTTTTCCAGTTAATAGTGAGAACATTTTTAATATGATTATAGATAGCTTTGATTACTTTATCTGAAAATTATTCATAACTTTTGATCATTTATCAAGTGGGGAATGGCTCTCACTTTCATAAACCTGGACTCAGTTCTCTAGATGTTTGAAAAATGAAGCTTTTATCAGAGAAACTTGCTTCAAAATTCTTTGAACTAGTTGTACTTAGTTTTAACTGTAGTTTCCTCCCTCCTATTCCCCCATTTATTCTATACTCTCTCCTTCTATCCTCTCTCCTCAAAACTGTTTTGTTTCTGACTACCCTCTCCTCTAATCTTCCTTCCCTTCTATCACCCCTCCACTTTCTTATCCCCTTCTCCTCCTACTTTCCTGTAGGATAAGACAGATTTCTATACTCAACAGAGTGTGTTAGTTATTCCTTTTTCAAGCTAATTCTGATGAGATAAGGTTCACTCACCAACCTTCCCCCTTTGCCATCCATTGTAAAAGCATTTTCTTATCTCTTTTATGTGAAAAATTTACCCCATTCTACCTCTCCCTTTCCCTTTTTCCTAGTACATTCTTTTCTCACCCCTTAATTTTATTTTTATGATATCATTTATTCATATTCAGCTCATATCTGTACCTTCTGTGTATGTGTGTGTGTGTGTGTGTGTGTGTGTGTGTGTGTACTTCTTTTTAACTACCCTAAGAATAAGAAAGTTCTTATGAACTACAAGTGTCATCTTCCCATGTAGGAATGTAAATTATTAAATTGCTTATTATTTCCCTTTCCTGTTTACCTTTTCATGCTTCTCACAAGTCTTTTATTTGAAAGTCAAATTTACAATTCAGCTCTGGTCTTTTGGTCAAGAATACTTGAAGATCATCTATTTTTATTAAATATCTATTTTCCCCCAAGAATCAGAACAGTTTTTCTGAGTAGGTGATTCTTACTTGTAATCCTCACTTGTTTGCCCTTCATAATATCATATTCCAAGCCCTTCAATTCGTTAATGTAGAAGCTGTTAAAGGTTTTGCTATCCTGACTGTGGTTCCACCAAACTTGAATTATTTCTTTCTGACTGCTTGAAATGTTTTCTCCTTGACCAGCAAACTCTGCAATTTGTTTGTAATATTACTGTCAGTTTTCATTTAGGGCTCTCTTTTGTGAGGTGATGGGTGAATTCTTACAGTTTCTATTTTACCCACTGACTCTAACATATCAGTGCAGTTTTCCTTAATAATTTTTTTAAAAGATGGTGTCTAGACTCTTTTTTTATCATGGCTTTCAGGAAGTCCAATAATTATTTTTTAAATTATCTCTCCTGGATGTATTTTCCAGGTCAGTTGCATTCTCAGTGAGATAATTCACATTATTTTCTCTTTTTTTCTGTTCTTTTGGTTTTGTGTTATTGCTTCTTGATTTCTCATAAAATCATTAGCTTCTATTTGCTTACTTCCTTTTTTTTAAGGAACTATTTTCTTCTTTTGTACCTTCTTTTTCCATTTCGTCAATTCTACTTTTTAAGTTTTTTTTTCTTCAGTGAATTTTTTGTGCCTCTTTTTCTTTCAGCCAATTCTGCTTTTTAAGGTTTTCTTTTCCACATTATCTATTTTTATAGCATTTGGCCTAGTCTGCTTTTAAGCTATTATTTTCTTCATTACTTTTCTGTGTGTCTCTTTTACCAAGCTGTTGACCCATTTTCCTGATTTTCCTGTATCACCCTCATTTGTCTTCCCAATTTATCCTCTCCATCTCTTACCTGATTTTCAAAATACTTTTTAAGCTCTTCCATGGCTTGAAATCAATTCATATTTTTCTTGGAGGCTTTGTATATAGGAGGACTGCCACCTTGGTCTGTGACCTGAACCCAAGTATAGACAAAGCAACAAAGGCCTGCATCAGTGCTGTTGAAGAGCCCACTTTAATCTCCTTCTAACCATTTGTTTGACTCCCTCACCATCTGTACACTGAGAGCTCCATAAGCAGCTACTGCTCCTGCTTATTCTGTGTCTCTCAAAGCCTGCACCTGGATTGCTAGGGCTCAGTCTGTGCTGGCCTGTACTGGAGTATGCTTCACTCTCTACCAGGTTCAACAAACCTTTCCTGCTGGACTTCAAAGTTGTCTTTGACTGGAAAATTATTGAAGTCCATTATTTTGTAGGTTCTGATGCTCCAAGGATTGTTTTATGGCATCAGTTAAAGGTGTTTAGAGGTGCTTGGGGGAGAATTAATGGGTGTCTTTGTCTTTTCTCAGCCATCTTGTCTCCAGGTCATTGTCTCTTAATGAATTTGATTGATTTTAATCTTCTATTTATAACACAAATATATATTATTTTTTATGAATATTTTCAACTAATCATAAAAAGTATCAAAATAAATTTTCATAGAAATAACAGTGCCATACATGTCATGGAAATGAGATGTTTACATCTACAGTGGGATCTTTAGTCAAGCAGTATCACTTGAGGTGCTTACATGGAGATTCTTTTCCAATTATTTTCAAGGGGGGAGGGGAATCTCCTTTAACTATGTTAACCTAGGAAATACAGAACAAGTGCCTTCAAAAGACATCTTCCTTTTTATCAACAAAATCGTGCTAACAGCTGCAGCTATTGTTAGTTGTATACAGATGATAAATTGAAAGGAAGAGATCTATCTTGTTTCCATTGAGAAAACATAAAGCTGAAATTACTTCTTTATAGTTAGTTTACATCTCATTCAACAGAGTTGAAGGGCATTATAAATACCAAAATACTTTGCCCTGGTGTAGTCAGTGGTAATATCTCTCTTGTGAAAACACCAATATAACATAAAATAAGTTGTACAATGATATTTTGTAACCCTTAGCTTTGAGATTAGCAAATCCCAACTCATAAATGACTTGTAAATAATTAATTCCAAAATCTGTTCAGCTCCCAGAGCACACAGGAAAGAAAAAGACCTCACTTTGAAAGCAAAATATATTTTTTTAATGTTTTACAAAGGCCTGAGCCTTTAAAACAGTACAATAGATCAGAGTGGAATGTGATACTAAGAGGTGGAGAAAATGAATGGAGTTATACTGAAATGGCTTTTATATGGTCTTATTCTGCTTTAGTTTACTTCTGGGCTTGCTATTAACCAGTCCAAATGTCTAATGTATGCCTGGCACATAGCTAAATTTTAGTCAGCAGTTTCTGTTCTCTGCTCCACATATCAGGATAAATCCTGGAATTTGTGTATTGCTAACTGTTTTTAACTTTGCTATTCCACAGTGGGATTAAAGCACCCTAAGAGCTTAATATTCTCCCATTTAAGTGAGTAAATTAAAATAGGTTTAGTTAAGAGAGGATTTAGCTTCAGTGGTTCTTTGAATATAAACTAAAACATATCACAATATCTTGGAGTTCATTTTGCAGCATTAGCAACTCCTATTCAGCTCTTCCAATGACTGAATTTTTAATAGAATATGTAGTATGTTATCCCAAAATTTCCAGGCACTGAAATTGGAGAGCAAAAGAAAAGACAGAAGGTTTGCTACTCTTAAACAGCACATAGCCAATGTTCTCTAACATTGTTTTTGCTAAGAAATATAGCCCTCATTCTTTAAAGGATTTGCTACATTTTTAACCTCTAAATTAGCCAGGACTCTTCTATTTGTGGAATGCTATAAAACTCTCAATCTCAATGTCAAAGAAGTTATTGATTGGAGTAAGTCATGGATCATGGTATCTCTGGGTTATATGTCATAAATGGCTGATCTCAAAATTCAAAATGGCTCCTCAAAGTCTGGCAACTACCATGTTTTCTACCTCTCCCCCGAGCCTTCCTCCTAAACTCTGAGAATGTCTTGTTCTAATTTATGTAGCCAAAGACCTTTCAGAGAACATGTAGTCTAATCCCTACATTTTACATGTAAGGAAATCATATCTGAGTGTGGTAAAAAATTTCTTCCCTAAAGTTAATTCAATTAAAAAAATAAATTTAGCAACCATTCCATAAGAGATGCCATACTATACATTTGTGATAAAAGAAGCAAAAGGAAATAATTCTACCCCTCAAAAAGTTTACACAGTTTTATAGGGATGCTAATGGTATACAAGTAAATAAATACAAAATACATATAGATGAATACAAAATTAGTCAGTAGAGGAAAATGTATTAATAACTGGGAAGATCATGAAAAATATCCTTTTTAGGAGATGATAAAAAGAAATATATTATACCACGCAAAAAAATGGTACATAATCTCTCATAAAACAGTAATAGAAAGACTATTCAGTGGTAAAGGAAAAAAAAAACAGAAATCCAGATTCTTAATCTGCAGCCATTTCCACAGCACTATAATGCTTACAATCTTGAAAGAAGTATAATTTAATATTGTTTCCCTCTTCACTTGAAATATTGATGGATGTCCAAGTCATAGCCCTAACATTTCCATCAGAAAATCCTTCCCACTAAAATATCTATGCCTCACAAGTAAAGTACCCTTGCTACTGGGAGTGGCAACAAAAATGATCCATTAGAAAACATTTATTAGGCACCCACTATATGCTAAATCCTGGAGATACAAAGGCAAAATTTCTGTCCCTTCCTTCAAAGAGCTCAGATTCTAATGGAGGAAACAGTGTGCAGATAAATTGATACATAAAAGATATATATAGAGTAAAAAGAAAATAATCTGAGAAAGGAAGACTAGCAGCTTGGGAAAGTCTTTCTTCAGAAGGTATGATTTCAATGAAGCTCTGAAAGAAGCCTAGTAGGTTAAAAAGGTTGAGGTAAGTGTATATAACTATCAACATCCCTTACCAAAAGCCTCTTTAGATTGCAAGACTTTAGGAAAAAGAATAATTTTTTTTCCATTGAAAAACCAGGGTGATCTCTTCTCTGTGGTACATTTGCAACAATGTCACTATTGCTACGCTAGAAACAAATGACAAATATTCTCAATCCACATATTCCTACCTTAGTGTAATACATGTATATCAAATCTTCAATTATATTGAATTTTAAAGTATCTCATTGTGGCATTAAATATGAAAAAATGAAAGTGGTTGGTAATATGCCTATATTTGAATTAAACAGTAGAGCAAAAAAGTTAAATAGACAATGCCCTGGAGGTGGAACCAAGGTAGCAGAGTAAAAGGTAGAAACTCATCTGAATTCTACCAAATTCATCTCCAAATAACTTTAAAATAATGCCTCAAACAGAATTTTGGGGCTACAGAACCAATAAAAACTTAAGGTGAAGCAATTTTCTAGCCCAAGACAATTTATGAGGTCAGCAGGAAAAGTCTGTCTCACCAAGGTAGGGTTAAGGTCAGGAGCCCAGTACAACATAGGCTATGCTCTGGCAAGTCAGGAGTAAGCCTGGGAAGTGGCTACATTAGAAGCAGCATCAGCTTCAGGAACTCAGCTCACAGATAGGAAGTGGGTTGTACAACTAGCTAGAAGAAGATTACAGTGGAACTTTTGCTGGCATTGGGTACAGGATGATATTGCATCAACAATAAAAAGTTCTGGGTCACAGTTCCTGGTTGAAGGGGAAGCCACAGGGGATCACAGTTGCAGGGCAGAAAAGAGCACTAGTGCTTATAACTGTAAAAGAGCAGAGACCTAAGACTCATTTCCAGGGAAATAAGGGGGGATAACATTTTCAGGGTCAGAGTTCCAGGTAGAGAAAGTACTTGTGATTGCCCACAGATGAGAGCACAAACCAAGTATGAACTGACAACAGCCCTCCTTAGATCATTCCAACCTGGAAGAACCTAATACTTATAAACCCCCAGAAATAACTCTGCAAAAAGCAGCACACAAAAAAATAATAATATTTGGGACAGTGCCCCCTATACCCTGGGAGCAGAGGTCACTTTTAACATAAAGTAAAAAAAAATCAAGAAATAGAGTGGAAAAATGAGCAAACAGAAAAAGAAAAAAAACTGGAATATAGAAAAGTTACTACTAGGGAAAATCATGAGACAAACTCTGAGGAATATAATAAAGTCAAAATAACTATGTGAAAAGCCTCAACTAAAAATATGAATTGGTCTCGGGAAAAAAAAGAATCCTGGCATGGATCAAAAATATTATGAAAATCATATAAGAGATAGAGAAAATATTAGAAAAAAGAAATGAGTGATGCTACAAAATTATGCAAAGAAACTCAATAGCTTAGTAAGAAATAAGCACAAAAATAATAAAGAAAACAGTATTTTCATATTTGACTATTATAAATGCTTAAATTAATTATAAAGATCACATGAAGAAAGATGTTATCTACATTCAGAGAAAGACATGATAAATAGAGTTATGTATAGAATGATTTTACTACATATGCATATATAGTCTCTGAAGTTGAGATGTGATAGTACGATCAATTCTCTGCTGCCTGTGCTAATTTTGACCTAATAATTAACCCCAAGAAAACACATGTTTTCCATCAGTGACCACCACACCATCCATACATAGAACTATCAGTTACAACAAATGGAGAAGTTTTGAATCCGTGGATAAGTTTGCTTACCTTGGCAGCATACTTTCCAGGCATGCACACACTGACAATTAGGTAGATGAATGCATTGCCAACAACAGCTAGCTCAGTTTTGGGGAGGCTCCAAAAAAAAGTTTGCCAGAGAAGAGGTATTAGACTGACTAACAAACTGAAGGCCTACAGAGCCTTTGTATATAACCTCATTGTTATAAGCTTGTGAAACATGGACAATCTACTAGCACCATGTCAGGAAACTAAATCTCTTCCATTTGAAGTGTCTTAGGAAGATTCTGAGGATCACCTGGCAGGAAAAAATACCAGACACTGAAGTCCTTGCTCAAGCTTAACTGTCAAGCATTCATTCAAACTGTGCTTCAGAGAGTGTAACTCTGATGGGCTGGTTACATTTTTCAAATGCAAAATGTATGCTTGTCAAAAAAACTACTTTATGGAGAACTCACATGAGGCAAGTAATCACATGATAATCAGAAGTGATACAAGAACATTCTCAAGGTCTCTGTCAAGAACATTAGATTTGACTGTGTGACATAGGAGACACTGACATAGGACTGCTCATCATGGCATGCTCACATCAGAAATGGTGCTGTGATCCATGAGCAAAACAGAATTGAGACAGCACAAAGTAAGCACAGAATGCATAAATTTGGCATATTCACCCCAAATATTCACATGGACTATCTGTGCCCAAGCTGTGTTAGAGCATTCTGAGCTTATATTGATCTGATCAGCTACAATTGGACACACTGAAACTTCACTTTATCATGGTGATGTCATTTTGATCTTCTTTGTAAATGAAGGACAACAACAAACCAAACAACTAATACATTATAGATGCAGATATATATATACATATATATATATATATATATATATATATATATATATATATATATATATATACATATATTTGTGTTTAATGGTGACCAACTCTAGGGTAGTGGGGGAGAGAAGAAAATAATGAGAAAGGAAATTCACAGAATAACTTTGCTGTATATTTAAAATAAATAGCAAATTATAAATAGTAGAAAATACTTGTTTTATTCCGTAATTTAAAAAAAATAAAATTTTTTAATGTCAATAATAACTTAAAATCAGAATTGGCCAAATGTTAAATAAAGCATAAACATTCACTGAAGATAAGAAATCCTTAAAAATAGGAATTGGTCAAAAGGAAAAAGAAGAATAAGTTTTCACTGAAAAAAACATCATTTAAAATTTTAGAATTGGGCAATGGAAGCTAATGACTCCATTTTACCAAAAAACAGTAAAACAAAATCAAAGGAACAAAAAAAGTAGGAAAAAATGTATAATATATTATTAGAAAAACAACTGCCCTCGAAATTCAATCACAGCGACATAATGATTGTCTGAAAGCCATGATAAAAAAAATATTCTAGACATCATGTTACAAAAGAAATTATCAATGTAGACTTTCCTGATATACTGGGATCAGAAGGTAACATTGTAAGAATCCATCAATTGCCTTCTGAAAGCGATTCCAGTGAATTATAGCCAAATAAGAGTTAAAGTGTGTTATGGGATGTAAAATGTACAATTTGGTTCATAACTTTCCTGATATACTGGAATCAGAAGGTAACATTGTAAGAATCCATCAATTGCCTTCTGAAAGCGATTCCAGTGAATTATGGCCAAATAAGAGTTAAAGTGTGTTATGGGATGTAAAATGTACAATTTGGTTCATAACAAATTAAAAAGATACTTCAGAAACAAAACCAATGCAGTCAATATTAAAAGGAAATCAGTAAATGGAAAGAATTTATAGCACATTACTATCACAAAGATCTCATTTCTCAAATATATTGAGAACCGAGTCAAATTCCCCAACTGATTATAGTCGTAAATATGATATGGATATGGTAAAGGCAGTTTTCAGAAGAAATCAAAGCTATATATAGTTATAATAAAAATAAATCTCTAAATAACTATTGATTAGAGAAATGAAAATTTAAAATTACTTTGAAATGCCATCTTAAATCTATCAAACTAGCTGATATGACAGAAAAGGAAAATGACAAATGTTGAAGATGTTGAAAAATTGGGACACTAATACACTGTTGGAGGTTGGTAGTTGGCTAATTGGATAGTATCCTGGACCTGGAAAGAGGAAATCTTGAGGTCAAATTGAGCCTTAGACAATCACTAGCTATGTGACCCTGAGTAAGTCATTAACCTCAGTTATTTTTTAAATTTATTCAGGAAAGGAAATGGCCAACCACTCTTATATCTCAGGCAAGAAAACTCCATACAGGGTCACATAAAGACCAACATGAATAACTTGCTGAACTACAACAACAATTCAATGATAGTTGACTTGGGAATGGATGCATCCACTCTCATGAGAAATCTGGAACTGTAATCAGGGGGTTATAAACTGTGCATATCCATTCACACATCAACACCAATGTAAGGTCTGTCTCTCAAAGAGATCAAAGAAAAAGGAAAAGTACCCACCTGTACAAAAATATTTATGCTATTACTTTGTTTGCTTTTGTTTGCTTTGCAAAGAACTAGAAATTGATGGGATGCCCATCCAGTTGGGGAATAGCTGAACAAGTTGTAGTAAATGTGATGGAATAGTATTGAACTATAAGAAATGACAAGAAAGATGGATTGCAAAAAAAAAAAACACTAGGAAGACTTCAAAGAACTGAAGCAAAGCAAAATGAGTGGAACATTATACACAGTAACAGCAATATTACACGATTATCAATGAAATAATCAACATAGCTTTTCTCAGCAATACAATGATTCAAGATAATTTCTGAAGGTCTCATTATGAAAAATGCTATCAATCTCCAGAGAAACAACTGAGGGAATCTGAATGCAGATTAAAGCTTATTTTTTAAATTTTATTTTTCTTGGTTTTTTCTGTTTTATTTTGCAACATGGCTAATATGGACATATTTTTTGCATGATTACTCATATATTATTTATATCAAATTGCTTGCCTCCTCAAGGAAGTAAGGGGGTAGTGAAAGGATGGAATTTGGAGTTCAATTTTTTTTTTCTGTATCTTTTTCATTTAGTATTGTATTTTCCTGCAGTTACATGTAAAAATAATTTTATCATTCATTTTTAAAATATTGAGTTCAAAATTCTTTTCCTTCCTCCATCCCCACCACCTTCATTGACAAGGCAAGCAAGTAGATATAAGTTATACATATGTAATCATGCAAAACACTTCCCTAAAAGTCATGTTGTGAAAGACTAGCTGGATTTTCCTGCATCCTGTTCCCCCTTGTTTATTCTATTCTTTCTCTCCTTTTACCCCTGTCCCTCCTCAAAAGTATTTTCCTTCTAACTACCCCCTCCACCAATCTGCCTTTCATTCTTCTTATCCCCTTTCTCTTATCCCATTGCCCACCCCCCAACACTTTCATATAGGGTAAGATAGATTTTTACACCCAATTGAGTGTGCATGTTATTTCCTCTCTGAGCCAATTCTTATAAGAGTAAATTTCACTCACTCCCCTCACTTCTCTTCTCTTCCCTTCCATTGTAAACACTTTTTCTTGATTCTTTTATGCAAGATAATTTACCCCATTCTACCTCTCCCTTTCTCTTTCTCCCAGTACATTCCTCTCTCCCTTAATTTTATGTTTTAGATATCATCTCTTAATAATCAATTCACACCTCTGTCTCTGTCTGTATATACGCCCTCTAACCACTGTAATGATGAGAAAGGTCTTATGAGTTACAAATATCATCTTCCCAGGTAGGAATATAAACAGTTTATCTTTAATGAATTTCTTATTATTTCCCTTTCCTGTTAACCTTTCTGTGGTTCTCTTCTGTCTTGCATTTGAAAGTCAGATTTTCTATTTAGTTTTGATCTTTTCACAATGTTTGAAATTCCTCCGTCTCAATGAATTTCTATTTTTTCCCCTCATTGAATATACTCAATTTTGCTGGGAAGTGATTTTTAGTTGTAATTCTAGCTCCTTTGCCTTCTAGAATATCATATTCCAAGTCCTCCGTTCCTTTAATGTTGAAGCTACTAAATCTTGTGTTATCTTGACTGTAGCTCCACCATATTTAACTACTTCTTTCTGGCTGCTTACAATGTTTTCTTCTTGACTTGAAAGATCTGGGATTTGGTTATAATACTCCTGGAAGTTTTCATTTTGAGATCTCATTTAGGAGGTGATTAGTGAAGTCATTTAATTTCTTTGTTATCCACTGGTTCTAATACCTCACAGGAATTTTTGATAATTTCTTGAAAGATCATGTCTAATCTCTTTTTTTATCATTGCTTTCAGGTAGTCCAAGAATTTTAAAATGATCCTTCTGAATCTATTTGACAAGTTAATCATTTTTCAAGTGACATATATTTTTTCATTCTTTTGGTTTTGTTTTATGATTTCTTGATTTCTCATAAAGTCATTAGCTTCCATTTACTCTATTTTAATTTTTAAGGAATTATTTTCTTCAGTGAGCTTTTGAACCTCCTTTTCTATTTAACTTTTTAAGGCATTCTTCTCCTCGTTGGCTTTTTGCACCTCTTTTACCATTTGGCCTAGTCTGTTTTTTAAGGCCAAGCAGTTAAAAAACAGAAAGTATGTTATAAAGGTCAGTGAACTTATACAGTCTTACATGTTTCTCCATTTGTTATAACCAATGATTCCATATATGGATGGTGTGGTGCTGGCTGGTAAAGAACCTATGTTTCCTTGGTATTTACTGTCAGGCCAAAATTAGCACACAGCAGAGATTTTATCCATACTTTGTTTTATCTCAGTTGCAAAGACTGTATTGCAGGCAAAATCATCTAAGAATAGAAAGTCATGCACCAATTCTCCTTCTACGTTAGTTTTGGTTTATAGCCTTTTTTCAAGTTAAATAATTTACCATCAGTGTAGTAGTAGACCTTGATGCCATTGTTATTGTCATTGAAGGCATCTGACAACATTGCTGAAAATATTATAAAGCACATGAGCACACAGCCTTGCTTTATTGTAATTGCGACTGAGAAAGTGTGAGAGTATCATGCATTATCCAGAACCTGTGCATGCGTGCTGTCATGAATTTAAGTGAGATAGAGTTGTGTGAAGTTTTTGCCATCACTCTCTCTTCCAGTGACTAGTGATGACTCAGGGTACAGTGGGTGACCTTGACATCTTCAATGTCTAACTAAATTCTCCATGTTGCACAGCACCTGCTTCAATGACCTTCATGACTGTTATAACAAATTGTTCTCATTCACTCATTCTGCTGGGTAAAGTCTCCGCATGATTGGAGTAGATACCCTGGTAAATCACAAACCCCTCAGTTACCCTTAACCTGATTTACCGGTGGGTGGCTACTACACATACGACAGCTTCTTGGAGCCATAGGTGAGAGTTGAATGAATTGGTTAAACACTAAAGGTAGAAAGGAGCCTACAAACCTCAACAGCTCTCCCACCACAGGTCTCCCTAAACACACCCTATTGTTCACCCTACACGCTACAGGTCATCTTGATCCCCCACTAATCTTCATCTTACCCAGCTTCCATTCCAGTTGTTCTTCTACTACATTGCTTCATTTCATGAATATAACATACTAGATACCTCCAAGTCATCAATATATACTGTCACTTGAGCCTCTTGGATCTGGGCTACCATCTCCACCACTCAATTAAAGTTTCTCTATCATACACCACCGGCAACTTCTTAAGCAATTAGCCTATTTCAGATATCTTCCATGATCTCTCTGCAACTTTTGACATTATTGTTCCATCTTATCATCCTCTTTCAGAATTTTATTTTTATTTATTAATATTAATTATTAATAATAAATAATTATTAATATTATAATTAATAAATAATTATTGATAATAAATTGGTATTAATTTAAAAATTATTTTATTATTTATGGAACAAAAAAGCATTTCCATAACAAAGTACAATTAAAAATATGATTGCAAATGAAACTGCAAATCTATCATGTATAACTTAATATTTCTTCCAGATATAGAGTAGTTATCATGTAAGTTTCCTTTTTTCTCTTTTTCCCTTCCTTCCACCCCATCCTAGAGATAGCAACCATTGGATATTATTGGACACACACACATACATATGTAATATATAGAGATATATGTAAGATTCTTCAATACATATTTCTATTCATCAGTTATTTCTCTGAATGCAGATAACATCTTTATATGACCTTTACAGTTACTTTTGTATTTATAAAAATCAAAATAACTTGTTCTCTCAAAGTTGCTTATAAAACAATATTGTTGGCCAGAGTGTCCCCGTAGCCTGTGGTCCAGCCTCTCTCCCTGGTCTGGCAGGCACACCACCACTGCTGCCACTGACAGAATGAGTTTCCTGAATAGTTTCCCACTGCCCAGCCTAGAAGATGGGCTTCAGGAGAGGCAGCCTAATACTGAAGCGGTGCTAGACAGCAAGGATCGGGGCACCAACACCCTCTACATCACCAAGAGCTGCCTGTCCTGGTTAGATGTTTCTGGAATAGGATTTTCACTGAACTATCCCACCATTAGTTTACATACTGTCTCCAGGGACCTAAATGCCTATCCACAGGAGCACTTGTATGTCATTGTCAATGCTTGATTTGGAGAGGAAGAACCAAAAGAACTAAAAGAAACTGCAATGGCAGAAGAAGATGAGGATAGTGATGAAGATGTTGAGCCAATTGCTGAGTTCAGATTTGGAAGCATTGTTGGCTACAATGTGTGAATGTCAAGCTTTACATCCAGATCCTGAGGACAAAGATTCAGATGATTATGATGGAGATGAATATGATGTGGAAGCACATGAACAAGGACAGGGGGATATTCCTACATTTTACACCTGTTAAGAAGGATTATCTCATTTAACTGCAGAAGGACAAGCCACTCTGGAGCGATTGGAAGGAATGCTTGCTCAGTCTGTGAGCAGCCAATATAACATGGCTGGAGTAAGGACAGAAGACTCAGGGATTATGAAGATGGGATGGAGATAGATACCACACCAATTGTTGCTGGACAATTTGAGGATGCAGATGTTGATCATGGAAGATAACTCATGCTGAGAATAGATTCCACATATTACTGAAGGTGGGAACTTTCTATCTTTCCACAGTGGAGAGGCAGAAAAGAAACATCTTTTTCCCCTCTGTAAAAATGACCTAAACCAGTTCTTTCTTCAGACAGACTTATACTGAGGCCATATGAATCACCACCAGCAGAAACTTAGTCTTTATTAACAGAAATGGCTGAATTTACCCAAGAGGATATTTGTAGCTTATTGACTCAAGAATCCCATGCCCAGTTGCAGTCATGTAGGCCTCTAAATCCTCCTCTCACAGTATTCATCTTCCATAAGGCAGGAGGCCCACATGGTGCAGGGGTGTGGAAAAGAATAGGAGGTGGGAGGGTGTGCAACCAGAATATGTCATATACATATATATGTTCGTATATCCACACACACGTGTGTACGCATATGTGTATAACAGCACTTGCTCCTTGAGAAGAGGAGATTAAGAGGTCTCAGAGACTTGCCTCTGCTCTTTTGTACTCTGGATCAATCAGGTAACTATCCATAAGGAATATCAAAGCTTGATTAGCTTATTCCTACATCTATGAGTAGCCTAATTAACTATTCTACCATGTGCCACATAAGCTGGGAGCTTCTGACAACTTTTTGCTATTTTCACAGTATATTTTTAGTCTGAAAAATGAATTTTGTAATTTTGGTCTGTTGTGACAAATTGGCCTCAAAAGCTATCCCCTCTTAGATTCCTCTGAAAATTTAGAGAGGCTGGCATGTGTTCCTTAAAATACTGAAGATGAGAATCCTTTTGTCTTTGTTACAGCTAAATAAATAAAATTAGATTTTATATGTTAAAAAAATAATATTTTTACTCTAAGTATTATTCTCTTGGTTCTGCTCATTTTACTCTTCATTTTTTTATGCAAGTCTTTCCACATTTTTCTACAATCATTGAGCTCATCACTTCTTATAGCACAGTAATATTCCATCACAACCATACACAACAAATTGTTCAACCATTCGCCAGTTGATGGGAACCCTGCAATTTCCAGTTCATTGTCACCAAAAAGGGAGCTGCTATAAACATCCCATTCACATTCAAAGTTATAATTACTTTTTGTGACTTTCCCTCCATCCTATTTTTACTCAGTATTTTCTTTCTTGATCTTTTTGCCCTATCCTTGTTACCTTTTCTTATCCAATAACTCTCCCACACACCACTTCATCCACTCCTTCAAGAGTCCCTCCTTCCTCTCCCCACCCTCAATCTCAATTCACACATCAGTAACAGTAAGCACCTCAATACCCTAAGGGGGAGCCTGCTACCACAGGTTCTTAGATCTGCATTAATAAAAGGAAAGGCAACTTTTGATGGCTTAACAATCACTTTAATCAATCACATGTATTATTGCTTTAACCAAGCACATATATCATTCACCTAGTTTGGGAGAGTCAGCTCCCTGAACTTCAAAGGAAATACAGACAAATCAAAGATAAACAGACATGGCTTCCTCTGCCTGATCATCAAAAGACAGGTTTAACTTTCTGACCATAGTTACCATAGAGGGAAGCATCAATATCTGGGTTTTCCAAGCAGGAGGATCCTTAGAAGCTTCCCAGAGTCCTTATCTGGCCCAACAAACACTTCCTCTAAGCTTCAAAGTAAAACCTCACCCTCAGACTATTTATACCTTTTTTGGAGCCAGAGGGCATGCCAACCCTTGAGAACCTGTGCCTCATTAATAAAAGACATGGGCTTTCCCACAAATCTTCCCCAATAAAACTCCCCTTAAGGGCCACGACCACTAGGGGGTCAGAGAGATCTTTAATCACATTAAAATAATTAACATCACAAATATATAACGATACAAAAACAAAGACTGTTTCTAGTTAAAGAAACTCTTGTTTCTGTACTTTACCCCTAGTAAAGACTCTTGATTGATAAAGGCAAGATTCAGTCAGGCACTTAATGATACTAAAACAAAGAGCAAAAGAACCCATTTTGCTTGCCATCATAATACTCCACCAAAATCTCTCCATCTTCTTCCCTCACCCTCCAAAATATCAATCCACACATCCCTTTAAAGTCCCTTTCTCACTCTTTCCCCCAGTTTTCTCACCTTTCTACACATTAGTAAACTTCTATACCCTTTTATACCTACTCATTGTTTCCTTTTCAATTCAAACAAAAATAAGGTCCCAGCATTACCAGCCCTCAACCTCCTCCTGTTTCCTCTGCATTTGTTCTTCCTTTCACAAACTTTTTATAATATAATTACTCCCTTTTACTTTTTCTACTCAATTTTGTTTTTAGAATCACTACATCATATATACAACTCATCTCCAACCTCTCTTTCAAACTATCTTAGTAGTGATGACAGTTTCAAAAATATTGATAACATTTTCATACACATAATGTCGATAGTTTTACCTTAATGAGTGCCTTATAATTAGTCTTTAATGTTTCCCTTGTATTTCTTCTGGGTCTCATATCATTTCATTTTCATTGAGTTCTAATCTTATTGTTACAAACATGTGAAAGCCTTTCAATTTGTCAAATGTCTTATTTTTTCGTTCAGGATTATACTCAACTTTGATGGGTAAATTCTTCTTGGATGCAACCCCTGATCTTTTGAACTTCAAAATAAGTTTTCAAAGACTTACAGTCTTTTAGAATAGAAGCTGCTAGGTCTTGTGAAGTCCTAACTGTGTTTTCACAGTATTTAGATGTTTTCCCCCTTGTTGACTGCAATATTTTCTCCTTAACTTGGGAGTTTTGAAACTTGGCCATGATATTCCTATAAATTTTTGTCCTGGGATCTTTTTCAGATGGCAATGGGTAGGTTTTGTTTTTCTATTTGTTCTTTACCCTCTTTTCTAGAACTTCAGGACAATTTTCCTTAATTTCTTGTAATATTGTATCAAGATTTACTTTTATAACTTTCAGATAGTCTGATACTTCTTATATTGTTTCCTTTAATCTGTTCTCCAGATCAGTTGCTTTTCAAATGAGATGTTATAGATTCTATTCTATTTTTTCTGGTTATATTATTTATGAATATCTCATAACATCATTCAATTCTCTTGCCCAATTCTAGGTTTCAAGTAGTTATTTTATTCCTAAAGATTTTGAACCTCTTTTGCTAATTGTTTAACTGTGTTTTAATACTTTTCTTGTTTTCCTCTTGTTTTTTTTTCTTAATTTTTCCTTCAAACTCTTTTATTTGATTTTTCAATTCTTTTTTTTTTCTAGTTCTTCCAAGAACACTTCTTGGACCTGAGATCATTTGATGTTACTCTTTGTGGTAGTAGTGAGGTTTTTTGTTTTGTTTTGTTTTGTTTTTAACTTCACTATCTTTCTCTAAATATCAACCCAGGTCTTGTTTTATACCAAAGAACCTATCTATGGTTGAGTTCTTTTCCCTTCACTTACTCATTTTTATTTTGTTTTATTTCATTTTAATAGCTTATTATAGTAATCAGTAATCAGTTTTGAATCTCAAAATAACTAATGTTGCCCTGAGTCTCAGGTCTTCCTTACTCTTATTTTCTGGATTCTGTCCAAGGATTTAACCTCAGGGATTCTTCTTCTCCCCCAAGCTATAGTTAAAGCCTCCAACCACATTGAACTCAAAAGATTCTTGCTCCGCATGGTACACGTTCTCTGCAGGTGTGTTTACTCCTACTCACCCACAGCTGCAGTCTGGGAACACTTCTGTTCAACAACACTAGGCAAGACTGAGTTCCTCAGATGAAAGGTTGTGCAGTGAAATTTCTCGAGAGAGTGAGTAAGGAGAAAGTTGAGGTGAAGTTTGTTGAGGCCTAGCCCATTTCCCAGTGGAGCGGCCCTCATGTTCTTCTGCTTGTTGATTAAGTGATACTGACCTGTAGGTCTCTATAATTTACTCATGTTAAACCTCAGTCCCTAGATGTCCCAGATTTTCTGAGATCCTCTTAAGTTGTCCTAGGACATCTTCTTTAACCCTTCATGTTAATTTCATGGAAATTTTCTATATTTTTCTGGAAGAAGTCTGGAGAACTGGGAAATTTCTGACAAATTCTATCCTCTTCCCAGAATGTCCTCCAGCATAACTCAATATTAGCCATCTATTTTATATTTTGTACATATCTTTTGACCAGCCAATGTCACTACTAGGGTCTATACCTCAAAAAAATCAAGGGAAATATAAAGGACTAATATGTACAAAATATTTTAGCACTCTTTTGATGGTAGCAAATAACTGGAAACTGAGGGGATGCCCATCATTTGGGGAATGACTGCATATATTATGATATACGAACATGATGGAATGCTTCTACTATCCTGCAATAAATGATGTAAGGAGATAATTTCAAAAAACATGAGAAGACATGCATGAAATGATGCTAAAGCAAGAGAATAATGAATCCGGTAATAGCAATACTGTGAAGAAAATTAGCTGTGAAGCAATAAGTAATGCTAAACAATGCAGTGATCTAACATAATTCTGAAAGATTCACAATAAAAATATTACCTACTCCCAGGTAGAGAACTGATGGATTTAGAGTATAAATTAAACCATATTTATTTTTATATTTGTCTGTTTGCTTTGGGGGTGGGGCAGGTCTAATGCAGAAATATGTTTTGCATAATTTCACATGCATAGTTGATATTGTAGTTCTTGCTTTCTTAATAGGTGGGTAAGGGTAGAGGAAGGCATTTGAGTTTAAAACAAGAATTTGAAACAAAATAACAATAAGATAAAATTTTAAAATAAATGATATATACAAAATAAATATACAAAGATTAATATAAATTGATAAAACAAGATCCAGTTTGTGGACTGGGACACTACTGTACTGTTTTGGCATATATTCAAAATTTATTCTCTAGAATGATTCTATGAATTGACAGCTTCACTAACAGTATGCTGATATACCTATTTTGACAAAACATGCACACACACACACACACACACACACACACACACACCATAGCTCAAGAAAATAAAAACTTAAAAAAAAACATAATTGGCCCAATGTTATAAGAAGCATAAAAATTCACTAAAGAGAAGAACTCCTTAGGAAGCAGAATTGACTGAACTGGGGTGTGTGGGAGAGATAGACAAAATTCACTGGAGAAAAGAAGTCCTTAATTCCTTAGAAATTAGAATTGGGCGAGTAGAAGCTAATGACTACATTAGACAATAAAAAAAATGGGAGGGCAGAGCCAAGATGTCACAATGGAAGCATGGATCTACCTGAACTCTCCCCCAAACCCCCTCAAAATAACTGTAAAAAATGATTCTAAAAAATTCTAGAGTATCAGAAGATACAAAATGACAGATTGAAACAGATTTCCAGTCCAAGACAACCTGGAAGACTGACAGGAAGGGTCTATTGCACAGAGCTTGGAGCAGAGCACAGTTCAGTGTGGGTCACACTGGTACAGAGAAGAATAGAACAGGCCTAAAGGTGTTGAATCACTGACAGCTGTAGCAGTTTTCCTTCAAAAAAAAGTTTCAAAGGTCAATGGGGAACTTTCTCACTAGGGTGAGAGAGGAACAAGGTCCAGTCCCAGCCTCAGTGTGGTACCAGTCACTACTGAAGCAATGGCTTCTTCTCAAGCTCTCTATCTACTGAGGGTGGGGGAATCAAGAAGTCGATCTAGTTCTCAGTTCTGTATGGTAATACTGGGGTGAGGAGGAGGGCTGGGAGGAGGGAGGGAAGAGGGAGAATTGTGGCAGCAGTTGAGAGGGAATCCTACTCGCAGTTCCAGGGCAGAAAAGAGTGCTTGTGGTTTTCCATAGATCAGAGTGCAGGCCAGGAGAGGAATAAATACCTCTCCTTTGATCATACCACTTTGGAGCAACTGAGAGTCCCTAGAGATATATCTGAAAACAGCTGCATAAAACCCCTGAAACTTGGGGCAGTACACCTTCCACTTAACAAAGAGCTCAGAAGTCAAGTAATTTTCTGGGGAAATGACCAAAAAGGGGGGAAAATAAGACCATAGAAGGTTACTTTCTTGGTAAAAAGATATTTTCTTATAATAAGAAAACTCAAAGCATACAACCAGAGGAAGACAGTATGACCAAGGCTCCTACACCCAAAGCCTCCAAGAAAAATAGGAAATGGCCTTAGGCCATGGAGGAACTCAAAAAAGGATTTTGAAAATCAAGTAAGAGAAGTAGAGGAAAAATTGAGAAGAGAAATGTGAGTGATGCAAGAAAATCATGAAAAACAAGTGAACTGCTGCATAAATGAGACCCAAAAGAATGATGAACAAAATAACACTTTAAAAAATACACTAATCCAAATGGCAAAAGACACCAAAAAAGCTATTGAGGAGAAGAATGTCTTAAAAAGCAGAATTGGACAAATGGTAAAGGAGGTTCAAAAGTATACTGAAGAAATTAATTTCTCAAAGATTAGAATGGAGCAGATACAAGTTAAAGACTTAATGAGAAATCAAGAAAAATTAAGATAAAACCAAAGTAATGAAAAATAGAAGACAATGTGAAATACATCAGGGAGAAAACAACTGACCTGCAAAATAGATTCAGGAGGAATAATTTGAAAATTATTGGACTACCTGAAAGACATGATAAAGAAAAAATAAGTATAGATGTCATCTTTCAATAAGTCTGTCTTACCCTTCAGGAAGGTAGGAGGGAAGGAGATAGGAGAGAGAAGATAATCGAAGGGAAGGCAGATTGGGGGAAGGGGTAAACAGAAGCAAACACTATTGTAGGGGGAACAGGTAAAGGGACAGAATGAAATAAATGGAGGGCAAGACATGACAGAGAGGAAATGTTGTTAGTCTTTTGCAACATGACTGTTATGAAAGTGTTTTGCATGGCTGACCTATGTGTGACCTATTTCAAATTGACTGTTTTCTCAATGAGGGTGAATGGGGAGGGAGGAAAGGAGAGGATGTGGAATTCAAAGCTTTAAAAATGAGTGTTAAAAATTGTTTTTGCATGCAATTGGGAAATAGGTTGTACAGGCAATGGGGTATAGAACTCTATCTTTCTCTATAGGAAAATGGAGGGGAGGGGAGGGGAATGGGAGGAGGGGGTGATAGAAGAGACAGTCGATTAGGGAAAGGCTTGGTAAGATGCATGCTATCATAGAGTGGTGAAGGGGAAAGATGATAAGAAAATTTGGAATTCAAAATCTTGTAGAAGTGAATGTTGAAAACTGATAATAAATTATATTTAAAAATAAAAAAACCAAAAAATCCTATTGCTCAAGTATTCATGGAGGCTCCTGCTCTTTTTTCTATTGAATTCATCTTTCAAATTACTGCTATAATTATCTTAAATATCTACACAACTGTTCACTTCACTCTTCCAGGAAATAAACCTTTAGTTGTTCCCTACCAACTTCCAAAGTCAAATGTTTTTGCATTATGTTCTCACATCTCCATTCCTTTGCTTAGGCCATGATATATATTTTGAAAACATTTCACTCTCTCTTCCCACCACAAATTTCTTATCATTTAAACCTCAAATGAAATATGATTTTCTTCAGTAGATTTTCTCAGGGGAAGAGCCAAGATGGCAGAGTAGAAAGACTCACATATGCTAGCTCCAAACCCACAGCCCACAATTACCTGTAAAAAGAACTCCCAACAAATTCTGGAACAGTAGAAGCTGAGCAGCAATTGAGTGAAGGAGATTTTCATTCCAGAAAGCCCTGAAAAACTGACAACAAAGGTCCATCGTGCACCGGATGGGAGAAGAGCCCAGCCCTGCTCTGGGTGCACGGCATGGAGATAAACAGATCCAAGAAGGCTTCAGGGATGGAATTTCCAATGGCTGTGAAGGTCCTTCCACCCACAGATGCATAGGTCAGTGAGAGAGACGTCTGGACAGGCTGAGAGGGGAGTGGGGTGTCTCCATAACTGAGGTCCCCTCTGGGAAACAGCAGCAGAGGCAGTGGTCAGTCAGAGGCTCACAGAGCAGGCAGGAGCTCTGCAGGAGCTGCATTACAGAAGGTCTCTGCAAAAATACCCTGAGGGAACTGAGAGTGGAAGGCGGCCCTGCCCCCACCTGAAAAACTGATTTAATCTTACCCTGAACAGCAGCCCCACCTGCCCATGAAAGCCCTGAGGCTGTGGAGCAGCATTTGAATCTCAGACCCCAAGCACTAGCTGGGAGAATCTAGGTGGGGGTGGAGAGGAATCTCAGAAATCAAGTAACTGGCTGAGAAAATGCCCAGAAAAGGGAAAAAAAAATAAGACCAAAGAAGGTTACTTTCTTGGTAGCCACATGATTCCTCCTTTCCTCTCTGACGACGAAGAGATCTGCTTACCATCAGGTAAAGACATAGGAGTCAAGGC
>CM053771.1:123088092-123109160 GCA_028658325.1 Potorous gilbertii | reverse complement strand
AAGGGAAGGGAGGGATGGTAGAAGAGAGGGCAGATTGGTGATATGGGTAATTAGAATGCTCTGTGTATAGGGGTGGATTTAGGGGACAAAGGGGGAGAAAATTTGGAACCCAAAATTTTGTGAAAATGAATGTAAAAAGTTAAATAAATAAATTTATATTAAAAAAATATTTTCCAAGGATATTTTATCTTCACTTCCTCCTAAAATCCATTTTTAATCATATCTACTTCTGTAAATTGTTTAAAATTGTTTGGCTAAATCTCATAAATTAGTGGTTAGAGGCATATTCTGAAAGGTAAGGATCCAAGTGAAATAGATATTGACATTCTAGTCATTAAGTCTCAGATAGGCAGGTGTAGCTACTTCCTTAGACATCTAAGAAAGGGGTAAATATCAATCTACTCAACTTGACATTGGTAACATATCCTTAGGAGAAGGAAGATGGAATGTATCCAATTATATCCCTTCTATCCTTTAGAAAGAGAGGTAAGATGAATTAACCTACTTCATACTGTCTAGAAGTCAGGAATACAGGATTAATCCATCAGTGTTTCCTTGATCTTTTCTTCGAGTTCTCTTTAAGCAGAAGGTCTTAGATGAAAAGTCCTTGGAAAAGGTCAAGGGTTTATTTTTAGGGTGAATTAAAGATTCCTCTTGTAAATCTCATGTGTTCTTCACCTTCTCATACAAATAATGATATATCTATATTGACATATGTCTGTACAGAGACTTGAATACAGTCAGAATGAAATGAGACATTAGACTATCTGGGAATTCTAAAGATTAAAAAACAAACTTTCACCTGAAAGATCCATATGATAAGAGATATCTCCCCTCTTCATCATTTTAAATTATCTGTGTACTTACTTATTTTCCCTCTTTACTTCATGTGCACAGATACTGTTCTGGGAAAACTTTCTAACATCAAATAAATCATCTAGGAGATTGATGTTCACCTCATGCTGATCGTACTAAAAATGATCAATGAAGACCCTCACATGTTCACAGTAACTGAAAGGATTGGCAAAGATAACCAAGATTCTAAAGTAATTTAATTTACTGTGTCATGACCCTTCTGTAAAACATAAAAAAGAGTGAGCATTTAGCAATTATCATATTACCTTGTTTAATGCAGAAAGCCAGACTGAATGATTTTGTCTGAAGGAAAAGCATTTTGATCTAAATTATGCCTTTTGGCTGTGAAATTCACTAAATGGATAAACTAGCTAAGCACCCTCTGGAGTTTTCTACAAACTCTTCCCAAATATGTTGAATGCATTCCGTCCTTGAAGCTACTTCCTATATAAGTGTGTGCATATATGTATATACATATATACACATATATGTAGGATATATGCCTATACACATTTCATTTTCATCCTCTCTACAGCAAGTAGGTCCTTATTAGATAATTGAACTGAATCTTATTGAATATGCTGTGGTATGAAAGGCAGCAATAGAATAATTGATCCAAGACTGCATTTATAGCTAAAAATTCTGGGTTCAATTCTTGGTCTTGCGATTTACTATTTGTTTGACCTTTCCGAGTCTCAGTTTCCTCATCTGTGAATATGAAGGTACATGAATTAGTTCATCTCTCTCATACCTTTTCAGGTTTAGAATTCTCTAACTTCCACTTAACTTTTTTCTATGAAGAGAAAAAGTTGTAAGACCTACTTTATGGTGAGGTAAACTGTGTTGAAGTACTTGAAAAGCTTTGATGTTTTTTTTTTCTATATAACTTCAGAAGTCAGACTAAGGAGCAGTGGGTGAGAGTTCAAGGAAGGCAGAATTTGGTTCCATGCATAGCAGAACTTTCTAACAATGTAAGCTGTCTAAAAAATGATGGTCTGTAATCATGATTTGAAAAGCCTGATGATGAAGCATCCCTCCTACCTCATGGCAGAGAGCTGATGATTCAAGATATAGAATCAGACATGCATTCTCAGGCATAACCAATGCATTGATTTGTCTTGTTTGACTATCCTTATTTGTTACAAGGGAGGGATTCTGCTTAGTGGTTAGGAGGTATATAAATGGGGGGTGATGCATAAAGAAAACAGAGCATCAGTAAATCATTCTAAAATACACAGCAGGAAACAGAAAGAATATAATACAAATAGAGTGATTATGCTAGTCCTTGTTAAATTTAATACTTATGTTTCTTTTAACAAATTGCATAAAATAGAAACTCATTGTTTCTTATATAATCTCATGAGTTGCTTATTCAATTCTTACACATCTTTTTCAGGACAACTAGAATGTCATACCATCTGTAAAAACTTGTAGTTCGCTATTAACCTTCTCTTCAGATTTCACATAGCACTTTGTTTACCTGTCTAGTACATTTACCAGTTCACGTCTCTTAAAATACAGTCATTTGCTTTTGTGGTTTATTTTGCTTACTAACTATAATCCCTGTGAGTTCAAGACTACCTTGTAATATCTTGAATTCTTTGAGCTCCTAGTAGCAGTTGTCTAATAAAAGCTTGCTACTTCAAATAAAATGCATTTCTGGGACTATAGATTGAATATCAAAGGTATTCATACAAATAATATTCCAAAGGTCTCTGAAAAGACCATCCATAAAACTCTAATAACAGGGTGGTAAAAAATTTAAAACAAGCATAAGAATCCCTAGTTTTATATTTGTCCATAATGAAATACAAAAATAAACCTAAAATTGACTTGATATGACCCTTATAATTTTCTTGATGAAATGTAAAAACCATGGAGATATTTGTGGCTGTTGTTGTTGGGATTGTTGCTTTCTTCCTTGGAATTACTTGCACATCCTGTTTGATGAGGATCAGACTGGAGAGTCTAATGTAAACTCCAAGAGAAACCATATTCCATCTCAATTACTCTAAATGTCTGCCAAATACCTGATCTTAAGCACTGTCCAAGAGGAAATCTGGGATTCAGGCGCTTTCAGAAAACAGAAATAGGGTTTAGGTATCAAATCAGAGAATAGTGGTGGCATGTTCAACATGTTTTCCTGAAAAAAGGAGGCTCATTATCTGTAATCAAAAACATTATATCCTATAGGCAGTAGTAGTCTTAAGTTAGTCGTGTTAAATGTGTGCTTTTTAATTGGGGAGGGGGGGACAGAATCTTCTGTTGTTGTGTTCGTCCTTTGTTGCTGAAGAAGATCATGCCATTAGAGAAATGATGACATGAATTGCATTTGACTTCGTTTTAAGTGAGCGAGGGTGGTGAAGGTCACCAGCCTCACTTCTCCAGAGTCATCTGAATCCATAGACATGATATTCCTCAGGATGATTGGAAATGACCCAGGGAGACCTTGGGCCCATTAGGCCAAGGTCTTGTCAGGCACTCACTTAGGGTGAGGCAATGCCCATTCATTGAATAGGCCTGTTTAAGAAGTAGCCAGGGTATGACCCTTTTAATGAGGTCAAAAGAAAGAAAGATGTCAAACTGGATGGGAAACAGCAACAGTTACTGATAATCATTTTATGCCCACTGAGCTAGTAGATGACACACAAGTCAACTCAATTCCCTTACAATGGAAGAACATGGCATCTGTGTTTGCACACACAAACCAATTCAGATAAAATTTACGGGCTATTGGCTTTGCGATGAAATAATTCTAAAAAAGGACAGTTTCTTGGAGAAAGTTAAGATTTGCATTCTCCAAAATGTCATAGAAATGGGTAAGATTGTCTTCTAGGTATCCAATCCAATAAATATTTATTAGGCACCTGGCAGTGGGATAAGCACTGGCTACAACTAATAAAAAGACTGAAGCTGCCCTCAAGAAGCTCACAATGAGATGGAGAGTGACAAAACCCAAACGTAGGCAGGAAAGTGTTAGAAAGTAGGTGGAAGAGAATGGGACAGCAGGGAGTAAACAGTGGGAAATCTTATTCTGTGGAGTTGAAACTAAGCAAAGTAGCTGATGCAAAGTAGGGCAACCTGAGACTTCAGGTTTTGCCCTATATAAAGGAAATTGTTAGAAGGAATTTGGTGCTCTATCCCTCCAAGTAGAGGGGAGAGAAGGCTGAGGGAGTTAGTGTCAATCAAAGCTTAGGTGAGTAGTATTATGATGAGATTAAAATCAATGAGTTTAGCCTGGATGTTGAGGGCCAGGATGGAATGTGGTTGACACGTTCAGGATAGACCTTTGGGGAAAATTGTTTTTTGAGACTATGCTAATTATCATCCAGAATGACTCTCCATGCCTCCCCCCATCCTGTCTCCAAGAGACAAACAAGAGAGCTACAGAATACAAGGGATACTTAAAATAGATGCCCTCTAGGCTAATAGTCTTAACGACAATAAGACTGGCCAAATCTCTAGGACAGGAGATGAGCAGAATGTCACATAGACTTGCAGTTTCTGCCTATATATACCCTGACCCTCAGATCAATAAACAGAGTTGGCCTATCTTCTTCTGCCTCCTGTGTCTTTCTTCTTTACCACATCACTGAGTCGCATGGGGACACAGGCTGCCTGCTACACCTGGAAGGGGCGTTATATTCGTGTGTAGTTGCAACCAGTCAGATACTAAACCACAAAAAGAAAAGTGAACCAAAAAAAAGAATGGAACGTTGCTCACTTAGAAGCAAGGACAGCATTTTAGTGAGCTTTAGAATGAGATTTTACTTGCAGGGGGAAGTGGTTGATGGTGGGAGCCAGGGTGTTAATTGACAAAACAAAGCCTACGCCTTGCAGAACTTCTGTTCCTTAACTTGAGTGTCACCTCTCACCATAATGACATATTTTATGAAAAGAAGCTTTGTCAATAAAGATCAGTACTGCATGACTTAGAGTGCTAAGTGACTTCATTGATGTTCACTTGTTTAGGGTAGGATGGAGCACAGTAGTTAAACTACTTAGGTCTTAGGAAGAGTAGTTCAACAGAAGCAGTGGGATGTAGTCTAAGAGTGGGGAGGATTTTGTGTCAGAGGATCTGTGTTTCACTCCTGGTTCTACTATTTATCACCTACATAAGCTTAGTAAATCACTTTATCTTTTGGGTCCTCAGTTTCCTCACTTAACATGATAGAGAAGTTGAGTTAAAAATTCCCTTACATAGCTAAATCTCTGATCTTTTGGTTCTAGTTAATGAGGTTTTATTTCATTCAATTTCATTTCCATTTTTCTTCCCGGGTGGGTAGGGAGCTATTGTTTCTAATGAGAAAATTCATTCCCTAGTGAGAAAGTTTGAAAAAAAATGAAAACATTGCTGTTTGTAAAAGCCGGTGGTGTTTAGTATGATATCCAAACTTTATTAGCTGGAATGGATATTGCTCCACTGCACATCATGATGCTTAAAGCAGCTATAGAAAAACACAGATCAGACTAAAGGGAAATAAAGAATAGGGATCCAGTTGCAGGAATGTGCCCTCATTTCCTTCTCTTTGCATCTTCCTTATTATTGCTCATAAAATCTTGATTAACGTTAATAAAGAATTAGCCTATTGATCATGCCAAAAGTAGAAATCCATTCATTCTCATTAGCTCCATCCCCTGCTAGCTAGAACTAGGATACATGTACTACATGTGCTTTCTGACACAAGACACTCTAAATAATACCAACTATTCCCTTGAGTAGATTTGCTGAATCATTCTAATTGAACAAAATACTAATTCTTAAGTGAAGACCCACTAGAGATCAACTACACCCATCTATCAATCACATTTCATTGGCTCAGGAGACAGGTTTCTATAAGAATTGCCTTGAAATGACCATTTATCATTGGTAATGGAGGGATAAATCTCTCTTTACATCTACTTTATAGCTATAGGGGATTACAGTTTGCTTGAATTGGTTGGGGAGAAAAATCTCATGTGCTTTTAAATATGAATGATCCATATGCTAAACTTTGTCAGGACACATATTTTACTGCTCAGTCATTACCTATTTTCTGTTATCTGTGGATTACTGGAATGAGAAAGGTCTCTTCTCCCACCAAAACACGGTAAGGTTCGTCGCAGCCCTGGATCAATAGAAGAAGGAAACATACAAGACTTCAGCCCCAGTCCTTTCATCACCTTGCACATCTGTTGCGAGTTATTCATCCCCTCCTTACAGTAATAATACTTCTTACTGATAGTATTACCTGCCTCTTTGATGACTTGGTGGTTTGGTAGTTTCAATTATACTAGTTGTGGCTATAGAGAATTGTAGATGATATACTGTTTTTCTCTTTCTCTTTGTCCTACTCCTCCTCCTTCCTCTGTCTCTTTGTTTCTATTTCCCTCATCATACATTTCCCTATCATCATACATAAAAACATACACATATACACTTGCTTATATATGCATATATACATTCACATCTATGCATGCATATATGCATATGTATATTTAAGTCACATTTTATAATCATACCTTATAATAGGTGAGAAGACTGTATAAAAATATCTTTTACTAGCTGTGTGATTCTGGGTAACCCTGATTGCTTCCACAAATAAAAGATTTGTGCACATCATCCTTTTTCTCCCTCAAATATGTGAGTGTATCCCCAGAGCTCTTTCCCTCCCTCTCCCTCTCCTTTTCCCTCTCTATCTCCCTCTCCCTCTCCCTCCACTTGGTGAATTCCTTCACTCTCATAAGTTCAACTATCATTTCTTATGACAATTCCCAGACCTTTATATCAAGCAAGGACCCTGACATACACAGGAGGACCTGTTGTACAGGTTCTTAGATCTGCTTTTCTAAATGGAAAGCAACTTTTGAGGAGTCAACAATCTACTTTAATCAAACATACAGTCCAAAAGAATATACAAGCATGACCAACATACAGGGCTTCCAAATGGCTGACCATAGGCAATACATATATCATTACCAGAGAGAGATGCATCAACATCTGTGTTTTCAAAGCTTGGGGGCTTCTAAAAAGGGCTGCCCAGAGTCACATCTGGCACAGGAACCTTCTTCCAAAACTTAAGCCCCAAAACAAAACTTCATCCTAGAGTATATATATACTCTTTTCAGAGCAAGAGGACACAACCTCTCATGACCTAGAGCCTCATTAGCCATCAGCAAAAGGTGTAGGCCCTCGTACAAAACAAGTGTCCCTCAATCAAGCTTCTCTCAGTAGCCCCACCTGAGGCCTATCAATGGGCAGGGAAGATTTTTAACTCTCACTACACCAATCCTAGTCTACAACTTGACATTTAGTTCCACATCATCAAGTTCTTATTATACAGCTAAAGTTATATGTTCTATAGCCACATAAAACTCAACAAATGCAAATGAGAATTTGTTATCTTTGCAGCATAGTACATATCCCACTCAGATTATCTGATTTTCGTCTTTGTCTATTTAGTAGCCACCATCATGTGTAAAAAAATAAATGTTAACAAATACGTTTGCTAATTAATTAAATGTTATAAAACATTTACTAATTTTGATCAATTAATTCTATATTTTTGATAATTTTTCAGGTTTTTCAGGTTTTACAGATTTTTTTCTTTTTCAACTTGTATTCAAACTATTTGAAAACTAAAACACAAGACTAGGGAGGCTATTTTATCATAGGTAGACAATTGATATGTACATACATTATAAGTAATAACAATGTCTTGTAGAATCACAGAGAATATGAGTTAGAAGGAACTTCAGCCTTGTCAGAGTATCAAGGTGATGTAGAACTCCCAAGACTCTGCCCGTGGAGACCAAGCTAACCCAGGTTATCTACCTGTTGTTGGAAGGCCAGGCCAGCTAAGTACACTGAGGCTCACTAGTAGAAGCCTGGCCATCAGGTGAAAGATACTTTTCCCCCTTTTTAATTTTTTTCTCTCTTCCCCTCCCCCAACGCCTTGCCATGGCAGATATTACTCCTATTTTAAATTTGTAGAAAGTGAACTTATGAGAGCTCACATGACTGAGTCCTAAGTATTAGGCCTACAGTAGAATGCAGTCCTTCTAAAATCTAATTTAAAGTAGACATTTGTCAAGATACAAAAGAAAGAGAACTTCTATGATGGATTCTGGGCTTAGATTTAATTTATTACTGTGAGAGATAATACTCATAAAGACTTCTGTTATTGGAGATATGCTAACAAGTGGAAATGTGACCAGAATTCTGGAAAGTTGTAAAGAGAATTCATTCTTCAGCTAGTAGCTTAGTTCAGTGCAGTGTAGTTGGTTCATTGGTTGTTGTCCTTCCTCTTTGAAGATGACAAATGTGACATCACCATTGTAAAGTGAAATTTCAGTGTGTCTGACTGTGACTGATCAGACAAATACGAGCTCAGAATGCTCTACCGCAGATTGGGCACAGATGGTCCGTTTGAATATTTGGGGTGGATATCCCAAATTTGCGCATCCTGTGTTTACTTTGTGCTGTCTCAATTCTGCTTTGCTCAAAGGGCACAGCACCTTTTCTTATGTGGACATGCCATGCTGAGCGCTCCTGTGGCAGTATCTCCCATGCTGCACAGTCAAATCCAAAGTTATTGAGAGTATCCTTGTATCACTTTTCTGTCCACCATGGGATCTCCTGCCCCATGCAAGTTCTCCATCAAACATTCTTTTTGGCAAGCATACATATTGCATTAGAACAATGTGGCCAGCCCATTGGAGGTATGCTCTCTGAAGCATACTTTGAACACCTGGCAGTTCAGCTCCAGCAAACAACTTCAACATCTGGCACCTTATCATGCCAGATGATCCTCAGAATCTTCCTAAGATAGTTTAAATGGAACTGATTGAGTTTCCTTGCATGGCACTTGTAGACTATCCATGTTTCACAAGCATAAAACAATGAGGTCAGTACAATGGCTCTGTAGATCTTCAGTTTGGTAATCAGTCTAATACCTCATCTCTCCCAAACCTTTCTTTGGAGCCTCTCAAATACTGAGCTAGGTCTGACAATGTGTGCATCAACCTCCTTGTCAATGTGTACATTCCTGGAAAGTACACTGACAAGGTAAGTGAACTTATCCACAGCATTCAAAACTTCTCCATTTGTTGTAGCCGATGGTTCCATGTATGGATGATGTGGTGATGGCTGATTGAGTAACTGTGTTTTTTTGGTGTTAAATATTAGGCCAAAATTAGCATAGGCAGCAGAGAATTGATCCATACTTTGTTGCATCTCAGTTTCAGAGACTGCAATGTGTGCACAACCATCTGAAAACAGAAAATCATGCACCAACACTCCCTCCACTTTGGTCTTGGCTTGCAACCTTTTCAAATTGAAGAACTTACCATCAGTACAATAATTGACCTTGATGCCGTGTTCATTCTCATTGAAAACATTTGTCAATATGGCTGAAAACATCAAGCTAAAAAGCATGGGAACAAGCACATGACCCTGTTTCACCTCATTGGTGACTGCGAAGGCACAAGAGCCCAGAACCTGGACAAACATGCCATTATGAAATTGACATACAATATTGATGAACTTCTCCGGGCAACCAAATTTTGATATAATTTTCCATTAGTCCTCATGACTAACAGTGTGAAAAGCCTTGGTCAGATCCACAAACATTGTGTATAGAATCTGTTGTGATCCTGGCATTTCTCCTGGAGTTGTTGGGCAGCAAACACCATATCGACTGTTCCTCAGCCCTTTCTAAAGCCACACTGGCTCTCATGTATATGCCCCTCTTCCAGGTGAAGGATCAGCCTATTAAGGAGGATTCTAGCAAGAATTTTGCCAGCAGTGACTAAGAGATCCCCCTATGAGTGTTGCAAAACGATATGTTCCCTTTACCCTTATAGAGATGGACAATGGAGGCATCCTTGAACTCCTAGGGGGTAACCTCCTCTTGTCATATAACGTGGAAAATTTCAGTCAGATTTTCTTTGAGCAATGGTCCCCCTACTTTGTAAATTTCAGCTGGGATAGAAGCAGGTTTTTTGCCACATGAAAGGAGCCTAATGGCCCTCAAAACTTCTTTTGCAATTTGAAGTTCAGCTAAGGAGGGATTGACTTCAACCTGAGGTGAACAGTCAATGGCTTCAACATTGACTGATGATGGTCTGTTAAGAATGCTATGGAAGTGTTCAACCCATCTCCCTAGGATCATGTTCTTATCACTAATCAATGTGGTTCCATGAGCACTGAGTAGTTGTGATTCACTATAAGTTTTTGGTCCATAAATAGCTTTCAGGGAATCATAAAAATGCTCTGGATTGTTACAATTAGCATAAAACTGAATTTCATCTGCCTTCTTACTGAGCCAGGAATACTGAATCTCTCCAACCTTTGGTTGTAGTTTGCTTTTGATGAAATTAAGTGCTGCCTTCTTAGAGGTAGATGAACTATCCTGCTGGTAAATCCTGTGGAGTTCTTATTTTTTGTTTATCACCTTCTGACTTTCCCCATCGTTTTCATCAAACTACTCTTGATGTTTGCGAGCTTTCTCACCCAGATGAGCAAATGCAGTGCTACTAGTCCATATATCTTTTCATCTTTACAATTTAATGAACTATTTCATTATTTCATCAATACAATTCAATTAATTTAATGAAGCTATATGGACTAATAGCTTAAAGTACTGTACTTGGATTCAGAGGATTTGGGATTGAACCATAGCTCCTCTTAGCAAAGTAAGTTTAGCTGATCTAAAATCCTGGGCCTGGAGTCAGAAAGACCTGATTTCAAATCGAACCTTAAACATTATTTGTTTGTTACTGGATGAGTCACTTATCTGATGTCTTCCAATTTCCTCAATTTAAAGTGTGTATGTGTGTGTGTGCACACATGCATGCATGTGTGCATGCGTGCATGTGTGCATATGTGTATAATAGCCCCTACCTCCCTGGGTTATTGTCAGGACCAAATGAGATAATTATAAAGTGCTTAGCACAGTACCTAGCACAAAGTAAGCACTTAATAAATGTTTGTTTCCTTTCTTCTTTTAAACATCAGATTCATTGTCTCTAAAATGAGAGGAGTTGATTTAGAAGACCTCTGATTATCTAGCCCTAAATCTCTGATTTTAGGATTTAAGTGGAGGTCAAGGTTAAGTACAAGTACAAGGATAAGCCCCTGTGCTTGGGATTTGAGGAAAAGGAGGAGCCAGGAACAAGCAATATAAACAAGCAGTAGGAAGTTGTCAAAGGCAATTTCACCCACATTAAAAAGTTTATCTGAGTCTGACACTGAATGGATGCCCCTGAAACTTCTTGTGTTTTGAGGTTTAGAGCTACATGAAACAGAAATTTTAGAAACAGCAGAGAGGACTTTATAACAAGTATCCCTCACCAACAGTAGAATATAGATATTGGTACTTCCTGATTATATAATAGCTTTGTCCTACTTCTTAAAAATTACATCTTAAACGCTGCAAAAAATTTTAGCGTGAGCATGTTAAGCTCCCTAGAAGCTATTCATTTTTAATTATTATTTACAAAAAGAAAGAGTTTTGCTACTTAAAATAGCTTCTCTGTTCATCTATCTAGAGTTATTTTTATCTGATTTTGCAAGGTCACTAGACATCTAGTCCTGGTTTTAAGTTAACAAGCCTCAGGCTTAATAACAAAGTTACATCTCCTTGCTCCACATAAATGGCTCCCCAAGAGGTGAAGTTCATGGTTTCTTCTCTATAAAACCGCCACTTTTTATATGGAATTAATTTAATGGCATTTAGACTTCTTCATGCTCTCTTGTTTAATCATAAAGTATGTATGTAAGATTTCTTTATTTATTAAATATTTATTTTACATGTAAAAACAATTTTCAAAATTCATTTAAAAAATTTTAAGTTCCAGATTCTCTCCTGCCTTTTCTATATTTCCCACTCCTGGAGAAGGCAAAGACTTTGATACAGGCTATATGTGCGCAGTCATGTAAAACATATTTTCATATTAGTCATGTTGTGAAACAAAACAAAACCCCCACAAAAAAGTAAAACTCAAGAAAAATAAAATTTTTTAAAGTATGTTTGGATCTGCATTCAGACTCCATCACTGATTTCTCTGGGAAGTGACAGCAGTTTTCATCCTGATTCCTTCAGAAGTTGGTTTAGGTCACTGTATTTTTGAGAAAAGCTAAGGCTTTCACATTTGATCATGATTAGAATATTGTTTTTACTGCGCATTCATAGACATATATACATATGCACATACTATGTATTAGACAAGTTCACAACCCTCAACATAAGAATCTCTGCTTTAGGTAATAAAGGTAACAATCAATTTTGTCATATTAAGAGTTAATCAATTACTACATTTTTATTAGCACTTTTAAAAATTGATATGATTCCTCACTAGTCTCATATCTAAAGTCCTATTTGAGTTGTTAATAAACCGTGTTCTATTATTACATAGGAAATGTCTTTATAAATATACAAAACTTGATTCAGTTTGTCTCCAAATCCAAATGACAAAGGCCCTGACAGCTGTTTTATTAAGAGCCTTGATGAAAGTATAAAAATCTTCAGTCTTTATAAAGACCTGAAATGAGAATTCTTTGTTAAATTTTTTGGCTGAATTCCTTCTTCAAACTTCAAACAGCAGCATTGTTCTTTTGTTATGAAGCTGGGTTCTCAAAGGCACACCAGCAGAGCATAGGCTATGACTGATCTTACCAACCTGAAAAGGCTTTGATTACAAGCTTTACAACAGAATGTATTTGTCATTGGATATATAGTTCACTAAAAGGTATATCAAACTAAGTTCAAAGAGTTGCATCTACAGACTTGCTGCAGGGTGATGAATTCTTCAGACAAAATATCCCCCAAAAACTGTTTAATGACAAGAAGCAAGGATTAAGTGTCTATTATGTCAAACATTGCACTAAAAGCTAGAGGCTCAGTGCTGGTGCTAAAGCAGAAAACTATTGTTATATGTCTCAGTGGAGGAAATAGTCACATTGACAAAATCCTGAGTCCATAGGGTATCACAAGATTTATACATGTTAGAGAGACCAAGGAGATACCAGGTTGCGGTGTGTTTTACTGAAAGAGAGAAAATAATCAATAGCCTTCCTAATTTTCTCTAATTAACACAAGATTGCACACCAAAAGATCACAGTCAAAGGACCATCTGGTCAAATCTCTTCATTTTTAGATAAGAAAGTGAGGCACAGAGAGGTTAACTATAAGTTCCAAATATAATAAATCAGTTAAACAGTTAATATATTAACCCAGGTCCAATGAATGCAAACCCAGAAGTCTCTCTTGTACTATAAAACAGGGAAGCATGATGAAGAAGTTAAAATAGAGGGTCCTGAGTAGCTGATGTGGCACAAGTTCTGAGAACTAAAATCAGTTTGCAATTTTTGTTTATTTTTGTAAATTTTATTTATTTATTAATTTATTCATTTTTATTTTCCAACATTCATTTCCACAAGATTTTGACTTCCAAATTTTCTCACTATCTTTCCCCTCCCCCCATTACAAGACATCGTGCATTCTGATTACACTGTCCCCAAACGTGCCCTTCTTTCTATCACACACCTCCCTTCCCTTATCCCCATCTTCTCTCTTTTCTTGTAGGACAAGATAGATTTCTGTATCCCATTACCTGTATTTCTTATTTCACAGTTGCATGCAAAAACAATTCTCAATATTCATTCCTAAAACTTTGAGTTCCAACTTCTCTCTCTTCCTCCCTCCCCGCCCATCCCCACTGAGAAGGTAAGTCATTTAATAGAGGCTGTACATGTGTGGTTATGTAAAAGACTTTCATAATAGCCATGTTGTGATAGGCTAACTATATTTCTCTCTATTCTATCCTGCCCCCCCATTTATTATATTCTCTCTTTTGAACTTGTCCCTCTCCAAAAGTGTTTACCTCTAATTACTCCCTCCTCCCATTTGCCCTCTCATCTATCATTCTCCCCACACCCAACTTACCTACTTCTCCCCTACTTTCCTGTAGAGTTAAATAGATTTTCATAACAGATTGAGCGTGCATGTTATTCTCACCTTGAGCTAAATATTGATGAGAGTAAGCTTCACTTTTTCCTTCTAACCTCCCTTTCTTCTTTCTCAATTGATAAAGCTTTCTCTTGCCTCTATTATGAGGCATAATTTTCCCCATTCCATTTCTCCCTTTCTCCTCCCAATATATTCTTCTCTTAACCCTTAATTTTATTTTTTTAGATATCATTCCTTCCTATTCAATTCACCCTGTGCCCTCTGTCTATAAGTATGTAATCCCTCCGACTACCCAAATACTGAGAAAAATCTCAAGAATTACAAATGTTTTCTTTCCATGTAGGAATGTAAATAGTTCAACATTAGTAAGTCCCTGATGATTTCTCTTTCCTGTTTATCTTTTCAGGCTTCTCTGGATTCTGGTGTTTGAAAGTCAAATTTTCTGTTCAGCTCTGGTCTTTTCATCAAGAATACTTGAAAGTTCCCTTTTAAATTGAATGATCATTTTTTCCCCTGAAGTTTTATACTCAGTTTTACTAGGTAGGGGATTCCTGGTTTTAATCCTAGTTCCTTTGACTTCTGGAATATCATATTCCAAGTCCTTCGATCCCTTAATGTAAAACTGCTAGATCTTGTGTTATCCTGATTGCATTTCCACAATACTTGCATTGTTTCTTTCTGGCTGCTTGCAATATTTTCTCATTAATCTGGGAAGTGTGGGATTTCACTACAATATTTCTTGGAGTTTTTCTTTTTGGCTCTCTTTCAGGAGATTCTTTCAGTATTTATTTTACCTTCTGGTTCTAGAATATCAGGGCAGTTCTCCTTGATAATTTCATGAAAGATGATGTCTAGGCTCTTTTTTTGATCATGATTTTAAGGTTGTCCTATAATTTTTTAATTGTCTCTCCTGGATTTATTTGCAAAGTCACTTGTTTTTCCAATGAGATATTTCACATTGCCTTCAATTTTTTCATTCTTTTTGTTTTGTTTTGTAATTTCTTAGTTTCTCCTAAAGTCATTAGCTTCCTTCTGCTCCATTCTAATTTTTAAAGAACTATTTTCTTCAGTGAGCTTTTGAACTGCCTTTTCCATTTGACTCATTCTGTTTCTTATAGGATTCTTCTCCTTTTTGGCTTTGTGGAACTCTTTTTCCAATTGTGTTAGTCTATTTTTAAAGGTGTTATTTTCTTCATCATTTTTTGGCTCTCCTTTAGCAAACTGTTGACTCACTTTTCACAATTTTCTTGTATCACTCTTATTTCTCTTCCCAATTTTTCTTCCACTTCTCTCACTTAATTTTCAAAATCCTTTTTGAGCTCTTCCATTGCCTGAGATCTTTGTGTATTTATTTTGGAGGTTTTGGTTGTAGAAGCTTTGACTTTTATGTCTTCCTCTGATGGTATCCATTGCTCTTCCTTATCTGAAGGGGTGGAAGAAAATAGCTGTTCAGCAGGAGAGTCACCTTCTATAGTCTTATTTTTTCCCTTTTGGGGGCATTTTTCCAGGCAGTTACTTGATTTTGAGTCCTTTGTCAAGAGTAGGGTATACTCTAGGGACCTGTAATTTCTCAGTTCCTTCAAGGTGGCACAGCCAAGGGAAAGGAAATTATTCCTCTCCTGTCCTGCACTTTGGTCTGTGAGCAAGAACAGGCTTTTCTGCCCAGGATCTGTGAATAGAATTCTCTCTCCAGAACCTCCACCAACTCCACCACACCAGAGCTACTCCTCATCCCAGGACTGCCACTCAGGGCTGAGATTCAGATCAGCCTCGCAATTCTCCCAGGGTCTATAGGCCAAGAACTCCTAAAATGGATGCTCTTCTGAAGTGAGGGCTGCTGCCCTGGGGCTGCTGGGACCAGACTGCATTCCTTTCTCACCCAGGTGACAGTGCTTTCTCATTGACCTTTGAAACTGTCTTTGGTATTTATGGGTTAAATAATCTGGAAACCCCAGATGCTGCTGGGAATTCTGCTCCCTGAGGTCTGTCCCTGCCATGCTGCATGACTAAGGCTGGACTGGGTTCCATGGGCTGTGTTCTGCTCTGAGCCTGTTGCAATAGACCTTTCCTGTCAGGCTCCCAGTCTGTCTTGGACAGGAAATCTCTTTCATTCTGTTGTTTTGTGGCTTCTGGTACTCTAGAATTTTTATGAGCTATGGGGGGAAACCTGGAGTAGGTGTACATTTTTACTCTATCTTGACCCCACCCCTAAAATCAGTTTCTGAGCACAGATTAGATGACAACTTAACTGAGGGGAAGAAATGAGACTACAGAAAACAGTCTAAATATTTAAAATGTTCATAGAAAATACATAAGAAAGAATATAATCCTGGAAAGTTATCTGAACTTTCATTAATGTCTGATACAGCCTTATTAACAGGAAGAGAACTTCAAAAACTGTGGTATAGAAGTCTACTTGGAGAAGGATAAAATGAATGTTGTAGCCATTAACTGGGGGGACTTGTTAGAGGAGCAAGGGAGAATTTGATTATCATGTTTAGCAAGGGAGACATTGATTAAACATAGTATGTCCAGTGGATTTTTGAATGATATTTGCTGACTTTGAATTTAATGAGAAAGCTGAAGGATAGCTATGTTGGTTGAAACAGAAGAGTTGGTCTATATCTTGTTCTATACTAACGTTTGAAAGTTTCTCCCCTACTTCTCATTCAATAACTTGTCCTCCTCTGGAGGATATATTCAACATCTATCCAATCAAAATCCTGGCAATTTTTGTCTATAGACATGCAGGACACACCTTTTCCTTCTTCAGTAGGTTCAGTGTATGACATACAATCATTCTTTCCTCAACTACTAAAGTGCAATACATATATATTTGTATTGAATACATTGAACTGAATGCATTGAATACATGAACTGAACATTTCCTCAACCCAGTCACTTCTCCTAACCTGAATCCAACTCAGCTATATGCAAAGACGGTCATACCTTTGATTTTACCATCTCCCATAAACTTACCATTTCCATGTTCAAGATGTCTTAAATTCCCCTATCCAACCAGAATCTGCTAGCTTCCCATCTTCTCTACCTCCCCATACCAAACCCTTCATCCACATTGTGACCTTCAGTCACAGTGATCAATTCTCTCCCAAACCAATGATCCCAAACTAGACACCTTCTCCTCTTTTCCCTATATTGACCCTCTGGTCAACCAGTTCTACTCTCTAATGTTCCTTTCTCTGGAGATTTTGACCTCCTTATCATATTATTGTTTGCTCTCTGCCAATTCTCAGCCGAGACTCACTTCCATACTCTACTTTTTAGCTCCTTTTTACATGCTTGCTGAACATAGGTAAAAAAAATCAAATCAAGCCATTGACCTGATTGTATACACTAACATTTTTCTTACCCAATCTCACCTGAGTTATCAATGCAGCTAGGCAATCCTAAATCTCCCGTATGAACACACTTTTCCACTTTCCACAGTAGCTTTTCCAAAACTTGTATTCATTTTCAAGTTATCCATCAAGGCTCCCCTCCAGTCATCTTCTTAGCTGAGAACCTTGTCCAATAACTCACATAAAAATAGAATTTGCCAATAATTCCGTTGCCCCCTTTTCTTCTTCCCACATCATTCAAATATCTTCTCCAAGTATTTCTTCCTTCATCAACTTCTTACATGAAGAACTGGACCTACTCCTTGCCAAGGCAAACTCCTCTACCTGTATAAGTAATCCCATTCCATCTCCAAGACAATTTTATTTCTATCAATCCTACTTTCTCACATATCTTCAATCTCTCCTTGTCTTCTGGATCACTCTCTGTTGCCTACAAATATGCTCATGTTTTCTCTATACTCAAAAAATCCCCTCACTTGATCCTTCTATCCCTTATGATTTTATATGTCTTCTGCCCTTTGTGGCAAAATATGAGGAAAAAATCAATTTGCAGTCAATGCCTCCACTTCTTTCCCTTCTTTCTCTTCTTAAACGCTTATAATCCAGCTTCTGATCTCGTCACTCCACCAAAACTGATCTCTCCAAAATTGTCAACGCTCTCCTAATTTTCAAATCAAATAAACTTTTCTCAGTCCTCATTCTTCTTGACCTGTCCACTTCCTTTGACACTTTACATCATCCTTTTCTCCTAGAAGTTCTTTCTAAGTTTCGTGGCACTGTTCTCTCCTAGTTCAGCTCCAACCTCTCTGACTACTCTAACTCAGTCGTCTTCACTGGCTACTCATCCAGATCATGCCCTCTAATCATTAGTGTCCCATAAGATTCTGTGATGGGCTTTCTTCCATTTCCCTTTTATACTTCTATTCTTGGTGATTTAACCAGCTTTCATGCATTTATTATCACCACACTTATGATTCTTAGATATATCCATACTGCCCTAACTTCACTACTGAACTCCAATATCACTTCATGAAATGTCCTGCAGACATCACAAGTTCAATGTCCTGTAGATATCTCAAACTCAACATAAACAAAACCCATAATCTTTCCTCCTTAATCTTCCCCTTTCTAGTTTTCCTATTACTATAGAGGACAACACCATCCTATCACTCCCCTAGGCTCACAATAGAAGAATCATCTTGGATTCCTCATTATCTCTCATCACTCTCCGCCTCATATCCAAGATATTGCCAAAGTCTGTCAATTTCACCTTTGCAACATCTCTTGAATACACCCCTTTTCCTCTGCCACAACTGTAGTGAAGACCTGTTGATATCCAGGATCCAGTCATCTGCCAAAGTGATTTTCCTAAAGCACAAGTCCAAATATACCACTCTGATGGTCAATAAATGCTACAGGCTCCCTATCCCTATTTCCAGAATAAAAATAAATAAAATCCTTTGTTTGTTGTTCAAGGTCATTCATAACCTACTCTTATCCACACACATTTCTAGCCTTCATACTAGTCTTGTATTCCTCCTCTCTTTCCCCCACACGAATTCTTTAATCCAGTGATGCTGGCCTCCATAGTGATCTACAAATAAGATATTCTGTCTCTTGACTGGAGACATTTTCTCTGATTGTCTCCCATGTGTGGAATTTTCTTCCTTCTTATCTCTATCTCTTAGTTTCCTTGGTTTCCTTTAAGTTCTGGGCAAAAGTCTTATCTTTTATTGAAAACTTCTCTCAATCTTTTCTTTTTAAATTCTAATGCCTTCTCTCTTTTAATTAGTTCCTATTAGTTCTGTATATAGGTTGTTCATACATATTTGTTTGCATGTTATTTCCCCCATTGGATTGTGAACTCCTTGAGGATAGGTTGATTTTTGCATTTCTCAGTGGTTATCACAGTACCTGGCACATAAGTGGGTGTTTGAGAAGTAAGTATTTTATGCATTTGATTACATATTGACTCACTGGCTACTGATCAAGGTAAACATTATAACATCCAGGATTTAATGTAACACCTATTAACTTCCAACTCTTTTGTCTGTTATCTCATTTTCACTTCACCCTAGCTCTCTGTGTCTCTCGACTTTATCATAGCCTATCACTCTAATTCAAGGTAAAGTTAAGAGAAGACCATAAGCAAACATTATGCACAGATTGTTTACTTTATAGCCACATTGGTTTTAAGGCATGGTTGTAAATAGCTGCTCTCTGATTGTAGAGTACAGGTGATTAAGTTCTCTTGTCAGTTGAGAATTTAGCATTTAACATATTTATTCATTAATTCTCACAGAAATAAAGAATAGTCTTTCTTCTTCAATTCAAGCTGAAGAGTACCAGAAAGTTTTAGTCTTGTGAACTATAAATACCATTTGTGAGGGAAACTAAAGAATGCAATGTCTATGCATTTCTTGCCATGTTCTCTATGTCACCCTACTACAAATAAGTTATTTGGGTCACACATAGTGCAGTAAACCCTGACGACCATAGCTTGCCAGTTTGAAAAGCCCTAATCAGTTGCCCTCACATGGTCTTGGCAATCTACAAATTATAAATTTTAAGCCATCATTTCAGATGTCAAGTACCTATTTTTTTTGTTCTCAAATGAATCAGATGATTATTTATACAAGATACCAGATTGAGGATTTTGCACTCCAGAATAACCTCAAGAATGTACACTGTGGGCCTCAGGAATGCTTCCTCATGCCAAGAGGCCTCAGATTTTAAGATTCAAGCTATTTTTTCTCAGTCACATTTTGTTAAGAACATTTTAAGATTCAGGATGTTTCTTTCCCTTCCCTTTCTTCACCCCGCCATTTCTTTTCTAGGTGCTGAGGGGTAGAAGAAGACACACACACATACACTCACAATATAGTTAATTTTTGTTTGTCATGTTCTCAATAAATAGAAGGGATTCCAAATTTTTATTTTCTATAAAGAAGACTGCCTGACATTAGGGCAGATGATTTAAGGAAATATTGTGAAATATCACAGAATACCTATGCTTGGGCTATTTATTTGAAATAACATTTTTACTTATCATATAAGCTTTCTGAGAACATGAATGATTTTTTTTAGTCTGTTTTAATATACCCAGATTCTGAGAGATTGTGTGACATAGATTCTAACTTTATTTTTTACTTCATAGTCAAATACTTGGGTTAAAATCCAGCCTCTGACAAATTTTGGTTTTAGGACACTGGGCAAATCCTATAACTTTGTGCAAGAAAACACTCAAGGAACATGGTATGGATAAAAGCTCCAATCTAGTGGAGAAAGGTTATCTCCTGAGATTTCTCTCTACCAATGAAATGATAGCCTAGAGGAGAAAAAAAGGGCTAATGTCCCCCCCCCAAAAAAAATTCCCCAGTGCCTAACATGGTACAAGGGCAGCCAAGAAGTATTTCTTCTGAGCAGATACATTATTTGGTTTCTTTGCTCAAATATCCTTTTGCCAAACTTTAAGGCTTCTGATACTACAATTACAAAATTGTCCTAGTCTTTTTGTTTCCTCACTTACAAATTCTTGCTTCCATTTTCTCAGAGTATTAAATACGTTCCCTCTGAATCTGTGTAAGTCTCTTTAAATACCCTTTTTTCATTGTTTTAATGGCATCCCTTTATGGTCTCCTCTAGGAGGAAGACAGGTCTGAACTTTCAGCACCAATAATGGTCACTGAGTTTTGGCAGAAATGCAAATACAGAAATATCTGTAAAAGTCACTGCCACTCGGGCGGAGCCAAGACAGCAGAGTAGAAAGACTCACCTATGCTAGGTCCGAACCCACAGCCCATAGGTTTCCTGTAAAAAGAACTCCTGACAAATTCTGGAACAGTGGAAGCCACGCAGCAACACAGTGAAGGAGATTTCCGTTGCAGAGAGCCCTGAAAAACCG
>CM053771.1:123043526-123087592 GCA_028658325.1 Potorous gilbertii | reverse complement strand
ACAAATGGGGAGAAAATTTTGGAACCCAAAATCTTGTGAAAACGAATGTAAAAAGTTAAATAAATTTATTTAAAAAAAAAAAAGAAAAAAAAAGTCACTGCCAATTTCTGTTTGAATTCCTTACTTTCCATAAGTGAAATTGTCAGTCCTTGGTCATTAAAATAATTAGCTGCTCTGGAAGTCTACTGTGGTAAAGTTCTTTCAGGTTTTTCACCCTGGAAGTTGGCATTCATAAGCATTTCATGTCTTGTTCATCAAGCAGCATGTGACTGGGAACAACATATAATAGTGGCATATCATGCGAGTAATGCAAAATTAGAATTTGCCAAGTCATAATCAATGCTAGAATAAGAGGTTAAGGGACTCAAGTAAAGAGTATGTGTAGAACTGAACTGGTTCACCAAGAGGTTGAGATAGGAAAAAAGGAGGATGTAACTACTTTAAGAGGGAGTACTTGGAATGTATGGAGGTGTGATAAGTTGGAGTTTACGGGAGAGAGGGGAACCATGATAGGAGTCGTAAGGAAGAGAACAGAATGATCCAAGAACTTCAAAGTTCAAGAACATGAAGTAGAAAACTTGTGGTAATAACATGTTCAAGAGTATGATTATCTCTGTGTAGCTGAAATGGAATGGCAGAAAGTTGGTTTTGAGCAGATTCTTGAAGGAAGTTAGGGAAGCCACTCAGTGGAGGTGAGATAGAAGAACACTTTATGCTTACGAGACAACAATTTCTTCCAAGAGGAAAATTTTAAAGTTTGAAGACAATTAATTTCTCAGAGGACACCAAGCCTAGGTAAGTTTGAAGAGATCCAGGATTAGACAGGGCTGTCTATCAGATAATGATTTTCTTTCTTGGCTCTGGCAATCTCTGCTCCCAAGGGATAGAGGTCCTTCTATAGGTATTGACGAATAGATTAGTCATCTTGATAAAAGCATGGAAACATGATGAATTAATATAACCATATGTATCATTAAACCCTATTTTATCATATTAATGATTAGGAAAAAGGTAGGATAAAGGAGAAAATGGTGAACTTCTCAAAGAAGTAAAACTTTTACTAATCTCTTAAATTTCAGTTGAAAGAATATCCTGTAACTGAATTTCTGTGGCATAGCATATAAAAGGTTACCTTGGAACTATGAAAATATGAATTCATAACCTATCTTTTTCAGTTAAGGAGAGTGTGACCCTGGGTAAGTCATTTGCCCTAAACCAGGCTCTAAGATTACAAGTTGTAAGGAAAAGCATTGCTATCTTTATATTTATACACACAAAACACACACATACATATATATATTCATGTGTGTATATATGTATGTGTGTATATAGGTATATATGTATGATTATGTATGCGTGTACATGGGATGTACCGTTATATGATTATCAGTCTACAGATATAACTGGTATGAAAATTCCTTTCATCAGATGAGGAGAACAGAATTCTACACATAGTTTAAAATTAATTTCTTAAGTCACTTAGAAGGTTAATGTCTTGCTCATGGTCACGTAACTAATATGTGTTAGAGATCCCAGATCTCCCTGGATCCAAGGCCAGCATCTAGATACCTTTCCATGTCATGATGTAAAGACAATACTTGTGTTTAAAACACTAAATTCTATTTAACTTTTATATAGGCATAGAGCATATTTATATATATATATATATATTTACATATACATGTATGGATACATGTTCATATACATGTGTGTACATATATAATTATAATATGTGGGAATAAATATATGTCCATATATCTGTATGAGTAGATAGATATGCATTATGCCATGAAAAGCTGATACTTGCTTTAAACTATTGAATTTTAGAAAGTATATATATCATTGTTAGAAACATTGGGACAGAAAAAAAATTATACATGATAACCAGAATAATTTAGTTCCTAAAATGATTTTCCTTGAATGTTATTTCTGTATGATTATAATAAGATAGGAATTTTATCTGAACCATTAATCAATTCATTCGTTTGCTCATTTATTGAACAAATATTTGAATGTCTACTGTGATCAAATCAATGTGTGAGTCATTGCATGGAGAAGGCAGATGAAAATATGACCAATGCCCTTAGGGAGTTAAAAATCTAACAAGGAAAACTTTCTCTTCCAGAAATAATTCTAACATGGTACAATAATGAGTAAGTGACATAAGACAAGTAAAAATAGCAGTATTATAACGATTCAGAAGGAAAAGTCAGTAATTCACCTAGGAAGATCTGGAAAAGTTACCTACATAAGATATAATTTGAGTTATCTTTTACTGGATTTTGATTATTGGGTCTAGACTTGAGAACCTTTTTGAAAAGAAGAAGAGGAATAAATGGAAAAAAATCAAGATAGGTCTTTGGTATGAAATACCCATTAGTTGAGTTTTGTTTGATCAGATCGTATAGAGGATTAAAGTAGTAGCAGGCTGGAAAGGTAGAATTTTCACTTGATTCAGTAGGCAATGAGGATCTATCAAAGATGTTTTAGGCTCCTGTGATGTCATAAAATAGCTAAAGTAGGCTATATGTGGATGTTTCATATAGTATGCAAATGACTTAGCTAATAGCTAATGAGCTCTCATAAGACTCCTTACTAAAGTACAGATATGTGTTAGAAAATAGGACAACTAGGATTCAAAACTGTTTGAATGGTCAAAATCAGGATCTAGTTTTTTTTAAATTGGTTTAATAATAACTTAAAGGAGTTCTGAAGTGGAGTGGCCACAGGATAACTATTTGATCCTGTGTTATTTCACATTTTATTTATGACTTGGATAAAAGAATAGAAGCAATATTTATTTACTTTGGAGGTTGTAGAAAGTGAGAAGAGACACCTAACACATTGGATGATAGAATCAGTATCCGACAAAAGACATTCATGATCTAGAGCATTGGACCAAACGTAACAAGATGAAATTCAGTAAGGGAAAAATATAAATATTAATAGTTCAGCTGAAAAAATTGCTTTAAAGGTAAAATTGGGGAAGAGAGTGATACAGTTATTTTCTTTAAAAAAAAATCTGGAATACTTAGTGACTGTAAGGTAAATCTGAGTTAACAGCATGATGAGACCAAAAAAAAGCTGATAAAACCTTGGGCTGCTTTGACAAGCAAAGTCTTCAGGAATCAACAGATGATGGTCCCTGGAGTCAGAAAACATCTTAAGAATTATTTTCAGTTCTTCAAGCCATAGTTTAAGATGGACATTGATAAGCTAGGAAATGACTAGAGGAGGTCAACCAGAATGGTAAAGGGCCTTGAGTCTATGTTATGTGAGAATCAGTTAAAGAAACTTGGAATATTTAATTGGAAGAAAAGGGGGTTCAGGTTTAGGCAAAGAGGGAGGGAGACAGGATAGCCAAGATAGCTGTCTTCAAGTATTGGGGAAAAAACTCTTATGAGTAAATGATGAGACTTGGTCTGACTAGATACATATGGCAGAACCATGATCACTGGGTGGAATTTTCAAAGAGACAAATTTGTATTAAGTAAAGGGAAAAAAATTATTAATAAATAAAGTTATCCAAAGGGAATTTGAGTTACTAAAGAAAGTTGTGCAGTTTCCATCATCCAAATTCTCTAAGCAGAAAGAGGATGAACAATGGTCAGGTATACTGTACTAGAAATTCATTTACTGGTATAGGATAGACTAGATGGCTGCTATGGTCCCTTCCATCTCTGAATTTCTGGGATACTGATTTAGGCTTAGAGATTATATCCAGAATTACTCCTAGATAATTCTTTTATGATACATGTTCACTTTTGTCTTTTTATAATGTTATTTTTCTAATAAACATGTTTTTAATAGCTTTAGATAAATTTCTTCTTTCCATGGGTAGGAACTGTACAGTAGGTAGAGCACTGAATCTGGAATCAAAGAATCTGGGATACCTTGTGACTATGTGGAAGTTACACAAAATCCCTAGACCACAGTTTATTCAATCTTGAAAGAAGTAGGTGGCTTAGGTAGCCTCTGAAGTCAATTTCCATTCTCAGTCTCTCATCGAAGTATCCTATGAGAGTTTTCCAAAATTCAATAATATATTTTAGTACTAGGAAAATTCTCTTTAAAGCATCTTTACTTTCAAAATTCATAAATGAAAACAATAGTTGTAGCATATCCAAGCAGCTGAGACTGGATTAAATTCCCCTTTCTTTACATTGCCACCAAAATATAAGGAATATGATTTTAAATCTTTGAGTTACCATAATTTGTTTTTTCCAGAAATAATAACTTTAAGAATTCAAATAAGCTATGGTTCAACCAATGTTTAAAAAGCTTATATTTCAGACCTCCTATTCAGAGTGTTACTCCAACAACTCTTTAGGTTGAGAATAAGCAAACATTATAAGCTATTGTAACCTGCTTCTGCTCCAATTGGTGTTGACACCTTAAGCCTTTATTCAGTCCTTAGAATTGTAGTTGCTACCCTGGGAAAACAAAGAAACTACCCAAATTTGTAATCTAGACAATGAGCAGGAAAATCATTCTCCATTTCAAGAACAAAATAGATCATAAGTCAAGCAATTTCTATCCTGTCTAGTCTGAATTTTGTAATAAGCCTGAGAAAAGGGTATTAGACTTCTACTAAATGTCTGTGACAGTTTAGAAGTATTATTATATCAAAGAAAGGGGCTTCATTTTTCAAACTGAAAAGAATATATAGAAGAGATTAAATTAGCCAAATTGCTGCCTCTGAGGAGAAAAAAAGGACTGTGGATGTAGTCATGGAAGCAAGCTCAATCTAATGATATAGGTATGAGTTAGAGAATCAGTTTCAATCTTAGTTTTGACACTGATTCCCATGGTAACCTGGGATGCATTGCTGATTCTATCAGGACAGTTTTGGAACTCACTGAATAGAAATTCAGATGTCCACTGAATGGTACTTTATTTACAAATCTACACAATTTATTCATCCATGACAGCAATAAATATTTACTAAATCATTTTAATTTGCAAGGTGTTGGCATTGGGTTTGTGGTTATGCAAATACAGGAATTCCAATCCTACAAAGGCTTAATAGTCTTTTTGGCATGAGAAAAAATATTCAATGTGAAAATGTCAATAAATGATGGTAATGATGATCTATTTTATTAATACATATTTATATCATCTGACAAAACAATTGATACACATTTGCATGTCACAAAAATGCTGTGAAATAGGAGCTAGTATTACATTCATTTTTATAGAGAAGGGAAATATAACCCAGAATTTTTCAACCATTTGCATACAGAAATATACCCAGTCAGTGTCTAAGACATTATTCAAACTCTTTTCAGTGATTCCATTTCTTGAGTAAGGTTTATCACTTTTTCTACTAAGCTTCTTATTCTTCTTCTAATTCTTTCCTACAGAGTTTTTCTTTCATGTTTTATATCTTACTGCAATTTATCCAGATATTCATGTAGTCTTTTTTGAAAAATCTCTTTCTTTTCCTACAAGTCTTTGATCACATTTGTTAAGGGATTGAATTTTTAACACTTTTTCATGCTTTTCTTTAATACACTCATATCTTCAGCTTTACTTTGATAATTTGCCCTTGAACTTTTGGAATGCAGTGATCAGCCTTACTAGTTGTCACCCTGGTTTTCCAAAATTCTTACCTGGAACTCTACCTGCAAGCACTGGCCCACACACCCTCTTAATTTTTAAGACTGAAAGTATCAATTCACCAAAGTCACCTCAAGCATTTTAGAGACCTCAAAGTCACTAAGCATAGAGTCTCCAAGTCTCATGTTATGGGACCATGCTGATCAGTATGTATGTCTGTTCCCAAAGGCTTCGTAGGTCCTCTTTGGGATTTTCTGATCAACCTGGGGCTTTCTCAGGGAAGTTGTCCACTCTTCTTCTTCCGGTCACAGAGTCTTATAGACCATAAGTGCCCCTGACCAGTTCTAGACAAAATAGAGTGTTAACCTTGTATAGAGTTCAAGATTCCATTTTCCTGCCCTTGGACTTATGACTGGTCTTTTGTGCAGTTTTGAAGTTGAGGAAGGAACTTATTTTTGTTTCTTATGGACTTTTTAAATCATTGTCCTGACTGATGTGAACTTCAGATTTTTTCGAGTAGGTATGCCTCCAATTCAGGTTGTCATTTTTGTCCAGTAGGCCTTCTTAATGAAGTGTTTCTTAATCCTCTCAGCTGTTAGAACATCCTCTCCTCCAAATGACCATGTACTCATGTTATATGTATTCTACATACATTGTTTCTGAATGTACGTTTTTTTCTCCATTTAAATGGAAGTTCTTGGAGGGCAGGGATTCTTTTATTTCTGTGGTTCATGTCCCTAACATTTAGGACAAAACCTAGCACATAGTAAGCACTTAATAGATATTTGATTCATTTTTCCTTTTAATATCAGTATTGGTACGTAGTTCTAGTAGTGGCATCACTAGACTTTTGTAACATTTCATTGTACATTGCCAAGTTTCATTAAAAAAGATTTTTCACATATTTACAGCCCCAGAGTATCTCATAATCCTGACTCCCTCTACCCAAACAACAATAAAATGTAAGGTTTTTAATTATTTTTGCCAATTTGGAAATTATAAAATATTACCTGAAAATTGTTTCAATTTTCATTCATCTAGTTATGAGAGTTAAACAAACTAAATTTATCCTTAACAATTTATTTGCTCCTTGGAGACATGACTATTCAAAGACTTTGATATTTTCAGTAAATTTGAGAAGAAACATAACAGTAAATACATCAATTTTATTAAATTCTATCCTTACTTTGTATTGGTTCTCCATGATATTTAACACTGTTCTCAATATATAGCAACAGCTAAATAAATACATCAGTATGGGCCTTGAGTAGAAAAAAAAGTAATTTAAAAATCTATGCTGCAGTCATTGGGTTTTCTTAATTCTGGTCTTTTTGCTAAAACATTATTTTGTCAAGTTGTTGATTCATCTTGAAAGTGTAATTACTATTTTATCGTTCTGTTTCTCTATATTGTAAAATATTTAAACAGGTAATTTTTCCATTAAAAAAATTGAGCATTGAAAGCTAAAGTACTAAATTAATGGGAGCAGCTAGGTGGTGCAGTGGATAGAGCACCAGTGCAGGAGTCAGGAGGATATGTTTCAAGTCTCATCTCAGACACTTGACACTCACTAGCTGTGTGACCTTGGGCAAGTCACTTAACCCCAGTTGCCTCATCCTGGGTCATCTCCAGTTATCCTGATGAATATCTGGTCACTGGATTCAGATGGCTCTGGAGAAGAATAGAGGCTGGGTGCACAGCCCTCCCTCCCTCAAAACAAAGTCAAGTGCAAGTCATGTCTTCATTTCTCTAATGACATGGTCTTCTTTGGCAACAAAGGATGAACACACAGTGAATAAATGAAATTTTAACTCAAATTTATTCTCATTAGAAAAACATAATCTAATGATTTTTTTTCTTTTAGAACTAATATAATTAGGTGGTTTCATTTAAACTTTTCTAGACATAGAGTTGAAAGAAAACTTTGAGGTCATTTATGACTACCCTCTTCCCCCTCATTTGAATGATGAGGAATGTAAGACAGATCCAGTGAAGTGACTTGTCAAAAACCACGAAGTTAACTCCTAGTTCTTAACAACAAAATCATTGTGATAGAGGATAATTGTTTAATCAGAGAACACTCCAACTAAACTAAAAGTCATGAAACAGGTTAGAATACACTTTCTGTTATTGTGGAATGATAAATATTCATGTTTGTTTTTAATGTCAATTTATTTCCTAACACAACTATAGCAAAAAGTGTAATTCTCTTTGACTGGTACACTTGAGAAGGTTAATATAGACTTAATAATTTTGAATAATCCATAAACTTGTAATTATTCTTATAATTCCCAAAACTGAATTGAATGAAAGCTGTATTAACCTAATCAATTCCTTCCCATTTGTGTCTCCTCCCAATACTAAATTATGGGAAAGTAATTTATTTTGTCATTCAGTTAGTAAGTACTGCCATTTATATGAGAAGCAGTGATAATTATGTCTCATAAAAACAAGTTTCCAGAGGGTATTGATGGACTTTCCCAGGAAAATATACACAATATACTGAACTAAAAACAAATACCTATGTATAGAGTTAAAAGCACAAAATCTTTGGACTCATCAGTACAATTTGTTGACTATTTTCAAATGTTTTATCCTACTAGTTACTATAAGTAGACAGTCCAAACTCCATCATGGTAATGAAGCTAAACATAAAGTGCATGAATATTTATTTAGAGAGATTAGTTGCCGCAAATTTTGACATAAATTCTATAGATCTTAATCTTTGAAATTAATGGATTATAGACTATATATGGGGTATCATCTTGCCAGTTATGCATTATCTATCAACATCCAATAGCTCATAAAAGAACAGATGCCATGCCATGTACAAGCATTCCCAGGACCACATTTTGACCTATTAAAAAATGTGTTTCTAAGGTTTTTGCAGGTTAATTTATGCGAACGGGCAAAGTGTTCTGGTTTTCAGTGACTTTTAGCGACCTTCCTATTGATAAACACCTCCAGATGTCTGTCTCATGGCAGAAATACAGTTTAGTATAGTACAGCAGCATCATATCTGTGTTCTCCTCTGGAATATTATGTACCTGGTCACACTTTATGCATTTTGTCATGTATACAAATTGCTTTTTTTAGGGGATTGGAATAGATGAGTAAATCAAATGATATTGTTAAGAAAAGGTAATTGTTTCATCTACATTAATAGATAAGGGATAAATCATTCATAATTTTTCTGCTGTAGGAAAACAACAACCAACCAGACTAAGCAATTTTTCTAAAGTGTCATCACACTATATTTATCTATCAACTAGTCAGGCTACTTCTGCAAAATGGTCTTTAAATTATAACTGACCCATTTAACAATACACATCAGAGATGACATTGCAGTTATGCTTACAAAAGCATTCTTTCAAATACACATCTTAGAGGGTCTATAGAAATGCAGACACATTAAAATGCTATTGATGTAATGGAGAATTAGTTCAACCATTATAGAAAATTGCTAAATTGCTTAGAACTATCAAAAAGTTTATAAACTATCGATAACCTTAGACCCAGGAATCTCACTATAAAACAACACAAGCATATTATAGTCCAAAAGAAAGGTCTAAAATGCCCAACTATTAATGGCAGGACTTTTGATGGTAGCAAAGGCTTCAGCATAAAATGATTGTCATTGATTAAGGAATGCCTGAACAAACTATCATATGTGAATGTAAAGAAATATTATTAAGCAGTAAGAAATTACAAATATGAGTAATTCAGAGAACTATGGGAAGTTACATGAAATGATATAAATTCAAATACCAATATTGGTTCTTGAACACTAGTGAGGAAGCATAATTCCTCCTGCTTGGTAACCAGGTTGTGGACAAAGGACACGGTAAATTGAATCAATATAACAGTTTGTCTTAAAATAAGAGAAGTTGCTATTAGAAGATGAGGTTATTGAGAAAAGTTTAAATTAAAAGAAAAAAATAACAAGTAGGTTATATAATGGAGAGAGTCCTGGATCTGGAGTCAAAAAAAACCTGAATTCAGTTACTTATCTGGAATTAATATGGTGTATGTTTCTCAAAGACATTAAATAAAAGGGAAATGGAATTATTTGCCCACACAAAAATATCTATATATAAACTCTATTTGTAATAGGAAAGCAATGGAAATCAAAGGGATGCCTATCAATTTGGTAACAGTTGAATAAGTTGTGGTATATAAATGATGAAATATTACTGTGCTCGAAGAAATGATGAATAGGGTGGTTTCAGAAAAATCTGGAAAGATCATATATGATCTGATATAAAACAAAATGAGAAGATCAGAAGAACACTGTACATAGTAGCAGCAATATTGTGCAATGATCAGAATTGCAAGGATGATTACCTGTGAAAGATTTAGCTACTTTCATCAAGACAATGACCTAAGGTCCCATGATGAAAAATACTATTTACCTGCAGAGAGACAACTTATGAACTCTGAATATATACTGAAATATACATTCTTTTGCTCTATTTCTATTGTTTTATTTCATGTGCTTTCTCTTGGTTTATGGCTAATAAGAAAATATATTTTTCATTAATTCACATATATAAGTAATGACAAATTACTTGCCCTCTCAAGTAGAGAATATGGCAAGGGGAGAGAAAATGGGTATCATATTAAAATATTATTATTAATTTTAATATATAATTGGGAAATATTTAACAAAATAAACATTTTTAATTTTTTAAAAGCTAATATGGGGCAACCAGGTTCACCTTCAGAAATTCATTTTACATCGATTTCTAAGAGAATACAGAATCAGTGTTGTATGGTTGTATATATATTGTGTGTGTTGCATTGTATTTTCCCTTAGTGTCAACTTTCCAAAATGTTGTGAGAACCTAAGTATGAAAGATAACACACAAATATATGGAAAGTGAAAGAACAATAAAATATTTAAATAATATTAAAATTCATTGGATGGCAATAACAGCTAGCAGTTATGCCATGTTTTAAGTCTTTCAGACATTATCTTATTTTATAAGACAGAAATCATTCATCATCAAGTGAATTAAGTAGCTAATAATTGCTAACCAAAGTTAGGAGATAGGAAACCACTTTTATTTGGATAGATTAATAGAGATTTGTGCTAAAGAAAAGTCATCTAGGCCCTAAAGAATATAATAGAAAGGATTTATGAAATCTCTGGTCCTTTTAATCAAAGCATTTGTCAGGTAGAGATCAATACTAAGTGCTTCAGAGAATGATGTAGAATTTCCACAATGTTGGAAGTATTATAGGCATCATTGTCCATTTATACTGTATATATCTAATATGTGCATTATTTTTTGTATGTTGTTTCCTCCTTAGAAGGCCATTTCTTTGGAAGCAGGATCTGAGTTTTTATCTTTGCCTTTTTCCCCTAGTGTTCATCATAGTTCTTGGCCCATAGGAAGTATTTAATAAATTCCTGTTGGTCATTGAAATTGGCCCATGAGAAATGGGCAAATTGGTAAAGTAAAGATATTTTTGGATCTAAAGGTAGAAAAAAATGAAAACTTCTTGATAAAGGCTGGCTTTGCCTTGAGAGCATTTTTCAAAATGAAATGTGTTTTAAATGTCAATTTAGAGATGATGATTGAAAATTATTCTATGCATTTTAAACACCAGAAGATCAATTAGAAAAGGATGACCATGTATGTTTGACAGGAATTTACATTCTAATGAAGGGAAATATATATATATATATATATATATATATATATATATATATATATATATATGTCAGATAAAGGAAATTCAGAGTTCTTGAACATGCAATTGGAACAGCTGTGAGTAACTGCCAGATAAAGAGTTTGACCAGCCTTATGTGTAGCAGGAAAGGAGTGGAGGAGTAGATCAGGGGACCTAGATAGTTTAAGGAACTTGGTTATTGAGGGAATATCAATATGAATATTTAAGTCTGTTATTATGAAATAAGACATTTGGGTAGAGAAGGTTTCTATGGGCAAAGCACTGAATTACAGATAAAGGTGAAAGAACATTCTTGAGGTTGGCAATTAATAGCCACTAGTACCTGAATTGGATTTTAAATTAAGATAGTGAAACTAAAAGGAGGACAATTTTCTTGGTTATGGAAGAGTCTAGAAGTAGCAATGAGAATCTAGGAGTTTTCTGACTCACTCAGCATAAGTAGTGAAAAAAGAAGGAGTAAGAGAAAGTTCAGAAAGTATTGGAAGAATGGCCAGGAGTGCAGTGTCATGTAGAGAGTTGAGTGTCAGGTCTTAATGAACGCAGAAGGTAGAGAAGCTAGTCTGGAAGTCTACTAAAATGAAAGGAAACTTGTTGAAGATGGAATAAGAATTCCAGAGTGTACAATGAAACAAATAGGTCAATTTGGAAAGGGGGATTGGGGTTGTAGAGTTGAATGAGGGAGAAGGAAGTTGAGATTAGGGAGAAGGTTTTGTTTTTTAGAAGTCAGAATGGGGATAGTAAGAAGTATAGGAATAGTCTAAGCAGAGTACTAGGGAAGGGAAGGAAATCTCCTAATAAAAGTGGGAATTAGAAGGTTGATGGTCTCCCTTGTGTTAATATTGAAGTTTAAGCACAGTCATTAATTCCTCAGCTTTTCAGCAGGTAGTATTGAATTGTCATATGGCATTATTTTCTGATACATCCTGGAGATGTTTTATTTACCTAATTATTGATCAACATTTTTATATTTTTTAAGCAGTAAAAATTGTTTTGATAATTACTTTTTTTAATGATTTGAGATCTGATATTTCTAGATCCCTTCATTCTTATATTTTCGTCGTTTTCATTGAGTCTCTTGACCTTTAGATTCCTCTAATTATTATATTACATTGTATACTTCTATAAAGTAATGTCCTGATAGTTTGTAAGGCAATAGAGTTAAGTAACTTAGATAATATCATCATTATGTACCCCACCCATGAACAATCAATAATTCTTCAGTTAAATAAAATTTTCACAGCTTTTATTATTATTTTTAATTTCTTGAGGTTTTATAATTATATTGAATGTAATTTCTTTTTTATAACACTAGGTGGATTTTTTAAAGTAAAATTCATAAAGAGTGATAATTTTATGGATTTATTTTTTATTTTTTGAATTTACATGTCTTTTTATTTTAGTTGAAACTGAGTTTCTCTAAATAAACTATCATATCATTTATAAATGTCAATTTAGGAATGTCATTTTAGAAATAATGACTGAAAATTACTATATGCATGCCAAACATCAAACATTTATAAACAGGTATCGTATTACTGCTTCTCTTTGTCCATGTCATCAATTTCTTTATTATTTTATTGTCATAACTAGCTTTTTGGTAATTCTATTTTTTTTTAATTTTTATTTTATTTATTTATAAATGTTCTACAATCACTTCCTTAAAATTAAGATTTTATCCCCGCACACCTTTCCCCCCTACCCCCATCCCTCCCCATGACAGCATACAATTCTGTATAGGTTCTACATATACTTTCCTATTGAGCATATTTTCACTATAGTGATGCTATGTAGTCGCACTGACGTAAGTGGAAGAAATCATATAACAAATCAAAACATAATACACTAAAACCCATACACATATTAAATAATTTTTGTGACTTTGAAAATCGACTTATTTCTGATCTTACTGGAAAAGCTTCTAGTACTTCTCCTTCACTACAGGTAGTGCTAGTACTTAATATTATACATAATTGTTATCACATTTAAGAAATACATTTATTTCTTTGTTTTCCAGGGTACTTAACATAGGCAAATGTTGAATTATGTCCAAAAGACCCTACCAAACCTCCTCCCATTCATTATCAGATGTAACTACAAGAATTTTTTTTTATGTGATCATCAATGTTTAAAGTTGTCGTAAAGTTGAAACAGTATTGTATTCCCACCATAAAATCAACTTGACAGAATAAATAATTTTTTTTATTATGTTGCTCTTCTCTTTACATATACTTTATTCAATTTATGCATAGCTCCATCTCCCTTTCTTTTTAGCCACTTCACCCTACAGACCAGAATCCATGACCTGAAGGATTTAACCTTCAACTCCCATCCTGGTCCCCACCTTTTCTGGTTAATGGTTTCCTTAATCACCCAACTATATCTAGGCTTGAAACTAATCATGTTTCACCTCTCTCCCCAGTCATATTCTCATTCCATGTCTTGGTGCCACACACTTTCAATCACTGTTGTCCTCTTTCTGGTTCTTGAACTATAGTAAAGCCAACTCTTTCACTGTTCTTGGGGAGAATGTGCCTGTCTAGTCCAATATTGCTCCATTGCTTCTCTATGTGTTATCCACCCTAAACAAAATGTAAGCTCCTTCAGAGCAGGGACTATCTTCAATTTTGAGTGTTCCTAGAATTTAGTACAATGCTTAGCATGTAGTGAGCTGTCTATCAGTCTATCTTACTATCTTTCTATTTCTCTATCTTTCTATCATCTGTTTTTTTGATTCATCTTGTGAAAAGATTGGATTTTTTTTTGATTCATCTTGTGAAAAGATTGGATTTTTTGTGGGGAGGGGGCTTCTTAATCTATCCTAAATTTGTTCTAATACTCATATTTATATCAAAGAAGGAATTTGGTAGCACTTCTTTATTTTTGCAAAGGATTTGGAGTGGCACTCTTGGAATGTTTAATAGAGTTAAGTGGTAAAACCCACATGGGCCTGTTTTTCTCCCGTCAATGAGTTTGTTTATGACATTTAATATCCTTTTCTTAGATTAGGTTATTTAAATTATTTCTATTTTTCTGTTATTTTGATTGTTGGATCTTTTCATAAGTGTTCATCTACTTCATTTAAGTTATCCATTTAATTGGCATATAATGGGACAAAATGATTTCTACTCATTCCTTTTATTTTGCCTTTATCACTCACAATTAGTTCTTGACTTGGGTAAATTGGTTTTCCTTTCTATAAAAATGATAAATACTGACTTTTCTTTGTTGCTTAAAAAAAACCTTCCAATTAATTTATCATTTTTATTTTAATCTTTCCTTCAAATTTCAGTTTTATTTTGTATTTGCTTAAGGATTTTTAGTTTTCCCCTACCTTTGTTAGCTGTTTATCCAACTGATTTCTTCATTGATTTTTTTCTCACTTTGGTTGATGAAAGTGTTTAGAGATATGAAATTTTCCCTATGGTATATTTTGGCTATATCAAAAACTTGTGTTGTGCTTCTTTTTCATTATTCTTTGGTAAACTTATTTACTGTTCTTATGATTTGTTGTTGTTTGATTCACACATTGTTTAGAAATAGTCTCTATGTAAATCTGAATCCTCTCTTCAAATAAAATTTATTAATTATATTTTATTTTATTGTTGTTAGTAAAAGATAGTTCATTTTTGTAAGGTTTTTTGTACCCTGGTGAATCAGTCAATGAAGAGTTATTAAGCACCTACTATGTGCCAAGCATTAAATCATGAACTAGGGATATAAATACAGTAAATGAAATAACCCAAAGGTGTGAAGATCTAATATTGCAAGAAGAGAGGGGGAGAGAGAAAGAGAGAGAAAGAAAAGATACAAAGTAATTAAATGCAAAGTACTTTGAGAGAGAATGGATGAGCGTCTGGGGAAATGAAGCAAGACCTTGTAGAAAGTGAAGATTAAGCTGTGATCTGAAGGAATGGAGAGATTTTTTGAGGATTCTCTATGGTATGAATGTATTTGGGGCATGGATATCAACTAGTCCAAAAGTGCTGAGAAGGGATATAGGGTGCTATGTGAGAAAAAGAAGACCATTTGGGTTGCACTATAGAGTATAGTAAGGGAAATAATGGACAATTAGCCTAGGAACATAGTTTAGAGCAAGGTTGTAAGATTAGGTTTGCTAAAATTTTGCTTTAAAGGTAAAATGGAGGAATTTATATTTTATGTTAGAGGTAATAGGAATCCAGTGGAGTTAATTGAGTAAGGAAGTGACATGATTTTATTAAGAAAAATCATCTTGGCAACTATGAACAGGATAATCTGAAATGGACAGATATAAGCGTGGAGCCAAATTAAGAGGCCGTTGCAATAATCACACCTTCAATGATGTGAAGTAGAACAGTCCTCTTTCTTCTTCCTCATGTTTCCTCTGGTGTATTTCTTTTCCTTCCCTTTTTCTTTATCTCTTAAAGTAAATAAAATAGGGCAAAATAGATCAGTTTTCTTAGTTTGTCTTTCTTTTCTCCTTCCTTTACTCCAGAATACAGTACGATCCTGAAACAAAAATGTCCACTTACATTTTTATAGGATATAAGAGCTTGCTTATCATTTACCTCCTTTGTTATATATACATATTTTTAGTGTATTTGTGTTTGCAGGTTTTCCTAATGTCTTATGTTTGCCTTTTGAATATTCTACCCAGTTCTGGTTATGTTAAGAGTTCTTGAATGTCTCTAGTCTGATGAAATCCATTTTTCCCCTCTGTAAGGTTATACTCAATATTATAGGGCACTATTTTTTGGTTATAATCTTCTTTCTTTTCCCTTTATTGTATTGCACTCCCACTTTTCCTTTTCATTAGATTAATTGTTGAACAATCCTGTGTGAGTCTGACTGTGGTTCTTAGGTATTTGATATATTTTTACCTAGCTGCTTTTCTTGTTTATTTTTATTTTGTTTTGTTTTGATTTTTGTTTTAATTGGCAACTCTAGATTATAGCTTTCACATTTCTCTGTAAGTTCAGTTGGGGGTTGTTGTGTAATGTCACCTGTGATTTTTTTTTAATTTAAATTTGCCCTCTCACTTTAATTCTTCTGAGCAGTTTTTCTTAATGAAATAGTCATACATGACATAGGTTTTAGAGTTTTTTATGGTAGTGTTTTAGGAATTCTAATGTGTCCTAAATTATTTTTTGTTATTCTATTTTCAATGTCTACTTATTCAATGATAGAAATTGCATGTATTCTATTTTTTAGTCTTTTATTGATTTCTGTAACTTTTGTTGTCTCTTTGAATTTTTTCCACAGTGTCTACCACTTAGGAAAGGCTTTCTGCTTTCTATACAAAGGTGCTTATTCTTTTTTTCATGTGTGGTAGTCTCATTCTTTATCACCTATTTCAGCTGTTTTCTTATTTCAGCCTTCTACTCTTGGCATCTTTGTAGTTAACCCACTATATATTTCTATAAAACTTGGCATTTCAATTACTATCATTTTTTTCATCTTAAATTTTGTCTTCTCACAATACTTCTTAAATTTAATAGGGATTTCCTTCTGTTTATGTATATTTTAGTCTTGGTTTTAGGAAATAACCAAGTTGGTCAGAAACAGTATCTAAAATCTATTGCCAAGGGCCAGATCTTTTCTCCCATTGTACTGCAAGAGCAGTGTGCTTCTGCGTAGGAGTTGGACCTTGACTGTGCTGTAATATGTTATTTTTGTTGTCCAGGAATTTTTCAATCATGTCTGCCAGGTGCCCTATGTGTCTAATTGCCGTCGGTATATATTCCACTGCTCAACTAATGCTCTGTATGAGAGGGATGAGTTGAGTACTGGTTCCCTCTTCCCTCTTGTCAACTTGTCTGGGGAATTATTTGGTGTTTAGTCCTTCCTGTTTGTGCAACCCTGGATAATTTTAATGTTTTACATTTTATTTTCTCTGTTAAATGTAAAAACAAATTTTAACATTCATTTAAAAAATTGAATTCAAAATCCTTTCCCTTCCTCATTGAGAAGGCAAGCAATTTGATATGGGTCATACATGTATAGTCAAGGAAAATATATTTCCGTAGTAGTAATATTGAGAAAGCAAAGTCTCACACACACACACACACACACACACACACACACACACACACACAAAAGTTTAAAAAAGAGTGCTTCAATATTTCTTCAGACTTTCAGTTCTTTTTCTGGAGGACAGAGTAGAATTCAGAAAGAAGTGTGGCAGGCAGGCAAACCAACAGATGACTGTAATAGTTTAGACTAGAGATAATGAGGACTTGTTCCATAGTGTTGTGAGGATCAGAGTAGAGAATAAGGGGTATTTGAAAGATATTCAAAGGTAAAGTCTTGTATATAGGGAGTATGAGGCTGGTTGCCTGTTTCCAGAAGAGTTATGATGATGTGACTTGTTGTCACTGGTGCTATTATTTGTATTGTCATTGTAGTTTTCTTTGTCGTTTTTTGTTGTTGTTGTTCAGTCATTCCCAGCCATGTCCATTGTTGCATGAGTCCATTTGGGTTTCTTGGCAAAAATTCTGGAGTAATTTGAAATTTTCTTCTACAGCTCATTTTACCCTTGAGAAACTGAGACAAACAGTGTTATTTGCCCAGTCACATAGTTAGTAAGAGTCTGAGGCCAGATACATCAGAAAGATGAATCCTCTTGACTCCTGGCCCACCACCCTATCCACTGTTCCACCTAGCTACACCTATAATGGAAGGAGATGGGAGAAATTTAGAATAGGTAAAGATGGTCTTTAACTGATTGGCTTAGTGTTTCAACTACAAGATAAAGAAGACCTTTTTATTTGACCCTGTAGCCACATATACTGAGGGTAAATTATAAGGTACAACTTGACTAGTTTCTTGTCCTTCACTTTGGCTAACTTTCTTCCACCTCTCAACATTCCTTTGAAGGAAGAGAAACTACACTATAAGAAAAATGGTCACGAATCCTGAGCATCCAACACTGACATGTGGTTCAAGAATATGAGCCTCAATTCTTGACCTTGGAATTTTTCCTTTTGTTTTGGATGAACGAGATTGGAGACCATGACCACATGAGTTTCTAAAGACCTAGGCATCAAATCCAAGTCAAAATTTTAAGTCAATCAATTCAACTGTAAGGGTCAGGGATTTCAGAAGTGATTTTCAGCCTATAGCCTAACACCAAGAAAAGATCTCATTTAGCACCAATGCCCTATTTGGTTATGGAATTAATAGTGACTGTTGCTGTTTCCCTCCCAGCCTGATGTTTTTCCTTTTCTTGGCCTAATTAAAAGGCTATGCCTTGGCTACTTCTTAAACAGGCCTATTTGGTGAATGGACGTTGCCTCACTCTAGATGAATACCGGCAGAGTCCTTGGCCCAAGGTCTCCCTGTGTATCCTGGGTCATCTCCAGTCATCATGATGAATGTCTGTCTGGTCACTGGATTCAGATGACTCTGGAGGAGAAGTGAGGCTGGTGACTTGCACAGCCCTCCCTCACTCAGAAAAAAGTCAAATGCAAGTCATGTCATTATTTCTTTGATGGCATGGTCTTCTTCAGCAACAAAGGATGAACACAATCCTAGTGAAACTGATGCTATATAGAAATTTTGTTGTCCTGTTCTACTGAGAGACAGATATGATATCAAGAAAAATACCTTTTGATAGTATTGGAGTAAATATTCATACTTCCTTTCCTTCCATATCTTAAAAATAAATATCCCTTTAGAAAAATTAATTGATATTAATTGTTTAAATGGAACCATGTCACAGGTTACCTTTGGTTTATGATAGGTTGGCAGAAGGAACCACACTGAATTGAGGGCTAGAGCTAATATCATTATAGAAAAGACATTCTAATCTCTTGGGCCTTGAGAGGTTCCTGCCATTAGAACCCCCAAAAAGTAGTCTGTCTGGGGGAGGGGGCAAGAACAGAGTACTCTCTTCAGTAATCTTTAATAATTTGTTAGGGCAGCTACTTGATATAGTGGATAAACTGCCAGGCTGGAGCAAACACTATTGTGGGGAGATAGGTCAAGGGAGAGAATGGAATAAATGGAGAGCAGGACAGGACAGAGGGAAATGTGGTTAATCTTTTGCAGCATGACTGTTATGGAGATATTTTACATGACTACACGGGTATGAGCTATATTGAATTGCTTACTTTCTTAATGAGGGTAGATAGGGAGATAGGAAGGGAGAGAATGTGGAATGTAAAGCTTTAAAAGTTAATGATAAAAATTGTTTTTGCATGCAACTGGGAAATAAGATGTACCAGCAATGGCATGTATAAATCTATCTTGCCCTACAAGAAAATAGAGGGGAGAGGATGAGAGAAGGTGGGGGGTGATAGAAGGGAAGGCAGATGGGAGAAAGGGGTGGGTGGGGCGCACACTGTCCTGGGGTGGAGGGAGAGGAGATATGGGGAGAAAATTTGGAATTCAGAATCTTGAAGTGGATATTGAAAACTGAAAATAAATAAATTATATAAAACATTAAAAAATTAAATGCAAATGCAAAAACAATCTGAAACATGACTAACAATGACAAAACAATAATTTGTTGTCAGTTTAACAGGACGTCTCCAATGGGATAGGTGATGGATCTGTGATTTGCCTTGTGCTGTTCAACATTTTTTATCAATATCTTGGATAAATAAATAAAGAGATAGTATCCCCATCAGAATTGCCACTGACTCAAAGATGGAAGAGAGAGCTAATACATTGGGTGAGAGAATCATGATCCAGGAAGACCCTAACAAGCTAGTACATTGGACCTAATCTAATGAGATGAAATTAAATAGGAAAAAATATATAAAGTTTGCACTTACATTTAAAAAGAAATAAACACCATAAATATACCATTTTATGAAACGATTAAAAAGTAATTTTGGGTTTCCTTTGTTTATTTGTTTTCCCTGAGAAAGGACTAGCATATTAATTGATTTCATGTTGAATATGAGACAACAACATGTATGATTTGGCTAACGCAATCTTGTGTTGCACTAAGCACAGCTTTTGAGAATTATGAAGTGATCGTCCCCTGTACTTCGCCCCACTCAGACCACATTTAAAGTATTGTGTGCACTTCTGGGTGTTATAGTTTAGAAAAGTTATTGCTAAATTGGAGAGAGTGTCTAGAAGGGGGCAACCCAAATGGTGATTAACTTCAAGTTCAAGATGCATGAATATCAATTAAATGAATTGGAAATGGTGAGTCTAAAGAAATTCAAGGTACAGATTATATCTGTTTCTAACAATTGAAATTTTACCATAAAGAAAAGAGATTGGATTTGTCCTCTTCATCCCCACAGGGCAGAACTAGGAGCAACAAGTGAAAGTTGAAAAGAAGTAACAGGGAGGATATGAAGAAAATTTTCCTTATAATTAGAGTTAACTAAAATCATTGGGATACCTTGATAGGTAGTCGATTTCCCCTCTTGTCAGATCTTAAACTATAAATGAAGCAATCACTTACTGAGTACGGTATATAGCAGATTATTTTTTTCTGATGGAGTCTAAGATGGACAAGACAAAAAACTATGAAATCCTCTGATTCTTGGCTTTGTTAACTTTACTTTAGTTTCTCAGTGCCAGTGAATTCTCCTGATGTGCTTTTTACTCAGTTGTACCCATGCATCTTGTAAGAGTCAATACCTCTCATTTCTAGGTACCTTCAGCTTCTTTTAAATTAAATGAATTCTTTTGTACATGCATAGAAAATTCTTCAGCAATAAGAGTAGGAGTAAAGGAGGTAATGTGGAGGAAAGTTGAGGAATTAACCCAAAGCAGAGAATCCAGGTGCCTTCTTTTCATTGTGTACAACTGGAACACAGATGTTGCAATGTAAATATTAAAGGCTGTAGAATGAGGTAATTAAGCTTCAAAAGGGGAGACAGGAAAGCTACAAGAATGCACCTGACACTAAATAGTAAGAGAGACACTTATTGCAGCTGTCATTGAACTGACTGTTTGAAGGCAAAGCAAAGCTATTTTGTACAAACAATATAAAATACTTAGGAAGAGGCAATTAGAATCATCAGGCCTTGCCTAAGTGAATGGCGCCTGATGGTGTTTACTCGGGAGTAAATTGCTAGGGTTTTGATGGAAAAATAAGCCCTGCAGTATACATTGGCAATATCACTCTCCAAACATTTATGTGGAAATGAGCTAGTGAAGCAAGGAATCCTAAAGAATAAAAACTAGGCTTCTACATTTAGGGGTCTCCCCTGAGATTGGACACCCCTTCACCATCTGTTTCCATGGTAACTTCAGGTTTTCTATGAGTTCTACTAATAGTGCTCACTTAATGACAAATAGTTAAATGAAAGAACTTATTTGATAGAGGGAATGTTCTGCATGCCAAAGATTCTTGTATTAGAAGTTAATGTGTATTTAAACAGTTAACAGACATACATATTCTGTGAAAGAAAATAGTAATAGTTGATTGGCTATTTCTCCACTCCAAAGCCCGAGTAGATCCATGGCAGGTTTTCTACTCATTTAACTCCAAAGTCAAATATTTATCAACCCTATCACTGATAAGAACAGAACACTATTATTGAGTTAGTTTTTTGAGTCTTCATCATCCCCTGGTTGTACCTGAATTTTGTTTTCCTAAACTGAATTCAGATTGAGGGACAGACTCACCTAACTGTTTATCCAGTAAATATACATAAGATTGATGGTTGATAAAAGAGCAGCCTTAATTTAAGAGGAACCAGTCTAGATAAATGTATTTCTTTCATTTATACTCATTATGAATCATTGATATGGAAATATAAGGGACTTTACACGTCATGAAGTCCTATCATCTCAATTTTACTGGTGGAGAAATAAAGGCCCAGAAAAGTTAAGGAAGTTGTTCGAACAGTTTGTAAATAAAGGCTGAAGTTCAAATGCTAGTTTTTTGATTCCAAATTCAGCAGATTTTTCACTTTATTCTGCTTCCTCCATTGGTTAAAATTATACCATTCAATGAAGTTTGACTCAACGAAATAAGAATGATTTTAATAATTTGTGTGAGTAGATTTTTTTTGGCAAAAATAATAAATAATTCCCATTTGAATGAACTTTGTAAAACTTAAAAAAAAAGATTTTGCAACAATCCCATGAAGTAGATAGTATAAATGTTGCTTTCCTAATTTTAGAAATTAAAATGAGGCTTGGATAAATTAACAGACTTGTCCAAAGTCATAGCAGTAACAAATAGTTGAATTGAGACTTGAATAGAGATTTTCTAACTCCATGTCATTGCTATTTTTACTAGGTCATGTTAGACTGGAAACTTCTTGAGAGCAAGATTTGGTTTTCACTTTGTATATATGTGGGTGCTTAAAACACTGCCTGGAACATAGTAGGCATTTAATAAATGCTTGATAACTGACTGACTGATCTCTCATACCATTGAATGTATCCTGTTAGCATGTTGAAAATGTTAGTTGATCACAGTAAAAAATTAACCAATTGTAACCAAGTTCATGGATCTTCAGTTATAGTACCTGAGTTTAAATCCCAGTTCTCTTTGGAGATATTGAGGAATGCTCTTAATCTCTCTTCAGTTCAGTTCCCTTATCTATGAAATGAAGGGATTAGACTGAATGACCTATAAGACATTTCCCAGCTCTACATTTATGATCCCATGATACTATAAACTCATGTATACTCTTCTAACTTTGTTGCTAAGATAGTCTCCCTCCTTAAGAAGGAGGGAGAGAATAAATGAACAGGAGAGAGAGAGAGAGGGAGGGAGAGAGAGAGAGAGAGAGAGAGAGAGAGAGAGAGAGAGAGAGAGAGAGAGAGAAAGGAGAGACAGAGAAATACAAAGAGACACAGACATAGAGAGAGACAGATAGAGACAGAAAATCTTACAAGTAATTCAGTATTGTTGCTTTTTATGATAAAAGGATCTGCAAATAATCCTCAAAATGTGAGCTGCATTTAGTTAAATAAGGAAACCCACATAGAAGACACAGACAGCAGGTGGAAATATTGCACCCCAGGCTTTTATAAGTTATAAATCCCCTAGAAATACTAATCAGACTGTTGGATAACCAGATGTCAGGTAGTATAATTGAGTGGCTGGTGGTAACTCATAAGTGTTTCACTTAAAATTCTAAACATCAATAATGGATATAGAATGGTTTTGTAGAATAGTGCACTGTACAGAATTTGAGGCAGTATAATCTTTCTTTCAGTGAGAAAGGAGTTTTGAACAGGCTGACAGTCAATATTAAGGACCTACCAGAGGTCCTTGGCAAAGCTGTAATTTGAATGTAGCCTCTTAGGGTTTCTAAGAAGTCTGTTACCCAGATCTTATTTGTGCAGGTAAGGGTGTCAGAGATTGTAAGGTACTAACATAACAGCTAGGATTGATTTCTTCTCCATGATTTTTAGAAATCAGAGACACACAATTTTCTTGTATGAAAAACAAATAACAACAGAAACATGCTAGAGATTATTTTTGTGTTCATATTGTTCCCTATCCATGGCATTCTTTAGATAACGTTCCACCCTACCCTTTCTATTTTCTACCTATATCTCTTTGCATTGGCTTTCCACAGTGTCAGGAATATTTTCCATCCTTATGCCTACCTCTTGGAATATCTGCCTCCCTTAAAAAATTCAGGTCAGATGTCATCTCCTCCACTGTCCCAAATTGTTAAGGCTCTTCCTCTTCCAAAATTATTTGTATTTATTTTGTTTATATTTCTACGTACATTTCTGTGTACGTGTTCCCTCCTCAACATTCCCCTACCCCAGTAAAATGTAAGTTGGCTAGCTGGTATTTATATACCAGATGTACAAAGTGCTTTACATATGTTTTCCAGCTTGATCCTCACAGTAATCTAGAAAGGCAAGTAGTATCATTATCCCCATTTTTTCAGATGGTGAAAATGAATCATATAGAGGTTAAATGACTTCAACAGGGCTGCACATTGAGTATGTGTTAGAAAGCTCAAATGAACTCAAGCCTTCTTGACTCCAAATCTAGGACTCTTATCCACTGTGCCACACAATTGCCTCTAGGGTATTTAGGACTGTTAAAGGGTCCCCTTGACTTGTCTTTTTGAGTCGCTATATATCCCAGAAACACTAGACCCAGAGCACACAGGAGGCCCTGAATATGTATAGGACACCAACCTCCTCCACCTGACACAATTTGTTGTTGGCATCCAAAACTGGACTCCCTGTGTGTCCTTAGGAATAAAGACAGGTGTCAGACAGTCTGCACTAGATTTGTGCATTTGGGACACTAGTAGATAAGGAAACCATCCTTTCTTCATGGTCAAGCTGTTACTAAGGTAACAGAAGGTGGCTTTTTTGTTCTTTTCATACCATTACTGGACCCTTCCCTTCCCATGCCATGACCCATTAGGGGCAAACTTCTGGATGAATTGTGAACTCTTTGGATTCCACATATATGTTCCTTTCTCTTGTAATAAACCCAGTTTTCATGTAAGTTTCATGAAGTTGTGTTTCCCTGTTGACAAGGACAAAGACTAGACTCTCACTTTCTTTTTTGTATCTCCCAGTACTGAGTATGTAACATGTGCTTAATGCATACTTGTGAAACTAAGCTGAATTTAATTCAGTTGTTTGACATGATGGAAGTGCAGGTCCATCAAATCATCAAATATCAGAATTGATCAGTTTTCATCAAACTATGGTACTGTTGCTTTGTCATGTCAAGTTTAGAATTTCCCAATCCCATCTGTACAATGGACACTCTTTCTGGTCTTTTCTTTGGTCTTCAATCTTCCCACTGTCTCTTTACACACTAAATATTCTAAAACGTATCTGCCTCCACTGAGCTTTAGCAGAGTTTTACATTTCCTTGTCAATAATACGTATTTACTGCTGAAGCCTTTATATTGGTCAGGAGGCTCAGAGAACTCAGCTAGAGCACATTTTCTAAATGTTTGTGGTTACTGACTTCTAAAGAAGTCTAGCAGAATGGGAAAGTGATCAACCAAACCCTGGATTTCTTGGGTAGCATAACAATAATGCCAGACAAAGGTCGAAACAGAAAATGACTATAAGAAATATTGTCTTGTGTGTTTCCAATAGGAAAGACATGACAGAAAAAATTACCTGGTTACTCAACAGGAAAAGTAATTTAGCCCCCAAAGTGCACCTTTAGCTGGAAAGAAGTCATAAAGCTGATCTCTTTAATGGAGGCCCACCTATTAACAAGTAGAAAAGTTTTCACATTAAGGAAAGAGAAATGACATGAACTGCTCTGTCCATAAATTGTCAAACATAAAATTAAATGTACTTGACATTTTCCAGCTTGGTGAGAATTTCTGGGTGACTCTTCCTGCACTGTTCAGAACTGGGCAGAGAGGGTTGAAGTTATATGTGTCCAGTGAAGTGAAGAGAGATTTCAAAAGAGAAATTATGCAGTCATTTTCTATCATGGTCAAGCAACTTCAGATGGATGAAAAGTCTGCCTAACCCAGAAGCATATGAATTACAGCCATAATGTCTGTAATAATTTCATTGTCACTATTGATACAAAGCCAGGTTTCTGGCTCTAAGGAATGTGGAGGAATGAGATTTGATCAAGGGGTTCTGGTTAATGTAGTGATTAGCTTTTGAATCTTAACAGAAAAAAAAATTTGAGGATACTTTTATGGCCAAAACCCATTTGGGATCCTTGCAAGGATAGCCAAGTTCCATTGTTAATCTTGTTTTCATCATCTGTTTCAGATCACTTATTACTGGTCTAGTCAATACCATTTTCCTATTTTTTACCATTATGTCTAAAGAAAGAACAACATTATATTTAATGCCTCATTCCATTTCTTCCAATTTTTGGACCAATTTTTATTTTTTATCCCTCCCATTGGTCTCCCATAATGTTTTTGGTTCTGTTTCCAAATAATAGAGAGTAATCAGACCCACCCAAGCAACCCTCTCCCCTTCATCTGACATATCCTAAGCTAATCAAGAAAATAGATGTATCCTGGGCCTAAAAGAATAGGAAAAGAAAAGATACTTATCACTTTTTATGGCCTTGAATACATTGATCAAATCTCTGGAACTCAATTTCTTCATGAATAAAATTAAGGGATCGGACTAGCTCATCTATAATGCTCTTCCAACTCCAAATCTAAGATTCTAAAATAAATAAATGAATAAGTAAGCAAATGAATTGGGAAGTATAAATTATAGTATTTTACAAGAAATAATATATTCCGTTTCTCCCTTTTTTTCCTGAGTGATATAATTTCACTAGGATTCAACATTTAAGAGAAATTTGTGTATAGGTACTTGCTGAAAGAAAAGTATTTAAGTGTGGCTTAAGTGATAATAGTCGAAGTGATAATTGTTATAGTGATAACTGAAATTCTTATAGTGCTTTAAATTTGCAAAGCACTTTCCATACATGATGTCATTTATTATACTGATGTACCATATAAGTATGTGCAAGTATGCATACATACATATGTGTGTATATTTCTCCTTTACGTGTATGTGTCTTGTCTTCTCAATTAAGTTATAAACATTTAGAGGAGAAAAATGAAATTTCTATTTCCTTCAATTAGGACTGAGTAAATAATAACTGCTTTAAAATCTTTTATTGAACAAATAATGGACAGCTAGGTGACACAGTTGTTAGAGCACCAAGCCTGGAGTCAGGAACACCTCAGTTCAAATCTGGCCTCAGACACTAGCTGTGTCACCCTGGTCAAGTCACTTAACCCTATATGCCTCAGTTTTTCACCTGTAGAATGAGTTGGAGAAGAAAAAGGCAAACCATTTCAATGTCTTTGCCAAGAAAACCCTAAATGGGCCCAAAAATATTGGACACAACTGAAATGACTGCATAACAACAATTGAACAAATAAGAGGGGTAGCCTTTGCATACAATTTTTAAGTCAAAAATAAGGTATATGTTTTAAGTATCTGAAAGTAATTGAAAATGAAGTGTTTATTTGGGGAAATATTATCTTATTTTTAAGCCTTTTCCTCCAAAAACTAAGTGATCCCTGTTCCTTTCACTTTTCCTATTTTTCTACTTTTTACCTTACCTGTGAGAGCTAAGACTCAGTTCCAGACTTTTATTCACTTTTTAATTTATGCTAAGTAGGCTTTGACTGATACCAAAAGTGTGGCCTGATAACTTTATGAAGTTGGTTACTAAAAGGTACAAAGAGAATATAGTAACTATTTAACTGTTTGGTATTTCTGCCACTGTGTTGGCATAAGGGGAGATTTTTCTATGGGTTCATTATTCACTTAGTTATGTTCACCCTAGATGGCTGGAGGTTTACCTCTCCAATTCACACCATGCCGTCATTTGCCTTTTTCACAGCACCGTAAGGCTTTTACAGATGTTATTTCCATTACCTGCTATAGGACCTGACACATTTTCCCCCAAACACAAGCCAGTAGGTAACTTTATTAATTTGTAGATAACCATTCAGGCTGGGAAATGTTCCAAAAATTTTCAACATGGGTAATTTTTTTTTTCAGCAGAGTCTAAATTAAGCTAGCCAAGGAAACATTCCAATTGCTCACTTTTTCCTCCAAAGATATGTCAGTTTTGTATCTGAATCAGCAAAGATTTTGAGTCTACAAGTAGGATACAATTTGCATCAATGACCATTAAAAGATAATAAAAGTATTCTATTTCCACTCTGTAGAAACTGTACAGGCTTATTTGTACTCAATTTTTTACAGGACACAGAGTGTTCCTAAGAAATAGTTCTCAGTTCTAGGTCATAGAATGTCTTTTGTGCAGGGAATTTCTAGCTCTCACACAACAACATTTCCAATCAGAGAGAGACAGAGAGAGACATGCAGAGAGAGAGAGAGAGAGAGAGAGAGAGAGAGAGAGAGACAGGGAGACAAAGAGACAGAGGATTGAGGAGACACAGGGAGAGATAGGGAGACAGAGACTCAGGAAGACAGAAAGACAGGGAGAAAAAGGGAGAGACACAAAGAGAGGAAGACACACACAGAGAGAAGGAGAGAGAGAGAAAGAGAGAGAGAGAAGGAGAGAGCAACAGACAGACAGAGATAGAGACAGAGAGAGAGATTTTCTTTTAGATGTTATCTGATTTTATGCATATAAAGAACTCCTAGCAAGGAAATACCATCTACAAATGCAGAATGGCATCAGATCTATAATTTATGATCTTAAGAGAGATGTCTGAGGCACTGGATTGACTCGATTACACAGTCCTTGTGGGTCAGAAAAAGGATTTGAACTAAGATCTTCTTGATCTGAATCCTGGAGCCAGTTCTCTATACATGGCAATACTATGACTCTCTCTCATAGAAACTGACATAGATGCAAGTGTGGATATAAATGTATATGTAGAGAGCTATAACTATCACAATCACTATCACTAAAATATGTATATAAGTATATATATATATTTGCATGTATATGTGAAGAGGTGCAAATAATACACCCCAATATGTGTGTACATATATACCTATATATTTGTGTAAATAGGTACGTATACGTGTCATGAATATAAAAACATGCATACATAGGTGTGTGCCTAGGCATAGACACACAATTAGAATACAATTTGTTGTGATTCAATTAGCCACTGAATAAAAATAAAACATTTTTGGAAATTTCTTAAACTCTCCATAAAGATTGTGATATTTTTGTGCCCTAAAGAAAATTGTAACTATTTGTTTAATCAGTGGTTTCCAACTGTTCCATCTTGATTTAAAGATGCAGTTGTTTTCTTTTCTCTTAAAATATAACCTTAAGGCAAGGTATACTGAATGCATAAGAGCTCTCTGAGTATTTAACACCCAAGCAAAGTATGGACTGTAACACTCAGTTTAGAAAGAGATTTACACAATGTCAGTATCAGTTCTAGGGGTCATAGTGGACAGAGTGAAGAGCATGAGGTCTGGAAGATGCATATTCCTGAGAAAAAGAAGAGAAGTGTGGATGAATGATAGCTAATAGGTAAATGTAAATCCAGATATTCTTTGGATTTTTTCTACTCTTTCATGATATCTGAGTTTATGACCTGCTGAGATCAGTGAGTGGGACAAGATACCTCAGCAGATGTGGTACTGTGGAGAGAGAGCCACACAGTGTCAAAGAAGCCTGAAGGTGGAGACCTACATTGATAGGAGTTCCATCATCTGGGAGTTCCCTGTAATAAAAAATCACAAGGTCGAGTCCCTATGCCCTTCGAAATAGAAATGTGTAGCATTAAGCACCCTGGCATGCCCAAGAGGGCCTGCTGCACAAGTTCTCAAATCTGTTTTTCTAAAAGGAAAGCAACTTCTGAGGGGTCAACAATTACTTTTATTTCATTTAAACTGAGAAAATACAAGCAGAGAAATAAAGACCAGAGAGATCTGTCTGACCATTACATACATACACAGACACAAGTGAGAAGGGACTAAGAGAAGTAGACAAGTTAATAGATGCCCATGAAATGTGAAATCAGCCTTATTACTATATGGGGGTCCAGGTAATTTAAAACATCTTCTTCTAACTAACAAAGAAATCTTAGGAGCAAGAAAATGGATTGGGTGAATTATAACAATATCATCTAGAAATTAGCACTTTATCTTTGTTAGTGGATTTAATAAGTGATAATGTTCCTTGGCAGAATTTCCCCTAAAAGTTATTTAATAGCTTATAATGAGGATGTCTGAAATGAAGAGGAAATGTTTAGATGAAACATGTTTCTTATAAATGACTGATTCCCTAGAGGCTTCACTGTATCATATATTGAATTACCCAGGCAGGGCAACAGCATAGGACTTGATGATTTAAAAATTTTCACAATCAATTTGTCTTAATAACACAATTTGAAGGTCAGAGTGATTCAACTCATTTTACTATTTCAGACTTAAAAGTTCAAGAAAATTAAATGATCTGACAGAGGCTGGCTGTCAGACTCTGGGATAGAAATACCTTTGAGTTTTGACTTTATCCTTTGACTGCTCCTTGGTAAGGCCCACAATTAGGAAGAGGGCTGCACTGACTTTTAGCATGAGGAATGATGCAGAAAGATAAACAGAATAATGAAATGAGGATGAATAAGAAAGCAGGCATCATGGTAGGGTGGATATCTCTGACCATCTCATTCAGTCACTCTAATGCTCTCACGTCCTCCACAATCACATTGCAGTTTCAACTGAAAATCTAAGTTAGACTCTGTAGTCTGGTTTTTTCTTTTCAGAGTGCCTTAGACGCAATTTGTTAAGTGGTAATTGTGTTACCTACGCTATTGATTCAGGTTCTCATCCTGCAGCTAGCTTGGTGGCTGACGCATTTTGTTCTTGCAGCCTTTCTTGATGTAGCTCAGAGGGACACAATACATTTAAACGTTTCAATTACCTTTATGTACAGAAATTTCAGAGATAGCTAATGTTGCTCAGTAACAAAGAGTCCTAAGCCTCCATTCTGGCTCTCTGGCCATCACACGTTTAAATACATCACGAGCCCCAGTGCAGTTGCCTTTAAATATAGCCTGTTAGGTCAAAGGTAGGGGAAAGTGGTCATTGATAATTAAAGATGGGGGAGAAGGGTCATTAATAATTCTTCAAGCTCACAGATTCTTTGAGGGTTTGGGCTGGAAGAGACCTTAGGAGTCATCTAATTCAAATTGCTCTGAACTCCAGGGTGAGATGAATAAATTAACCCTAAATTCCTCAGGGCAAAAGGAGAGGCTGGACCTCCACTCTCCTGACTCTCAACTCAGCTCAGTGTTATGGCCAAACATTTTCATTTTATTGAGATAACCAAATGTTCATTAAAATACCATGACTAATATAGCTAATTATAAAATATTCTACATGGAAACAGAGGTTAAAATTATTCTTTGAGCATATTCAGGTTCAGGTGGCTCATTGCTTTTTATTTCACAAAGTTATTTTCTTCTGCAAACCAAAGAAATTTTTTTTTAACCCAGCAATTGGAGGCTTTAAGCATTATTGCTACAGAACACAATAAACATCTAGGCACTAGGTATTCACATAGTTGTAATTTAAAATAAAATTATATATGACTTGTGTTAAAGATATAATCATGGTGGCATAACCTCATCATCCAATCCCTCACAATTTCACAAAACATGAGAAAAAGAAACAGACACACATATATGCATATAGGTGTTTCAAGATATACATATATTTATGTATATATGCATGCATACACGTATGCATACATACATACATACATACATACATCTGGAACTACCCACATATGAACAATAATCTCAAGGATCCTATTATTTTTTGACTAGCTCTAATTACTACCTAGTCTTCCCACATACATACATACATACATAAATATATACATATCTTTTATCTTAAGGCTAATTTTGTCTTTTTGCACCTTCTACCCATTGTTCTTTCTTTTTCCTATTGTGACATCTCTTCAAATATTTAAATATAGCTATTATGTTCCCCCTAAATATTCAAAGGACTAAATGTCATCAGTTCTTTCATTCCATTCTTAGATGTCATAGCTTCCACTTACATCACCTTTCTGATAACCCTCTTTCACATCTTTCAATCTGTAATATACTTCTTCTATTGCATTTATCAGAAATGGAAATTAATAACATCATCTAGAAATTAGCCCATAGTCTTTGTGAGTAGACTTAATGAAGGTCTTTATGAAGCCCTTTAAAGTTCAGAGAGGTTGTGATTTATCCAATGCCAGACATCTAGTGTTGGCTACAGGATTAAAAGCACAGATCTTCTTTACACCAAAATTTGAAGCTCTATTCACTAGGAAGGAAAGAAAGAAAGAAGGATACACACATTTGTGAAGCACCTACTATGTGTCACACACTTCACACCCTTACAAAAAATTACCTTATTTAATCATCACAATAATACTGGGAGGTAGGAACTATTGTCATTCCCTTTTTGCAGTAGGGGAAACTGAGGCAGACAGAGATTAAGTTGTATTGAGGGAGTATTTGAACTAACATGTATAACTTTCTGTCCACTGTACTACAATCTTTGATTTAGTATATTTACTATACTGGCATCCATACCATGTCTCTATGACTTATTCATGAGAATATCAGGATAAATTTGCCAATGATCTTGCTGAAGTCTAGTTTCCCTATGTCTAAAGTGGTTCTTTCAAAAAATATTGAATGAGGTTTATTGAGATCTGGTAATTTTAATTCATGGAGAAAATCTAGGAGCCCTTACTTTCTCTTCACATTTATTGAATATAAATTGAATATAAATATTTTTAAAATATTTGTCTCTATCTAAAAATAATTGTCCTTGGTAGAGAAAACAAAAACAAATCAAGAGATATGTAGTTTATACCTTTTCTTTGTCATCTATTATCAACATTCCAACCATCCTGTGAAAGTGTCCTAACTCTTCTCTGGCCTTCTTGAAAACAGAATATCTTTAAAAGTACAATTTTGTTGTTTTTAGAATTCATTGCAAGCCTTGGTCTGCCAATAGCTTTAGAGTTTCTGTGACTATTGCTTAGAGGCATGCTATACTTTTTATAGGATCATATACAATAGAATCTTTCCTTTGATGTGGAAAAGTGTCTTAGAGATGGTAAAGTCCCCACATCACACATGTAACATGCAGCATTATCAGAACTGAATCCAAGCGCTCTTACTCAATAGCTGGTGCTCATGTCACTGTAACACACATTCAATCTCAGTTTCTTTTTCTCAGTCCCATCTTCTTTTCATGGATATTTCAAATTGTGATTAAATAGTTGAGTTATTTAGCATATGTATAAATCTCTGAACAGCTCCCCCTCTTATTCCTTGTCAGAAATCAGTTGTTATCAGAATTTTGACCCTTGAGAACATCTTATTCCTTTTAAGTTCACATGTTGCAGAATTTCAGTCTAGAGAATGCTATTTATCCTTTCTCTGGACTTCTCTTTGGACTATATTTCTTAAAATCAAGTTTGTAGATTAGACTATTCCCAATCCCCTGCCTTTTTTACTATCAGAAACTACAAGATCCCACGGTCACAATGTCCCAGGTTCATATCATTTCCATTTCAGTGATCAGCTGGTCAGAATCAGGTTTCTACATACCCTTACCTCTGTTTTTAGAACAATTAAATTAACAGCAAGACTAGTCAGGAATTAACATGTTCTACATTTAAAAGAGAGGACTGGAACAGATTCAGACAGGTAGAGTTCCCCATCACTGCTACATCATACCTCCTTGGGAGCTTTATTCTCTGCTCCTGGGAATCATCATCTATATTCTCCTTCTGCTGAGTAAGCTGTAGTGTAGTCCTACCATATTTTTTTTTTTTGCTTCTTACACCATTATTCACTAATGTGCCTAAAACCTTCCCCTAACAGTCTGTTGATTTAATCATAGGAGCATGTCTTGCTGAAATATATAATGCCACTTCTCCATTCTTTTTATCTATTTTGACATTTTTCAATAAGTAACTCACATCACACAAGTGATGTGATATTTGTAAGATAAAATTTACCTCCTTACATGAAAGTTCTTACTCATTATTGCTTATTATCAGTTACTGGTATGTTTATACAAAAATTAAATCTGAAACCAAATATGAATTCTCTCCATTAAGTGTTTCTTTGGAAAATATAAATACATTTAAACAATTTGCAAGCATAATAGCATATGCTTATAGGCAAAAGGTCTGAATGATATTAACAAAAATAAAATTAGTAACCTAAAAACAGACAAAGTTAAATGCTTTATATACTATGATGTTACATGATTGATACAAGTCATCCTGTATACTTTGATGATCAATTACAAGAGACTGCCCAAATTATTTTATTGCATTATAATATTGATTGAATGGTGAATAGATCACCAGTTAGATATGATTGTCTTTTTTGTCTGATGTGGTGGTTTTGTGGTCAGTGATTTTTGATACACAATGTGCTCATTTTCTAAAAATGACCTTCATGCTGTATTAATGGAATCATCTGAGGCCGAAAGTTGAAAATGTCCTAGGTGAAAAGAATAAGGCTTTGGAGTGTATAGAGCATAGAGTTCAACAATAGGTAATAGTTTAGAGCTAAAAAGGACCACCAAATCCAATACCATCTTTTTATAAATAAGGAAGATGAGTCCAAGAGACATTAAATGGTTTGCCAGGGTCATGTAGCTAATAAGTATCTGAGGTAAGATTTGTACCAAAGTCTTATTGAGTCTAATACAGGTGCCCATAAGTTTTCATCTACCTCACAGAGCTGTGAAAAGAATATATGAACAATAAGAAAAAATTATCTCTTCCAATTTTCCACCGTCTTTTTCTGTTTATGTCTCTGTCTTTCTCTGTATCTCTGCCTCTGTCTCTTTCACTCTTCCATATATGTATAAACATACATACATACATATATACATGCAGACACATATAACTCTCCCAGAAATTATGGAAAGGAAAGGTGATGCTTTATAGTACAGAAGAAATAGTTTTATTGGAGGGAGGAACAATGATAGGTGGCAACCCAGGTAAACTCTAAACATTCTTCTGCAAACAACTTTAAAATAAGACCTCAAATAAAATTTTGGAGAGGCAGAGTCAACAAAAGGGTGTGACACATTGCTGCAGTCTAACACAACATAAGAAGTAGGGAGAAGAGTTTGTGACACGAGGGTGGAGGTCAGGCCAGAGTTCATTTTGGGTAGGAGCAGAGTGGGGCAGCAGTAGCACCAGGCCTTGGAAGTTGCTACAAGAGCAGCTGCGGGAACTCTCAACCCAGAGAGCATAAGGGCATTGGCAACTGGTCAGAAAGGGATTAGAGGACACCATTTGCTCACAAAAAGGTCAGCCTGGAGCTGATTGGGAACTATTGACCATATGCAGTCCTGCCTCATAGAACCAGGGCTGAAAGGAGTATTTGTGATCAATTGTAAGGGAATAGGGACCCTGGTCTCAGTTCCAAGACAGAGAAGTGCGCTTGTGGAAGGGGTCTTTTCTGGCTAAAGACCAGAGCCCAGGCTAGGGGAGCAGGGACAACATCTTTCTCCAGGTCACATGACATTGAAAGCACCTAAAACTTATGGACATCTCCCCCCCTCCACGCCCCCTCCCCTACACTGGAACTAGCTCTAAAAATAGCAGCATGAACATGCTTAAAGCTTGGGACAATGCTTCCTCACCCTAAAGTATTTTTTTAAATTTAATTTAATTTAACTAAAGTTTTAAGTTTCAAATTCTACTCCTCCTCTCTCACCCTCCCATCCTCCATCCTTGAGATAGTAAGAAATCAGATATGGGTTATATATATGCAATCTTGGAAAATATTTCTATATCAGTCATTTTGTACAAGAAGACTCAAATAAAAGAAAAAAATGAAAGTAAAAAAAGGATGCTCAAGTCTGTATTCAATCAATATCAGTTCTTTCTCTGGAGGCAGATAGTATACTTCATTTTTAGTCCTTTTGGATTGTCTTGGATTATTTTCTTCCTGAGAATAGCTAAGTCATTCACAGTTCTTCATTGAACAATATTGCTGTTATCATGCACAATGTTCTCCTGGTTCTGCCTATTTCACTGTGCATCAGTTCATGTGTCTTTCCAGGTTTTATTTTTCTGGTCATTCTGCTTTTCATGAATTATAGCACCATAATATTCAATTACAATCATAAATCACAGCTTGTTTAGCCATGCCCCAATTGATAGGCATCCTCTCAATTTCTAATGTTTTTGCCACCACAAAAAGAGATGCTATAAATATTTTTGCAAATGTGTGTCCTTTGAAGTTTTTTATAATTTCTTTGGAATATAGACCTAGCAGTGCTATTTTGGGGTCAAAGGGTAAGCAAACTCACTTTTAACTTGTTTGTCTTTGGGCATAGTTCTAAATTGCTTTCCAGAATGCTTGGATCAGTTCACAATTCTACCAACTTTGCATTAGGGTCCTAGTTTTGCCACTCCCACTCCAATATGCAGCATTTTCCTTTTTTCACCTGTGTCATTCTGATGGGTGTGAGGTGGTACCTCAGAGCTCTTTTAAAATGTACTTCTTTAATCAATAGTGATTTTGTATTTTATATGTCTATGGATAGTTTTGATTTCTTTTTTTCTGAAAACTGCCTGTTCAGATCCTTTGACCAATTATCAGTTGGGGAATGACTTGTACTTCTTATAAATTTGACTTTGTTCTCTGTATATTTGAAAGATGAAGTCTATAAGAGATGTTTGTTGTAAATTTTTTCCCTGGTGTTTTGCTTTTTCTTATAATTTTTTCAGTTTCATATGGCTTTACATTTTTTGAGGATCAGAGACATCCAGGCTTGCTTCTTGTCAGTAAAGGAGTTGTGAATAAAGAGAGACCGAATGCTGAAACAAACAAAGGAAGGTGATATGAATTACAAGGGAAGCTGCCAGAAGATATAGTGGCTTGGAATAGAATCAGAATTTTTGGCAAGAAAACGCCATCTTCTGAAATAAGAATATGGAACAAGAAAGTAGGTTATGTTGTTGAGGTGACCTGAGGTATAGAAGTGGAAAGACGAATCATGACATGAAGCCTTTTTTGTTTTTAGTAAACTGTGAAATAGGCTCCACCACTAAAAAGATGGGTGACATAAAGAGAGAAGGAAAGTTCTAGAATAGAAACTGCTCTGGATGGAGAGGTGTTTAGCTACTCTGAGAAGACCAAAGGGACTGCCTTATAACCCATTTAACATATTATATATTGTAAATTAATGTTACCATTGTAATAATCATTGTAATTTTCCACATTCTAAACTAAGGATGATTATTCCATCTGAGCTGAAACTGATTATCAAAGAATCTACAGAAAAAGGAGCACTGCAGTAATCTACAGTAGTCCCTGTACCCTGCCACCAGGAGAGGATTTCTGGTTAATTAGCAAGTTACTGAGGTATACACATAAAATATTAATGAATTCAGAGCAAAATGAATATTTGTCATTCAAGTACTTAAAATAATTCCGGATATTTCACAGTAGATGTACTTGAAAATCATGGCATCCTATGTACTTGTTGTGTGCTTTTCTATTTTTCAGTTTTGATATTCTCTAGTTCTAATTTAAGGACAGTTGGAAGGCTTAAAAAATATTTCTGATTTGTTTAAAATTCCATTGCTGTCTTAAGATTGTTTTTTCCCTCAGTAACTCCTATCTTAAGTAACCCATATCTTAAGGGACTATAGTAAAAAAAGAATAATTATGGCATGGAATTCAGATTTTAGACACATGGCTTCAAGGCATATTACACTATAATCACAAACTACTGGAGTACCTTTGTGCCTTCCTCTGTTCTACTCATTTGAACTAGAAAGATAATGAATATGAGTCTCCAGCTCTTATCATAGCACTCGACAATTGTAGTCAATTGCATTTCACAGTTAGGCACTCAGCCAACAGAAACAAACTACAGTTGCTTAAAAATTTATCTTCTCCTTTCTTAGATCACTTATCCCAAATCCTATCCACCATTACCCAATATTATAGAATCAGGATGTTAGAACTAAAGGGGATCTTAGAGATGGTCTAATGCTGGGATTCTTTACCTATTTTTAAGTCAAAGACTCTACTGACAGACTGGTAAAGCCTATAGACCTTCTTCATAGAATGTCCTTAATACAAAAAAATAAAATTAAATACATAGGATTAAAAAAAGATAATTATATCAAAATATTAAATATCAAAATAAGGTATGCCAAGTTAAGAAGACTTTTCCTTTTTCCAAGGCAGCTAGGTGTTACAATGAACAGAATACTGGACCTACAGTTAGGAAGACCTGAATTCAAATTCAGATTCAAACACTTACTAGCTATGTGACCTGGTGCAAGTCACTTAAACTCTATTCACTAAATTTCCTCATCTGTAAAATGGAGGTTAATAATAGCACCTACCACCTAATAGGCACTTAACTAAGTGATTTATAATTATTATTTCATAGGTCCTCCAAACAACACTGGTAGGTAGGTGTAGGTGTTGGCAGGTACCATATTCTGTGTCTGTTTCTAGGCCAGTCAAGCAACACTTCAAGCTCACATAGCACCCAATAAGCAGTATGAGACAAACTGGTCACTTTTCAGTGTAGTATTTGGCCCTGTGAATATGTAGTCTCCAAGGTTATTTTGAAGATCAAATACCTGTCAGTTCAAATCCATAAAGCATTTACCAAATACCTAAGTTAAATGTTAAATACACTATAGTAGCTGTATTTAGATATAAGGATATAAAGATGGAAAGAAAAAAAACAGTCCATACCTTCATGGACCTTAAATTCTATGTGAGTTGGGATAGGGTGGGGGTCTGTGACAAGTGAACCAGATGTATACTTTGAGGGTGGAACAATGAAAACCATCATAGAGATGACGCAAAGTTTCTGGTAAGAAAAGGTACCTGAATTGTGCGAATATAGAAAAGCAAGCCAACAAAAACACCCAGCAACTATAATAACAACTAAATAACTATCGGCTTCACATTTACTTTTATTATTATGCCTGAAAGTACTGACAGATTTTAAAACACAAGAGGCTTTGACTGACATGCATAGATACACATGTATCTATGTCTGTGTGGAATTGTCCTATGGGGGTGAAGTTGGCATCATGATTATGGCTGCTGTTCAGTCATTCAATCCCGTCTGACTCTTCGTAACCTCACGACTTACAGCACATCAGGCTCTCCTATCCCCCACCGTTTCCTAAAGTCTGTGCAACCTCATGTTCATTGCTTCTATGACACTATCTATCCCTCTCATCTTCTGCTGTCCCTTTCTCCTTTTGCCTTCAATCTTTCCCAATATCAGTCTTTTACTAATGAGTCCTGTCTTACTTTTATGTGGTCAAAGTACTTCAGCTTCAGTATTGGACCATCTAATAAATAGTCTGAATCAATATTTTACTATAGATGTAGACCAATTTTAAAAATGATTTCTGTAGAAAAAATGATCCTTTATATGAAAAAGTCCCTCAATGAGAAATATTCTCCATTTTGCTAAAAGTACAAACTTGTTAACAGATAACTCTAGGCTTGAAATTCATTATACAAGATTTCTACTATGAATTTTACAGAAAAATTACTGAATTATAAGTGATATTTACATAGTATTTTAAAGGAAGCAGTATACTTTACATACATTGTATTATTTTATTGTTTTACAATCCTGAAAATTAGATACCTCCCTTTTCCTGTTATGGGTCATAAATGTCTCACTGCTCCCCTTCTGACCTTCCTATCTTTTCACACCCTTGCCATCAACCTTCTCACCTGAAGATGATTCTGCTCCCATGGCCACTTTCTCTGATTGATGGGATTGTGATTTCTTGAAATGACCTGGTCAAATGTATTAATTTATCTCCTAACTGCACTGCTGACCCTCTAGACTTTTCTACCTTTGCCTCATGTTAGCACCCTTCTACTCATTCTAGTTTCTCCTTTTGTTTCATGTTGTTTTCCTCTATTAGAATATAAGCTCTCTGAGAGTAGGAATTATCTTTTTTATTGTTTGGGAGAATTTATATTTCCAGCACAATAGCACAGAACCTGGCACACAGTAAACCTTTAGTAAATGCTCTCTCTCTCTCTCTCTCTCTCTCTCTCTCTCTCTCTCTCTCTCTCTCTCACTATAAAATGATTTAAATACATTTTTTCTAATCAAATTCTGTAGGACAATGTGATCATTCATAATAGTTACAGCATATTCCTTTATGAATTATTTTCTTTAGGTTCAAATTGATAAGGTCATCTAGGTGGTGCAGTTGAGAGAGTCTGGGCTCTCTGGTCCTGGAGTCAGGAAAACCTGAGTTCAAATCTACTCTCAGACTCTTACTAGCCTTGTGACTCTAAGAAGTCACTTAACCTTGTTTGCCTTAGTTTCTTGATCTGTAAAATGAACTGGATAAAAAAAATGGCAACTCATTCAAGTATCTTTACCAAGAAAACATCAAAAGAAGTCACAAAGAGTTAGATACAACTAAAATCAATTAAAAACATATAACTGCAGTCATATCATCAGACTCAAAAAGAGTTTTTGGGCATTCCAGGCTACATATTCTCACTTACTTTGCAAAATAACTTACAATTTTGGTGCTATTTTCATTTTTGGTTACATCTTAGGTTTTAAATATAACTTTTTTTAATTAGGTATAATTTTTTTTTAGTTTTCAATGACCTGTGACACTTTAACTTTTTCTTTGTTATATTTTAGAAGTTTTCCAGTTTTCTCTCATATTGCCTTCAATATTGGCTCTAAGGTTCACTTATTTTTTTTGATTGCCATCTACTGATCAGTAACATATCATGTGACTTGATCCTTAGTGTACTGTTAACAAAAAAAAAAAAAACCATCATCATCAACCTTAGCCTAACACTGGTAAGATAAGATCGCAATTATTTTTTGAGACAATACTCTGCCAAATAATGCAATGGCTCATGCTTTCATTTCATTTCACAAATTTGTGATCTGATTTCTTTAGTGGTCAATCACATCTGTTCTAAAGCATTTCTACCAGGGGAGTTATAGACATTTTTTATTTGTGAATAATAAATATTGGGTTTTGCACCTACCACAAAAACCTAAGAATACATGAAATCTCTACTGTACATCACCATAATATTCCCCTACTTTGCCATTTCCTTCCCCTCTCATGGTATGACAGACCTTGAGGAGATGAGAAGGAGGAGGAGAAGAAGAAGAAGAGGGAGAAGGAGAAGAAGGAAGAGGATGAAGAGAAGGAGAAGAAGAGGAAGGAGAAAGAGGAGAAGTAGTAGTAGTAGTAGTAGTAGTGTGGAACAATGATTTTATAGCTATTAAACACAACATGAGGAAATTTCTTGTACCAATGCAGTCCAAGAGTTATTTTTCAATTTATAGTCTTAAATGATTTACCCAAAGTTATACAGTGAGAGGTAATACTTTGAGCTCCAATCTTCTTGACTTCAAAGTTATTTATCTATCTATGACATAGTCATGAATGGTCATTACTCAAAACAAACAAAAATACTCTTAGAAAATTGATGATCCATTGACTTTTACAATGTTAGAACTGGGGATGAAGAAGCTTTGGCTCAGGGAAGTTAGGTGACTTGTTTAAGATCTAAACAGATAGTCCAAAATCTAAACCTAGGCATAGGGTTCCTCTCTCCTTTTTATGATACTAAGTAAGTTTTACTCCACATAGGAGAAAAAAAGCAGTAGCAAAATTTTCAAGTTCACCCCCTTGACTTCTCTTTGACTAGATTATCCATTAGAGCTGAGAAAGTGTGACAAAGTTGTTCTGTCCTATAACGATTTCTCTTCATGTATATTCAAGGTTGGCATGGTTTGGTGATGAAAAATGTATGTCTTAAGCTGCTTTATTTTACAAAGCATGGTTTTATGGGTGGAGAAATCTGTCACTTGCATTTTATTCCAGGATCAATACTTCTCAAAGACATGGAAACCTAGAGAAGTGTGCAAGCTGTGTGGTTCAGACAGACATATTAAACAGATTTGGGAAAATTTGGAAATTTCATCATGTTTCTTCTTTGCCTTTTTGTTGACCTTGTTGCCTTTGGCCCAGAGGATAAGGGATTTTAATGAAAGTGAAAGAATCATCATACAGTAAAGACAGGTTGATTTGCACATTATAAATGCATTTTTAATACCATAGTCAGCCAAAGATAGCATGAAATGAAAGTGAAATTTTTAGAACACTTAATCTGCTAGATTTTATCGATCTTTTCAAAAGACATGGAAAGCCAGGTACAGTAGATCAAGTGAAGTGTTTAGACTCAGGGATAAGAGAGCTCAAATCTTACATTAGATAACTCAGCCTTATGACTTTGGCTAAGTTGCTTCACCTTCACATACCTCAAGTAACTTTCTAAGAGTTACCTCTTGTGCTGTAGGTACTAAGGTATTCATATGTGTTTGCACTCCCACAGGTCAAATGACCTATTGAACAAATAAAGTTCTGGTAAGGAAAACAGACACACAAACAAAACTATGTGGGTAGCATTGCTGTATTGTTTTGTTTTGTTTTTCATAAAGGATAGGAAGGAGCAGATACAGATGAATTTTTAACCAAACAACCATTTTGTTTGTAATTTAGGTTATCATATGAATGGAATAAGGAAACTAGATGACTTGCTAAAATCACTCCACTAGTTAACATGACAGTTTTATTATCAGAAAAAATAATGGAGGATCTGGTTAAGCAGCCTGGTATAATGGAAAGAGCATGTCGCCAGAAGTCAAAAAACCTCTGTTCCAACCCTGATTCTGCCAAGATGTATCTAAGTGACCTTGGGTAAGTCCTTCTGGGTCTCAGTTTTTCAATTATAAATGAGAGGATTTGGCGAAATGATTTCTGTTCTATAGACTCTTTCATCTCTAAAACTGCATAATTCAGCAGTCATCAACATCATCACCAGGTTAATGGCCATTCCCAGGAGACACGGGGCAATGGGGTCTCCAAAGCAAATTAATAGAATGAGATCTCTAAGGAAATTCTAAAGAAACCTAGCATAATATAGCTTCCTATTATGACCACTACTGATAGTATAGCAGGAATACAAGCAACAAAATGCTGCTATTTGTCCTGTTTTCTATGAAGTATAAAGAGATAAATTTCTTTACTTTGAAAATACTTCTGAAAAATATACAATAACAAGTATAATAAGCAATTTGTCATAACAACTACAAAATGAAAAAATAGGGTGCTATCTATTTACTCTATCGTGAGTAAGAAAATACAAAAGATTTCATGATTTTTTTAAAATAAATTTATTTAACTTTTTACATTCATTTTAACAAGATTTTGCGTTCCAAAATTTTCTCCCCATTTGTCCCCTCCCCCCTCCCCAATACACTGAACATTCTAATTTCCCCTATCACCAATCTGCCCTCTCTTCTATCATCCTTCGCTTCTCTTGTCCCCATCTTCTCTTTTGTCCTGTAGGGCCAGATAACTCTCTATTCCCCATTACCTGTATTTCTTATTTCCTAGTAGCAAGAACAATACTGGACAGTTGTTCCTAACACTTTGAGTTCCAACTTCTCCACATCCCTCCCTCTCCACCCATTCCCTTTGGGAAGGCAGGCAATTCAATATAGGCCATATCTGTGTAGTTTTGCAAGTAACTTCCATAATAGTCACGTTGTGTAAGACTAACCATATTTCCCTCCATCCTATCCTGCACCCCATTGTTGCTGTTCTCTCTTTTGATCCTGTCCCTCCCTAAGAGTGCTGACTTCAAATTGCTCACTCCTCCCATTGCCCTCCCTTCCATCATCCCCCCCACCCTACTTATCTCCTTCTCCCCCACTTTCCTGTATTGTAAGATAGGTTTTCATATCAAAATGAGTGTGCATTTTATTCCTTCCTTTAGTCGAATGTGATGATAGTAAACTTCATGGTTTTTTTTCTCAGCTCTCCTCTTTTTCCCTCCACTAAGAAGTCTCCTGCTTGCCTCTTCTATGAGAGATAATTTACCCCATTCCATTTCACCCTCTCTCCTCCCACTACACTTCTCTCACCATTTACCTTGATTTCTTGTAAGATATGATCCTGTCCTATTCAATTCATTCTGTGCTCCCTGTCTCTGTGTGTGCACGCATGTGAGAATGTGTGTGTGCGCATGTGTGTGTGTATGTGTGTGTAGTCCCACCAACTACCCAGATACTGAAAAATTTCAGGAGTTACAAATATTGTCTTTCCATATAGGAATGTAAACAGTTCAACTTTGGTAAGTCCATTGTGACTTCTCCTTGCTGTTTACTTTTTCATGCTTCTTCTCATTCTTGTGTTTGAAAGCCAAATTTTAGTTTCAGCTCAGGTCTTTTCATCAAGAATGCTTGAAAGTCCTCAATGTCCTTGAAAGACCATATTTTCCCCTGAAGTATTATACTCAGTTTTGCTGGGTAGGTGATTCTTGGTTTTAGATCTAGTTCCTTTGACTTCTAGAATATCCTATTCCACGCCC
>CM053771.1:122985052-123043026 GCA_028658325.1 Potorous gilbertii | reverse complement strand
AACAGATGGAGGCCAGTGACTTTCTGAGAAACCAAGAAATCACAAAACAAAACCAAAAGAATGACAAAATGGAAGAGAATGTGAAATATCTCATTGGAAAAACAACTGACCTGGAAAATAGATCCAGGAGAAACAATTTAAAAATGATGGGACTACCTGAAAGCCATGATCAAAAAAAGAGCCTAGACATCATCCTTCATGAAATTATCAAGGAAAACTGCCCTGATATTCTAGATCCAGAGGGCAAAATAAGTATTCAAGGAATCCACCCATCACCGCCTGAAAGAGATCCAAAAAGAGAAACTCCTAGGAACATTGTGGCCAAATTCCAGAGTTCCCAGATCAAGGAGAAAATATTGCAAGCAGCTAGAAAGAAACAATTCCAGTATTGTGGAAATACAATCAGGATAACACAAGATCTAGCAGCTTCTACATTAAGGGATAAGAGGGATATTCCAGAAGTCAAAGGAGCTAGGATTAAAACTAAAAATCACCTACCCATCAAAACTGAATATAATACTTCAAGGGAAAAAAACGGTTGTTCAGTCAAATAGAGGACTTTCAAGCATTTTTGATGAAAAGACCAGAGCTGAGTAGAAAATTTGGTTTTCAAACACAAGAATCAAGAGAAGCATGAAAAGGTAAACAGTAAAGAGAAATCATAAGGAACTTACTAAAGTCTAAGTGTTTAGATTCCTAAATGGAAAGACAATATTTGTAACTCTTGAGACTTTTCTCAGTATTTGGGTAGTTGGAGAGATTATATACATATAGACAGAGGGTATAGGGTGAGTTGAATAGGAAGGGATGATATCTAAAAAAATAAAATTAAGGGATGAGAGAGGAATATATTGGAAAGAGAAATGGAGAAATGGAATGGGGCAAATTATCTCTAATAAAAGAGGAAAGAAAACCTTTTTTCAATGGAGGGGAAAAGAGAGGAGGTGAAAGGGAAAAAGTGAAGCTTACTCTCATCACGTTTAACTTAAGGAAGGAATAACATGCACGCTCAATATCGTATGAAAATCAATCTCACACTTCAGGAAAGTAGGAGAGAAAGGGATAAATGAGGTTAGGGGTGGATGATAGATGGGAAGGCAAATGGGAGGAGGGAGTAATTAGAAGTAAACATTTTTGGGGAGGGACAAGGTCAAAAGAGAGAATAGAATAAATGGAGGACAGGATAGGATGGAAGGAAGTCTTTTGCATAACTACACATGTACAACCTGTATTGAATTCCTGCTTTCTCAGTTGGGATGGGTGGGGAGGGAGGAAGGGGGAGAAGTTGGAACTTGAAGTTTTAAAACTAAATGTTAAAAATTGTTTTTACGTGAACCTGGGAAATAAATACAGGTAATGGGGTATTGAAATCTATTTTGCACTACAAGAAAATAGAGAAGATGGGGATAAGGGAAGGGAGGGGGTGTGATAGAAGGGAGGAAAGATTGGGGGAAGGGGTAATCAGAATGAACAATGTCTTGGGGTAGGGAAAGGGGAGAGATGGGGAAAAATTTTGGAACTCAAAATCTTGTGAAAACTGAAACTAAATAAACTAAACTAAATTAAATTAAATTAAAAAAAAAGAAATGAGTGAGGGAGAGCTTGGTTTACTTTTGTAGTAGAGAAATTGAACCGTCTGTTTTCTCACTTAAATTCACCTTTTTTGTGCTATTTATTTTATCCTTTTCTATTTTTTGTGGTTTTTTGCTGTGATAACTTAACTACAAAATCTAAGAGGCAGGATTTCCACCCAGGCTTTCTTGATTTCAAATTCAACACCATTCACTATGACATCTACCTTTCAAGCTGTGGTTGATATGCTGCAGTCAAGGCATGTCTAGTACTTCCCTCCTTCTTCTATTCCTTCCTTCCTCATATGAGTTCACTTTGATGAGATCACAAATTCTATCGTGGTTAAAAAAAAAATCCTTTCCCACATCTAATTTTGATGAATTTATTTTTCTGTGATGCATCTTCATTTTTTATTTTTTCTTATTCCTAATAGTAAATAAAAAGTGAAAAAGATAGCAAAAGTATATTTCAAATTATCCTCTATGTTCATTACTTTTAAGAAAATAATAGCAAAATATTGTCTCTAGGAGATTTGTTTGTTTGGGGTTGTTTTCCAGGATCAGGCTAAATTGTGAGCACCTAAAGGTTCAGTCTCCTTTGAACCCTGAGAGTTCACAACTGTGCTGAGTCACGTAGGTTTCATGCCTACTAACTGAACCAGTCAGAAGTCAAGTCTTCAAAGGAAAAAATGTACACACACACACACACACACACACACACACACACACATATATATATTATATATATATACGTATATATATATATACGTATATATATATATATATATATATATATATATATATATACTGGGAGGTTGGTATTTTGTGTTGGGGGTTAATTTATGAGAAGGATCTTGTGATTATCTGGTCAAGACTCTGAGTGACTGTATTCTGAGATCCCCAGACTGCTCAGATGTAAAGGCACTCTTGGTTCAGGGATGTACGTAAAGTACATAGCAATATTGCTTTGGTTCAGGTGGTAGAGCTCTGTCTGTTGATTGTTATTTTTTTGCATTTTCTCTGTTTGTTGAATAGATAGGAGGCTTGGTAGCTTTGGAAATGTAAAAGGTAAAAAGGATTGTCTGGAAAAATTTGATTGAATTAATTAAAGTGATTGTTGTACCCTCAAAAGTTGCCTTTTCTTTTATAAATGCAGATCTAAGAACCTGTGACAACAGGACCCCTATGTTGAGGTGCTTACTGATACACCATACTACTTTATATCTTCTAGGTATTTAAAAAATTGATGCAGCTATTAATATTATTTGTGTGTATTTATGGTCAGTATGTATATTCTTGTTCTGTTTTATTCATTTTACATTATTTTTCATTTACCTTTCCATATTTTGTATTATTTATTGTTGTCATTTCTTAGAGCATAATAATGTCACATTACATTGATATAATACAATTTGTTCAACCATTACCAAATGTTAGACATATATAGTTGCCCTTTTGCTATAATTAATAAATCCACTATGAATACTTTTATATACATAGTCCCTTCCTCCCCTGCTTCCCCTTTTTGTACTTCTAGTTGCAGTATCACAGTCTTGAAGTACAAGAAATTGTTTATTGCTCTCTAGTTATTGCTTAATGTTCTGATATGTACATCACACAAGAAAATTCTGTCTTTCAAGTTTCTTACAGCTGTCACTCAAGTTCAAGTCTTTGTAACCATTGTTTGGGACTATCACAATAACTTCCTAAATAGCTTTTCTTCCACTAGTCCCACTTTGTGCACCAATAAACATTGTTCTTTCTAGATCATAGTTTTTATTTTGTTGCTTACCTCAAAAACATTTCATTGGGAACATTTCAAAAAGTGCAAAGATTTCATTGGAAATAACTGATATTTATATCATGCTCTAAAGTATTCAAAGAATTACATGTGTGTGTGTGTGTGTGTGTGTGTGTGTGTGTGTGTGTGTGTGTGTGTGTATATGTGTGTGTAGGATGGTTCACTATGTACAGAAATAAAGACAAGAATTGCAAACAAAGAATTAAGATTGAGGAGAGTCTCCACCTGGCTTTGTCTTATCCTTTCTCCCATTCCCTTTCATTTGCTGCAAAGTTCTAGTGGTCCTAGGAAGGCTAAGGAAAACGGAAATGCCTCAAACCAAAATAGTTTTTTTGCAAGGTAGCGTCTGAAAAAAAAAATTCCTCTTTCCCTCACTAGTATGTAAACTGGCAATAATAAAAAAAAGCAACAGAATTTACAAGAACATAATTGATCATTGGTAAATATTCATTAACTGAATGATTAATTTTATAACTTTAAGTCAAATAGACACTCAGAACACAGATGTGGATGCTTTTATGTCAAAAATAGTTGATAGACTTTTTTCAGTTCTGAAAGAACTTGACTTATGGGGTGGAAATAGTGCTAAAACCCTTTTGGAAATAAAGACTTCACTCAGTTAAGAACTGAGAATACATAGATTCACCTTCTAATAAAGGATAATTAACTGAAATTTTTCTCTAGTCTGATGATTGAGTGAATGAACAGATTTCATTTTATAACTGATGGAGCTAGAAATAAAGTTCTAGATTCTAATCTAATGGAGAGGTGGCAGAGGCCACTAATCTTTTTAGGGAAAGAGGTCACAGCTTAGGTGAAAACTACAGTAAAATCTAAATATGTGGTAGCAGAAAGAAGCTCCATATAACTAGAAGAAATGGTCAACCTGGAGAAAGGACCACACGATCCCTGGGAGGAAATGTTCAGCAGAGATCACATGCCCATTATAAACTGTGCAATAAGTGACAGTGGGGAACAAGTCCATGTGACAAGGGAAAACCCTAAGACACAGAGTTTCTGAGTGATTAATAATCAATTTATTAATTGGGCTAGCTGGGAATCAATAAATTGATAGTCAGTGGGGTTTCTCTACATAGCAAAAGATGCCATGGGACCTCCTGAAAGGGAATTCTCCTGAAAGTAAAAATCAGCCTTGATTGGTTGACATTTAATGAGGAGGTGGGCTAAAAGTCTTCAGCTCCTCTTGATAAGAAAGTGGCTTTATCATGAGACTCAGCTACTTCTAGCAATGTGGCCAGGGGCAATCTATCTCCATCTGGACCTCTCTGGTTAGCTTTTTCCTTCACAGGCTAGGTCACCCTAAAGTCTAATGGAGAGGATCAAGGACAGAGGTTCCTTTGAGCGCCACATAAAAGCTGACCCAGACTGGATTTCGTTTATATTCTAAACAGAAATTAGATCTCCTAGTTGTGTGGAGTTCCACCCAAGACTGACTAGCATGTTCCTCGAGGACTAGGAATAATCTCATCAATCAGTCAAGTCCTTCAGAGACTGGTTTAAGCAAGAGCTGGGCCTGGAGGAAATAGAAAGAGAAAAACCTAGATGATAAATTAATAATTTATTAATAATATAATAGTATAATAATTTCTCTCACTTAAGGGGTAGTGACAGCAAGAGTAGCAAAATGTCCTTTTTATGAGTTGGGGTGCTGGGAACACCAAAATGCAAGGGCATGGGGGAAAGGTGGGGGTCTGCCTCAATATAACTCAATCACTCAAACCTCCTAGGCAAAGTAGCAAGTTTTATTATAACATCAATATGGTAGGCAAGGCTCCTAGTAAATCTGCTATTATATAGTCAATAGGAGCAGGCAGAGTTCCTAGGGAGTCTGCACTTTAATGGGATGGGGTTAGAGTTGAGAATGATATTTTCATATAGAAAAAGGGGAAAAAAGATCAGTGAAAATATCTTGATGGAATGAAGGAGCAGTAAATAATCTGGGTGGGCCAGGTGTAACTGTAAAAAGATTTAGATGGAATTGAGGACTATCAAGTATGCTAATTAAGTAATCAAGATGGGTTGGGGTGGGCTAGATGCCTGGGGCAGATAAACCAAAGATCTGGGCTAAGGAAATGGAGAAATTCAGAGTCCAGGTTCATTACCCCACCAGTCCTCATCAGAAAACAGGACTCAACTCTGAGGCATGAGGCATTGGTATCTTGGTCATCCATGTCCCCTTTTTGTATTCCTCTATACATATGTCATAGCTACATATATTTCTTGTTTATTTGATGCTTATATCTCCTATATGTGTTTCTTTCCAAATGTGCTATTTGTGTCTACTCTTTCCACTGTAATATATGTATTTGGAGAAGTATATGTTCTAAAATTCATGGCAAATTATTTTATCGTCACTTTTCTTGCTGTACTATTTCATCAAATGACTTTGATTTGGACATTATATGTCTATCAGTTCATTAACAAAAGTTAAACACCTTTCTAGAGACTCATGAATATTTTGTTTACAGCGGAGGAATATCTATAGGGTACCTTGAACCAAGGGTAACTGTGGGGAGAGAGGGGCCTTTGGGTAAGCATCTTTAGGTGCTCACATATGTTAACTCGTAGAATATACACATACACATACGCACATTATTTCTGTGTACATACACACACGTGTGTATGTGTGTATGTGTATATGTATGTCATGTGTATATAAACTTATGCATATATTATAGACATACATAATACAGATACACATATGCATGCACATGCACCTATACATACTCACATCTGTGTATCTATACATATACACCTACTTTGTATAATGTATGTACATGTATATATGTATGTATATGTATATATATACTCATACACATATACATATATACACATACATACACACACATTAGAGAGAGAGAGAGTGAGAGAGAAAGAGAGAATAATCCTTTAGTGTGGTGTAACAGAAGGCATCCTGGCACCTAGGATGACCTGCTGGTACAGGTTCTTAGATCTGTTTTTCTAAAAGGAAAACAACTTTTTAAGGGGTCAACAATCACTGTAATCAAACACATATTTCATTCACTTAGCTCAGGGGAAAAAGTCAACACTCCGAATTTCAGAGAAAATACAAGCAGAAATTACACGCAGCAAGACCAACAGACAGAGCTTCCACCTGTCTGACCATAGGCAATACATACATAGTTTGTTACCAGAAAGAGAAGCACCAACTTTTGTGTTTTCAAAGCCTGATTATCCAAAGTCTCATCTGGCATATAAATCTTCTTTCAAAAACTAAGCCTGAAAGCAAAACCTCACCCCAGAGCACAGATAGACTTTTCACAGCTGAGGCACGACTCGTGGCCCAGTGTCTCATTAGCAATGAACCAAAGGTGTGTGGGCCTTCATACAAAACAAGCCTCCCCTAATCAAGGTTCCCTTAACAGCCCCACCTGAGGCCTTAATATTAATGGGTAGGAAGACTCAACTCAGGTAGACAGGTAGACGTCTCAGGTGTTCACATCAATATTTTACTGATGAGGAAACTGAGACTGAGAAAAATAAGGTAATTTGCCCATGATAGCCTGAGTATCAAGTGTCAGAAGCAGGGTTTAAATCTGAGCCTTCCCATTCAAATCCAACAGTATCCATTACGCAATGCTACATCTCGTGCTATGGTTGCTGTACCACAGTCAGGGCATTTTCTCCTTCCTCTTGCCCTCCTAACCAATAGAATGTGAGTTTACTGGGTGATAGATCTTTTATCTTTATAATGCTAAAATCTAACATAGTGCTTTGTACATAATGAGCAATTAGTAAGTATTAAGTTAAATCATTCTCTGGTGATGGAAGGTTCATATTTTTTATAGTGGTAACATCTAATTGAACTCCTCTGCCTTTTTAGTGGCTTTAGACAAATAAAGATGACAAAATTAATTTCTAGTTATTGATTCTTAAGTTCTTCAAGTTTTAGCTTAAAAAATAAAGTGTGACCTTATTATTTTTCTCATTCTTAAAATGGTTCCATTCATTCTTTGGCAAACTGACATTTTAAATTTTAATTAAGAATATAGAGTTTTAAAAAGGAATACAATATAAAAAGAACACATACTTTTTCAAAATGTTTTCATTTAATCAAATGATTGGCATTTTTGCTTTTTTAATGAAAGGTTTTTTAAATGAAAAATTATGCAGTCCAATAAAATCAGAATCATCACTGTTTTTTTAGCCAAACCTATGATTTAAATGGTGTAGGAAATTTTCAGTGAGGATCTCATCAATGCACATGGGTTCAGGCTCTGTTGTTCATAGTTTTAGAGAGTTGCCTGGCACAATGATTTACACAGCTGGTATGTACTAGTGGTGAGATTTGAACTCATGTCTGCATTTTTCCAACTATGACCATTTATTTCCCCACTACTTTTTGACATTTCTCATCTATGAAATTCAATTCATATATAGGAATTCAAGTCCTAAGGCAATACCTTTAACAAATTCTTCAGTTGAGGTAATGATTCAAACATTTATGTATTATCACTTCAAATACCAAATCAGAGAAAAACATTAATTATGTCTAAACGTCAGTGACTATAACTACTACTATGGGAACTCACTCTGGTTCACTGCTCTTTTCTCAAATGAATAACTTTCTCTAGACAGGATAGATGATTTAGAAAGAGCAAAGTTACAATATGTAACTCTTATACTAGTGATTTTTTTTCCACAGTGAATCTTCACCATAGTGCTCCTCAAACCACTTACCAGTGTAATAAATTGTCTTTAAAAGCATCCAGAGTTGCTTTTTTTCTTTTTAAGAGATGTAACAAAAGAAATAAATGAATAAGATAACAATTTCAATGTGATATTGTGGAGAGCCAGAAGTACATGAGAAGATGTAGGAGCTGAAAATGGGACACTACAGTAGAAAGTTATTTATTTTTGGATGACAGAATTGCGTGAGTCATGTTTAAATAATAAAAGTCCAAGTTATTTCTTTGCACATTCCATAGGTGAACAAATAGGAACACATTCACAGATGTCTGGAAAGCATATTATCAGAATATGCCCAAGAAATATTCTTTAATTCAGGCATTAATAGATGCACAGTTTGGAATGGCCTGATAGACATGGTTCTTAAAGTAGATATGGGATAGTTTTTCAAGATGCAATTAATTGGTGTCCTTGGAGAAGGTATTAACTAGGACAAGCCTCAATAAGCTAAAATACCTTATCAAATCCCAGATGTTTCTAGTACATTTTTATTTGCTATAGCAACCAATGCATTTCCATGAAAAACTAGAGGTTGAAATACACTAGGCAGTGGAAGTGCCATCAGCTTAGTAAGGAGATGTACGAGTATCAAACAGCTTCTGAGAAGTGAAATTAGACCAAGTTGAGAACTCACCTTTTATCTTCTGAACTGGAAAGAAGCATAATCACTGATCGCTTCTAGACTGTTTTGAAGACAACAGCAAATCAGAGGCTAATTGTGTGGTCCCTCCTGAGGTTCCTATGATGGATATGTTCGATCTTACTCTAAATTGTCATAAAATGCAAAGGAAAAGTTAGCCCTTCACACCAATAAGTCCATCCTGGGGATCACAAACTATCAATTCCCTTTTTCTTCCTTTTTTCGTACTGCACAATTTAGAATCTTAAAAATCATACACTCATAGGTTTAGGGCTAGAAGGAATCTTAGAAATCTTATATCCCAACCCTCTCATCTTATAGATGAGGAAACTGAAACCCAGAGAGTTTAAGGGTCTTGTTCAATGTAGTATGGGCCTGACTTTGAACCAAGGGTCTCTGATGCCAAATTTAATTCTCTTTCTACTGGGCCAATGCATGGTAGCTGAATATTGATATGGAAGAGCCTATGGAGAACAGAAAGTCTGCCAACCTTTATTGTTACAGTGTAATATACAAATTTTGAAACAAAGGAAGCATCATGGGTAGCACAGATAAAGGTTTTGCTTTAGAGTCAACGAGATCTAGGGTGAAGGATTGACTTTGTTACTGGCTGTGTTACCCTGAACATGTCACTTAACCTTCAGGAGCCTTAGTTTCCAGATCTGTACAATAAGGAGTTTGGACTTAATGATCTCTAAGGCATTTTCAGTTCTGGTCCATGAATATATACATGCATAAAAGCATGTACTCATGCTTACATATATTCATAACTGTATTTCAATATAATTGTTTTCCCTTGTGATTCCATGGATTTTATTCGATACATTTAAAAACATTCTGAGAGAGAGGTACACTTCATCAGAGCCTTAAAGATGTCCATGATATAAAAATGTTAAGCACTCCTGGTCTGAGGTCCCTTTTAGCTAAAAGTCTATAATACTATGACCTTTCAGCACAGCAGGAACCTCTGTAAAATTATCAGTAATGGATGAATTACTGATCTGTATCTGGAGACAGAATTCCTCATACTGGTGAAAACATTTTTGGAAATAAGAAAAAACAAAACAAAACAAAATCTCTACAGACAAATGTTAAAACACAATAGCAACACTAGAGGGGTAGTTTCAGTTGTCTTAATTAGTCAATTTACATTTAAAAATGCTTGATTAATAGAATATTACATCATAATACATACACGTATACATTCATATGTATACCATATCTATACATCATATACTATAACTATACATAACATACCATATATCATATATAACATATAATAGATGACTGTATAGATGTATGATAATCATATGTATACTCTCTTTGGTATATATATATGATTGTACTGTTCATTTTTCTCAGTCATTTCTGAGTCTTCATGACCCAATTTGGAGTTTTCTTGGTAGATACTAAAGTAGAATGTTGTTGTTCAGTCACATCCAACTCTTTGTGATCCCATTTGAGATTTTCTTGGCAAAGATATTGGAGTCGTTCGTCATTTCCTTCTCTAGCTCAATTAATAGATGAGAAACAGAGGCAAGCAGGATTAAGTGACTTGCCGAGGTTCACACATCTGGGCATACATTAGCAAATGTCTGAGGCAAATGTCTTGAATTCAGGAAGATGTCTCCCTGACTCCTAGCCAGCACTGAGCCTCCTAGTTACCACAACTTATTAAGGCAAATTAGAAGGACATGGCCTATGAGTGTCATAAAAGTATCATTTTCCTTTATTTAAGGCTTAATATACATGTAGCAGAGTAACTGCATTGTTCCAAAGGTTAAGTTAAAGGTCTTCCCACACTGCTTCTAATGTTATCAGTTTTTCCGCCATGTCTCACTGCTTTCTTACTCTGGAAGTTCATTAAGTCCATGTGGGCTTCTTACCTTGTAACATGCCTCTTCTCTTGTGACCTTTTTTTCCCTGAGAATCTCCATTTTGAAGAAAAATTCATGGCAGTCATAACAGCTCTGCTTTAGACTCTCCAGACTTCACCAGTTTAGCAGCAAACAACCTGGCATACACACGAGGGCCTGCTAGCAAAGGTTCTTAGATCTGCTTTTCTAAAAGAAAGCAACTTTTCAGGGGTCAACAATCTACTTTAATCACATATACCAACAGAGAAAATACAAGCAGAGAAATAAAGACCAATAGACAGGACTTCTAACGGTCTGACCATAAGTAATACATATATCACAGATCAACAGACAGATCTAACTGTCTGACAATTACCTACATATATAGTTATGAGAGAAAGAAGCAACAACAAAAGGGCTTTAGGAGGGAGGGCACCCCTACCCAGAGTCTCGTATGACACATGAACCTTTTTCTAAGACCCCAAAGTAAAATCTCACTTCAGAGTATGTACACACTTCTCAGAGGCCTTGTGACCCAGTGCGCAATTCCTTAGCAATTAATAAAAAGTGTGAGCCTTTCCACAAAATAAACCTCCCTTAATCAAGTTTCCCTTAATGGATTCCACCTGAAGCCTACTAATAGGTGGGGTAGATCGTTCATTAAAATAAGCCTCATTAACAATATAACCATCATGCACTCTCTCCATGCATTCCTTTTCCCTTCCTCTCTGGCTTCCTAAGTCACTTTGAATATTGGCTTCCCCTATTAGAATGGAAGCTCCTTGAGAACAGGGACTTTCTTTTGCTTGTACAGGACTCAGCATAATTTCCAGCACACAGTAAATACTCAATATATACTCTTTCTTTTGACTTTTATTTTGACAAGTGTTGCTGGAGGTGGAAAGGAAGCATAAGGGACCTAGAAGGCTGTGAGTTTTAGTTGACTTAGTAACTGATGATTTATATAAATAATGCCATTCACCCAGGAGACACACCTTAAAATTCCAGGCTGAATTTTTAAAGCACATGATGCTTTAAGAATTAACTACTCAGGGCAGAAAACCATCTTGGGATAATATTATGGGTAGATTTAATCTAATTTTAAACTGATAGGCTTCATAATTTCCTCATTTGCATTCTTGGACATATAGATGCCATTAAAGATATTACCAGAACTAATAAAAGACTATAATGACAGAAGGCATTCCTTATTCCAAAGAGACAGAACTCACAGCCTAGCAGAACAAGAAATCTAGTATGAAATGAAATGTGTCATTCTGCTGCTATATAGATAATAGTACCACTCCTTATGTAACACATTTTGGTGAAACCTAAAGTCATTCAGCAGAAGCAAAGACAAACATAGCACTATCTGAGACTAATTGAAAATAGTAAGTAAGCCTTTTGGATTTAAAAATTAATTTAACATGCCTTTGGTCAATATAAATCAAGCTGCATTTTTACTTGATTTTTCAGCCCCCTGTAGTGAATGGTCATGATATTTTTACAACGAATTTGCCAAAGAAATTTTAAAGTGGCAGGCCTCAGATTTCTGGAACCATTTTTCCTTTATTTTTTTTTTTTATTGTAAAAGAATAATGTCAACTTGATTCAACTCAGGGATTGCTTTTTAAGGGCACTTTGCTTGGACCTGAGGATACAACTATTCCTTCTCCCAAAAATGACCCTGTCTGAAAGATGACATTCTACTAGAGACTCCAAGAGATTCTTATACATTTATGTGATCAGATGAAGATTATGAACTTCATATCATAAATCTGAATCTACCAGTACATTTTAACCAGATTTATACCATATTAGGTTTAATTAAACTTCTCTGTAATGACATTTGTTTATTATCAAATAGTTAATTATTTCTTATTGAGCAAATAGCCTGTGAGTAGGCAGAAAGAAAGAGGATGACTTAGGCTAACCTGGGAGGCTGAGTCAGAGACATATACATATATACATATATATTTATGCACACATATATATGTGTTTATGTGTGTGTGTGTAGGTATGCATGTATGTGTGGGGGGGTATTTTGTGTGTGTGTGTGTATAAGCTAGGCTCTCATTCTGGGCTATAGCATTCTGGGCTATAGCATTGTGGCTCTTGGTTTTTCTGTATTGCTCACCAACCCTTTATAGCCTTTGTTTTCTTTAGTATTCCTTCATTCTCTCCACCCTAGTCCTGGTTCTAGTAACTTTATTTCCAGTCCTCAACTTATCACTAACTTTATAATGAACTTAAGTGACAGGGGAAAGATGATTAAAAGGAATTAAAAGGAATCCAAAGGGACAGAACAAAGTCCAGGGCAGTGAGGAGCCATGGAAAGAATGATGGATTTTCCATCAGAGATTGTAGGCTGCCTTCCTGTCCTGTATTACTTGTATGAGTTTGAACAAGTCATATAACTTTTGGACTTCAGTTTCTTTGTTTTTTTTTGACATAGACTGAGAGCAGTAGACTAGATTTTATCTTTGTATCCATAGCATCTAGTAGAGTACCTGGAATAAGCCAGGTAGAACTTCTTTTTCACTGTTGACCTTCATGTTTATTTTAATCATACGATTCTTATTTCACAGTGTTAGGAATTTGAAGAATTCAAACAGTCCTTGAGGACTGTTACTGTCTGGTTTTTCTCATTGTTCCCCATGGTCCAAGGCTCCACAAAGCTCCACAAAATTCTAGATTGTTATCATGGATAGAGTACTAGTCCTGAAGTTATTTAAAGCAATTCAAATCCCTCATTAGAAACTTTCTAGATGTGTGACTATAAGAAATCCATTTTACTGACCTCTGGCTCAGTTTCCTCATCCTAAATAATTAGAATGTTATACTACATGACTTCAGAGGTCCCCTGAAATGACAAATCTATGATTCTGGGCATTTTAGAGACCTGACACAAAGGACCAACTTTTCTTTTGGGGACATGTCTCTACCCCATATATTCTGGGGAAATATTCCAAATAAAGTTAGATATGATCCATTTATTCATTTTTCCAAAATAGACTTAACTGACTTCCCAGTTCTTGAGCAAATACTCAATGTATAATATTTTTATCAGGTACCAATAAATCTTTACTTCACCTTTCTCTAAAAGTGCATAAGAAGCAAAAAACTTACAAGAGCCCCTGAACAAAGAATTAGGAAACACTGAAAGAGTGGTGGACACTAGTCAGAAAATGAAGATCGTTTAAGGGCTGCTGAACAAGAGTTCCCCATTTACTTCTTCCCTGACTATATGAGTCAGTTGAGGACATGGCAGGGAGTTGGTGGCAAAGAGAAGTCCCACTGTTTGTGGAGCTCCAGAACTTTAAGAGGACACTTTGGCAGACTTTTTACTTGTATAGAACTTATCGTTCAATGAAATATTCCCTCTCACATTTTCATCATTGACTGACGTGCAAATTTGTTTTTTCTGAAGTATAAGTAATTATGCCAAAGATGATATTTTTGATGTTCTTTTGTTATTGTTAGATTAGAGCATTAGGAGAGGGAAGATCATAAATGTATTGTAAATCAAATTTTGCCCTCAGACATTTACTAGATGTGTGAACCAAGGCAACAAATAAAAATCAATCACCTTTATGACTCTATGAGAACATGAGAATTTGCCCTTAAAGGGCCAGGTATAACAAGTAAGACCCCATAAGGCCACAAACTCATGCAATGAAGAGGAAGCAATGATGTGTAAACCACCTTACAAAACTGCCATTTATAGAGTTCAAAATCTGTGTTAGAATTCAGTCAGGGAATAAATATAATCCTAAAATAGCAGGAAAAAGGCTTTCTGGCTCCTATTCTGTTTTCTTATCGAGGAGACATTATTGAAAAACATGCCAGGAAATACTGTACACTCCTGGGCAATTTCCAGGAACCACCACCATCACAACAAAAAAGCAGTAAATGTGAAGAGTACAGCTTTAAATAGCCAGAATCTAATTTTTAACCTGTTAAGTATTTGCATTTCCCTTAAATGCCACTGAACAGTAAACACCTACAGATAACCTCAGAAAAGAAAAGTCATTTGACAATTTCCCTTATTGCTCATGCTTTAGAAATTTTTATAGACCCCCTTCCAGCTTTTCACACTTGGACTGATAGGCTAGCTCTCCTGAGCATTGCAAAGATCAATGGAAACATGAGTAGTTAACAGCTCACATAGACATAACCACAAAGGAAAACAATCTATCACAACAAAGCAGCAATAGCTTTCTATGTGCTTGTTTTTGTTTTTTTTTATACTTCATTCAAACAAAACTTGGGCAGCCAAACTTCCACCAGTTTTTACACCCAACAGGTGAATACTTCAAGGATCCCAATCAAATTAGGGAGATAATCACAGAGACTAAGTCTTGCTTTTTATATTTCTGAAATATCAGTACAACTCAAGCTTTACAATCCCTGGAGCTTTTTAGGGGTAAGATGTATTGAAAAAAAGATGAGTCACACACTCTTGGATTGAGCTTTCTCACATTTCTCTCCTAGAGCCAGGAAATCTCAGAATCATGGAACATCAGAGGTACCAGGAACTTAAGGGTCATACAGTACAACCAGCACATTTTTCAGTTATCTAGTTCTTTCTCTGTTTCAAGGCAACACTACCTATGGAAATGAAATGGGAAAAAAGAACCCTATTCATTATCTATTTCTCAAAGATCTGTAGAAAGGAAAACTTCACAAGAAAGGTAACGACCATTATTCATAAATAAGGCATGCCCATTTGTTGCAGGACTCAGAGCTGGGGAAGACCTCAGTAGCTAGCTATTTAATTCATCACGTCTCTCTTAAGGTAGCCCAACGTGGCATTAGCTTTTTGTTGGCTATTATATCTCATATTAAATTTGGAGTCCACTTCCATCCCCATATTTTCTTCATCCAAATTATTAAGTAATGATACCTTCTACATATTTTAGTCAAGTCAAAAAGTATTTATTAAGCAACTAATATGTATCAGGCACTCTGGTAATAAAAGAATAAATAAATAGCTTACTCATCAAATATTAAAGCTGAACAATGCCAGTCATATAGTTCAACTCTAATTTTTCAAATAAGGAAAATGAGGTATCACAGGAAGAATTCCCCCAAGTTAATACAGATAGTCAACGTTAAAATAAACATGAAATCTTGAGTCTCTTGATTCTCTAGGAAAGAAATAAAAATAATAATTTTATTTCTTATATGTGATTTTCCATACCTGTCCTTTTGAGTCTCACAAAACTCTGCACTAGGAGAATATGTGTGTGTGTGTGTGTGTGTGTGTGTGTGTGTGTGTGTGTGTGTGTGTGTATGTGTGTGTGTGTTTAGGAGAAACCCAGAAGATATTCTAAAATATCTTCCCAAATATATGGTATTGATTCATTGAAATTTTCCACTGCTAATTCCACACTTTATTGTAAAAGAGAGGTTCAACTTTACAAATGTTTTAATGTTTATTTACAAAGTGATTCCTTTGAAACATAATTCTATGATGCAGGATGTATGAGGATTAATACCCTCCTTCAGATGAATAAACTGATGTGAAGTGGTTTATTCAGGGTCATATTACTAGAGTGTCTCGTCTATACTCTTAACCAAATTTCCTGACTCCAAAGCCTGTGTTCTTTTCTTCTGACTCACTGAATCCAACTCCTCTGACAGCACCTCTGGATCCCAAATTACATGACCAGTTCCAGTTGGACACCCCAGCGCCTTTCCTTTTTTCCTTCCTTCCTTCCTTCCTTCCTTCCTTCCTTCCTTCCTTCCTTCCTTCCTTCCTTCTCTCCCTCTGTCCTCTCCCTCTCTCCTTCTCTTCCTCCCTCCTCCCACTCTGTCCATGTAGAGCACCACATTCTTACCTGCAGGTATTCTTCCTAAAGGAATGCAAATTTTGATCCCTGAAAACGGTAAGATATCTTGGTGGTTATGGTTAGATTTCTTTCTTTAGAATCATACCTTTAACCCAAATTACTCTGGGTCTTATTGATTGACTAAAAATAAGACCCAGCCCATGCCTCACTTGGTCATTGTTTGATGGCTCGGAGTGAGTGTAATTACCACCTGCTTCTGTTTTGACCAAAATCCCTTAGACTCCCAAACTGATTTTTTTAAGTAGGTCAAAGAGGCCATTCTTTATCTCATTTGTTACCCAGTCTTAATCACTGAATGGACATTGCCTCAGTCAAACTGAGGCCTGGGAAAGACCTTAGCTTAAAAAGACCAAGGTCTCCCACTGCATCTGAGTCATCTCCAATTGTCTTGATCTGTATTTTACCACTGGACCCAGATAGATCTGGAGGAGAGAGTAAAGTTGGTGACTGCACAGCCCTCCCTCACTTAAATCTAATTCACTTGCAAGTCATGTCATCACCTTCCTGACATAATGGTCCTCTTCCAGACCAAAGCATAAACATCAAGTGTTTATAAAGAAATATAAAGAGTTTACTATGTACTATGATGCTAAATTTGCAGTGGTTTTTCTTACCCTTATGACAATTTTCATCCTCTAAACTCCTGACAAAAGTCAAATTCCTTTCTTTCTCCTTGGATCTTTTTTCTTTATTTTTCACATTGAATTCCCTCTCCTCTATACATGGGTATGTGTGTCAATCAGTCAGCTAACAAACATTTCTTAAGTGTCTACTATGTTCCAGATACCATGCCTGAGGATTCAAAAAGAAAGAAAATGACCTTCTCTGCCCTCAAGTAATTCACAATTTAATGGGTGACAATATGCAAACAAGTATGTACAAAGAAGCTGTACACATTTTAGGAGTGTGTGTGTGTGTGTGTGTGTGTGTGTGTGTGTGTGTGTGTATTTAAAGAATAATTCATTCTCCCAGATAAGTTGGAGTATGTAGAACCATTCCCTTAACTCCTATAACTTCTTTTCTAGGATGAAGAGTAGTCTGCATTTTAAACAGATAAAAGTCAATTGACTGTGGCGGAGATATAAATGACTGCACAGCCACTACATATTTCTCCCTGCTGAAAAGTATGGACTCACTTGTTGGAACTGAGATTCTAGTTTTTATCTGCTTCATTATTTTCCTTCTGTCTGATAGCTCCCTTGAATAACTATCACAGCAAACTACTTGTGGGGGCTCTTTGACAGCAAAGTTGTCAATTTCCTTCTCAAGTAAGCAACTTATCATCTTATCAGTAAATTGCCAGAAAACTCTAACTTTCTGAGTTTGGGGCATTACAAACTCAATGAATTACCTTACCAACTTTTCTAACTTAATTATATTATCATTTTCTTTCTAATTGTAAAGTCTTGCTAGAATTCAAGTCATCTTGACTTATGCCTTGCCCTTAGACTTTGATGACTCTGGAGGAGAGAGTGAGGTTGATGACTTTGTCCAGTTCTGTTGTACTGAAATCTAATTCACATATGAGGCAAGACATCTCCCTCTTGAAGTTATTGGTCCTCTTTGAGAATGAAGAACGAACAACAGACAATGACAATAACTCATTGAATTACCTTACCAACTTGTCTAATTTATTGTATTACCATTTTCCTTCTGGTCTTGAAGTCCTGATGAAATTCAATCCTCCTCTTTCCTCTTCCTTACAATCCTTTAATCCATCTCTATCTTCTGCCCCTTTTCTTCTTGCCCTCATGTTCTCCTTCACCTCTAGACCTTTCTCCTCTCTTAATTTCTTCTCAGGTTCTTCCAAATTTCCCTTCCTAAATTCACACCAGTTTTCCTCACTATTAAAAGGACACTTAAGCCACTTTCCCAATTGTTTATTCTTTTTCAGGTCAAGTTTTTCTTCTATTCTACCCCCTACACAATTTTATTAAGTTTCAGGTTGTTTTGATAACCTGTAGGACTCTCTATCTGTAATTTTGTGATCCTGATCATTTTCCTGCTAATATTTAGAGATACTCATTGACTTCTAATTTTTTTCATATAAAGTTGGCAAGTGAATTTTTATTTATTTAAGATTATTTATTTAAATTCAGTTATTTTAGACATAGAGTCCGAGGTCCTGTACTAATGCCCTACCCATTATGGGGCAGATGTGATGCAAGAAGTCTTCATATCATGCCAATGGAGTACCAGCAGGTCCTATAAAACTAAGAAGGCTTCCCACATTGACCTCCAAACAGAATATCCTCTAGGAACCAGCCTCACCCAGTTGGAAAAATCCAGTCAAGATATTGATATTTTTTAAAATTAAAACAATGATTTTATTGTTGTTATTAGTTCTTTTTAATAACTATTGTAGCAAACTATTTATTTGCTTTGTCAGGAATTCAGTTCCTTTGGGCATCTAGAATCTTAGTTAGAAGGGATCCACAGAGGCAATTTACTCCAACACTCTCATTTTACACAGACACATTACATGTCTTATTCAAGACCACACAGCTACTCAGCATCTGAGGCAGGATTTGAACTCAGGACATCTTTACCCGAAATCCAATGCCCTATCTATTATACTATGCTGACTTCCTAAGTGAAAACTTCAATCATAGCAAATTTTTTTCTAAATTTGTTTGGGAGTTTTACACACTTCTTGACATACAGAAATTTGTTTGCTAAAGCCCTAATAAAAACAACAACTGCCCTCAGATGCTGACTGTGAAAAAAACTTTCATCTAATTCTCCTCTGCTCCCTTCTCTTCTCTTCTCCCATTTACTTTTTTGAAAATTAATTTGTTTTCAGTTTTCAACAATCACTTCCATAAGTCATAAATTTTATACCCCTCTCTCTCCCTTCCTCCCCAAAGAGGTATGCAGTCTTATATGGGTTCTACACATACATTCTTATTAAACACATTTTCACATTAGCCATGTTACATAGAAGAATTAAAACAAATGGGAGAAACCATGATAAAAATGAAACGAAAGAAAACATAACACAAGAGAAAATAGTCTACTTTATTCTGTGCTCCAATTCCATTGTTCTTTCTCTGGATGTTAATGGCATTTTGCCTCAAGAGTCCTTTGGGAATGTTTAGGTCCTTGCATTGCTGTGAAAGGCTAAAGCTATCAGAAACAGTCCTTGCACACTGTGTCTATTACTGTATTTATGGTAGGGCTAGGCCACCTGCCCTAGCATTTCTTTCCATTAATTCACTTGATATTCTGGACTGTTTGTTCTTCAAGATGAATTTTGATATTATTTTTCTAGCTTTGGAAAATAATGTGCTATTAGTTTGATTGGTAAGGCACTGAATAAGTAAATTAATTTAGGTGAGACTGATTTTGTTGTTGTTAGCTCTAGTAACTCCTCAAACTGTCTAGATGAGTTGTTTTCCATCCATAGAGATAGAGCATTTCAACAAGATGGTTTTGAGATGAAACTGAAGTAGTAGCAATTAACACAAGTACAGAAAATCTAGAATTGTGGAGCTAGAAATTGTATCTAATATGGTACTCTTCAGTCATATTCTTGGTTTCTTTTTTATTCTTTATCAAAAACAAATGATTTGACAGTTTTTTTTAAGGAAACTGATATAGGTTAGAAAAATATCTACTTCTTGCCTGAGAGATTGCTGTTATAAATTGAACTCTGACCTTAAAAATCCATTTTTAATACAGCCTATTCACTGCCTTCTGAGTTATATAAACACATTTCTTTATCTTGATATTAATGGATATACACTGGCTGGTACATCCTTGTAATTAATTGTTCATTAGTGGTGAATCTTGTGCCTTGACTTGAATGTCCTTGAAGTGAGGAAATAATGTGGTCATAATTTACTTCTTCATAGATGCTTCAATTTTAGGTAAAATTCACTATGTTAGGAGGACTGAAACACTTTTAGAAATTCTAAGCCTAAGATGGCAGTGCTTAATATTTCATCGCTCAGTCAAGAGTGTGTCAAAGGGAGAACCTAAATAATATAATTGATGCTGTAAGGCTGAGGTTAATATGACACTCTCTTGAACATATTTTAATATTTATCTATATTTTAAATAAAATATTAACCTCATGACATTCAAACTATCAAACCATCTATCAGACATGTTTCACAAATAAGAAGATATATGTAAAATATGCTTCTCTACATCTCATACTTATGGCATTTAAAATTTTCACAGAAAACTTGTTTTGATCTAATGTTTTAGATTACATTTTGATATTAATAAACTTCATTGAATAAAGAAGTTCTGAAAATTCAATATCCTTATAGGAATTTATTTTCTTTCTCTTCCAAATTTTTCTCTATGTTCTGAATAAATGTATAACAGAAAAATTAGTTCTAAAATAGCATCTCTTCTATTCATACTAATTTCCCTATTATCTTATTTTTTTAATGAAATATAAGTGCCTGGGGGTGCTCACACAAAACATTTGCTTGCTTCTCACTAGAAGTGAAGGGAAATAGAACATGACAGATAGGAGATACTAATCTATTGAAAATTCCACCCTTTCCTTTAAGTAGACATTTATCTAGTGGTAGAATCACTGTTTCTCTTCTCTTTCAATAGGAGAAAAGACAATATTCTGTTAGAAGTGTAGTCACTAGTCTGTCTGTGTCAATAATTACTTTCAAACATACTTATTAAAAACAGAATTGGATGGATTGCTCTTCTGGGTCTATTTTCACTCTACAATTATATAATATTCTGTTTCCTTCAAAATCTGACAATCAAAGTTCCTTATTGGTGCATGAGAGCATTGTCCACTAAAGTCTGATGATCAAAGTCCCTTATTGGTGCTTGAGAGCATTGTCCACTATCCAGAATGTGGGCAAAAGTGCCATCATGAAATTGACTTACAATACTGATGAACTTCTCTGGAAAACCAAATTTTGACATAGTTTCCCATAAATCCTTGCGACTGACAATGACAAAGGTTTTGGTCAGATCTACAAACATTGTATACAGACCTCTGTTCTGCTCCTGGCATCTCTCCTGGAGTTGTCAGGTGGCAAACACCATATCAACTGTTCCTTGGTCTTTTCTGAAGCCACACTGATTCTCAGGTAGATGACGATCTTTCAGGTGAAGGATCAGCCTGTTAAGGATGACTGCACCAAGAATCTTGCCAGCAATGATGGAGAGAGAGAGAGACCATGCTGTGATTGTCACAGGACAATCTATTTCCTTTACCTTTAGAGAGATGGACAGTGGAGGCATCCTTGAACTCCTGGGGAATAATCTCCTCTTGCCAAATAACCTGGAAAAGCTCAGTCAACTATTCTATGAAAGAAAGTCCCTGCACCTTGTAAATCTCAGCTGGAATAGAATCAGCACCAAATGCTTTGCCACATGAAAGGAACCCAATGTCACTCAAAACCTCTACTTCAGTTGGAAGTTCAGTTAAGGAGGAATTGACTTCAACCTGAGGTAAATGGTCAATGGTCTCAGCATTGATTCATGATGGTCTATTGAGAACCCTTTGGAAGTGTTCAGTTCATTTCTCTAGGATCATATCCTTACCACCAATCAATATGACTCCATCAGCACTGAATAGTTGCAACATAGATTTTTGGTCTATAAAAAAACTTTCAGGGAATCATAAAAGTGCTTTGGATTGTTACTTTCAGCATAAAACTGAATTTCATCTGCCTTCTTACTGGGCCAAAAATCCTGAATCTCTCTAAGCTTTGCTTGTACTTTATTTTTTATGGAATTAAATGCTGCCTTCTTAGAGATGGATGAACTATCCTTCTTGTAAACCCTGTGGAGTTCTTGTTTTTCATCTAGCAGCTTCTGAATTTCCCCATCATTTTCATCAAATCAGCCTTGGTGCTTGTGACTGTTCTGATCCGTATGAGAAAATGCAGTGCTATACATCAGATTCTGAATTTAGAACTGATTGTTTCTAGAATTACATATTCTTGTCCTACTGCTAACCCTGACATCCAAATCTTTGGCCATGTCCCATAATGGCGTATTGTTACGCAATACGTTGAGGCATTCTTTGCAATATTCAATTAAATGAACATGATCTATAAACTCCCTTTCTACTGTAAATTGTATGGTCCTATGAGTTTATGAATATTTATTAAGTGCTTACTCTATTTAAAGTACTTATCTAGGTGCCAGTAATGAATTTGACATGGTTCCTGTCCTCACAAACTTGCTGCTGCTGTAAAGTGATTGCTGATGATAGCTATCATTTACACAACATTTTTAAAGTTTACAGAGTATTTTAAAAATATCTCATTTTGTTCTCACAATAATCCTGGAAAGTGGGTACTACTATTATCTCCATTTTTACACATAGAGAAGCTGAGGTAGGGAGACGCAAGCTAAATGACTTGCTCAGGGTCATAGAACTAGTAAGTGTCTGAGGTAATAACATTAGAACTCAGGACTCCAGGTCCAGTGCTCTAACAATTATTTGCTCATTGAGAGAAGGCATGTATACAACCAACAATGATAAGACATAAGATAAAATATCCCATAAGAAATCAAATGGAATAATAATTGAAATACACTTTACAAATCTTAAGTTACTACATAAATGTTAGATATTATTAGTATTGTATTATGCATGAAGAGAAAGATTACTTCTAATATAGGATGACGTAGAGAAGATTTTACATAAGGGATACTTTAATCAATTAAGCAATATGCCCCCTCTTTTTCGGGTAATAATGCATGTGGAGAGAGAGAGAGAGACAGAGACAGAGAGAGAGAGACAGAGAGAGAGAGCCTGTGAGGAGATGGGAAAGAGGCTTTTCATTTTTGTATAAATGGATATTAGTATGATAAAATTAATGCAGAAAAATTAAGTTCTAGGTATATAGATACTAAGAATGACAAAATCTGATTTCAAGAAGCTTTACATTCTAATGGACCATACAACAAATACATATATGCTCTTAGCAGTCAGTCTAATTCCTCTTCTCTCCCAAATCTTTCTTCAGAGCCTCCCAAACACTGAGCTAGCTCTGGCAATGTATGTATCAACCTCATTGTCAACGTGTACATCCCTGGAAAGTATGCTACCAAGGTAAGTGAACTTATCCACAGCATTAAAAACTTCTCTATTTGTTGTAACCGATGGTTCCACTTATGGATGTGTGGTGGTGACTGATGGAGCACCTGTGTATTTTTGGTGTTAATTATTAGGCCAAATTAGCACAGGCAGCAGAGAATTGATCTATACTTTGTTTCATCTCAGCTTCAGAGGCTGCATTGAGTGCACAATCATCTGCAAGTAGAAAATCATGCATCAACACTCCCTCCACTTTAATATTGCTTGTAGCCTTTCCAAATTGACGAACTTACCATTGGTACAGTAATTGAACTTGATGTAGTGTTCATTCTCATTGAAAGCACTTGTCAACATGGCTGAAAACATCATACTAAAAAGCATGGGAGCAAGCACACAGCCCTGTTTCACTCCATTGGTGACTGGAAGGCATGAGAGCTTTGTTCATTATCCAGAACCCGGGCAAACATGCCATTATGCAATTGATGTACAATATTGATGAATTTCTTTGGGCAACCAAATTTTTATAGAATTTTCCATAAGCCTTCACAACTAACAATGTCAAAGGCCTTTGTCAGATCCACAAATGTTGTGTATAGACCTCTATTCTGCTCCTGGCATTTCTCCTGGAGTTGTCAGGGAGCAAGCACCATATTAACTGTTCCTCAGCCCTTTCTGAAGCCACACTGGCCCTCAGGTACATGCCTATTTTCCAGGTGAAGGATGAGCCTATTAAGGAGACTCTAGCAAGAATTTTGCCAACAACGACTAAGACAGAGATCCCCCTGTGATTGTCACAGTTCAATTTATGTTCTTTACCTTTATAGAGATGGACAATGGAGGCATCCTTGAACTCCTGGGGGATAACCTCCTCTTGCCATATAACCTGGAAATTTCAGTCAGCTAAACTGAATGGTGTAAACTGAAGATCTGCAGAGTCGTTGTGCTGACCTCATTGTTATATACTTGTGAAACATGGACAGTCTACCAGCGCCATGCCAGGAAACTGAATCACTTCCATTTGAAAAATTTTAGGAAGATTCTGAGTATCACCTGGCATGATAAGGTACCAGACACTGAAGTCCTTGATCAAGCTGAACTGCCAAGTATTCTAACTATGCTTCAGAGAGCACAATTCTGATGGGCTAGCCACATTGTTCAAATGCAAAATGTACACTTGCCAAAAAGATTATTTTATGGAGAACTTGCATGGGGTAGGCGATCACATGGTGGTCAGAAAAAACAATACAGGGACACTGTCAAGGTCACTTTCAAGAACTTCAGATTTGGCTGTGCAGCATGCAGACACTGGCACAGGATCACTCAGTATGGCGTGCCTATATAAGAAAAGGTGCTGTCCTTTTTGAGCAGAGAAGAATTGAGACAGCACAAAGTAAATGCAGGATGCTCCAATTTTGGATATCCACTTCATATATTCATATCTTTGCTCAACCTGTGCTACAGCATTCTCAAGCTCATATTGGTCTGATCAGCCGCAGTTGGTCATGCTGAAATTTCACTTTACAATGGTGATGTTATTTTTTTCTTCTTCGAAGACGAAGAACAACAACCTACCAACCATATACAAATAGATATAAGAACATAAATATAGACAAATACAAAGTGGTTAAACAGAAGATTGTTTGGGAAGGAAGACATTAGCAGTTGAGGATCACAAAATACCCCACATAGAAGGTTGTTTTTAAGCTGATTCTTAAAGGGAGTGAATGTATGAGATAAAAATGAGGAGGCCTTAACTGGATGACTGCCACAAAGACATGAAGGCAGCAAAATGATTGCATTTCCTGAGGAGCAAAGAGAAGGCTAGTTTGGCTAAATTGTAGAGTACAAGATGAGTGATACTGTATAATAATCTTAAGCCGGTATACATTTTAATTGGCTTTGAAATCTAAACAGAGGTCTTTGTGTTTTATCTGAGAGGCAAAATGGAGTCACTGAACTTATTGAACATGAGAGGAACATAGTCAGAATTATATTTAAGGAAAACATCTTAGCAGCAATATGGAAGACTGACTAGAGTGGGGAAAAATGAGGAGGAGAAAAGAGTTAAGAGATTGTTACAATAATCCAATCAGGATATGAAAAGGAATTGTATAAAAGCTACAGCTATGTGAATAGAGAAATAAAAGGTGTCACATAGGAAAGACTGGCAGAGGGAGAAATGACAGATTTGGCAAGTTAGTATATATGCGAAGTAAGAGAAAGTGAAGTAAGAATCTGGAAGACTGGAAGAATGGTGGTATCTTTGAAAGAAATAAGGAAGTCCATAGGTGGAACCAAGATGACAGAGTAAAGCAGGGACTTGTCCGAGCTCTCCTGCAAACTCCTCCAAATACCCTTAAAAATGATGTTATACAAATTCTAGAGCAGCAGAACAAAGGTGAAATTCCACAAAGATGGAATAAAACAAATTTTCAGTTCAAGACACCTTGGAAGTTCAACAGGAAAGGTCTGTTGCACCAGGGTGAGAGAAGAGCACAGTTCAGTACAGGACCAGTATAGCACTGGCCACAGCAAACCAGAAACAGAACTTGGAGATTACTGAATCAGCAGTCACAGTGGCAGCAGCTATTCATAGAGCTCTCAGCCCGCAGAGAGTAAGGGAGTTGAACAACTGGTCAGGAGATTGCAGGGGTCTTTTTGCTAACAGTGAGGTAGAACTCTGTTGCTTTGACCATACTTAGATCTGGGTCACAGTACTGGGTGTCAGTCCCAGGGCAAGGAGGAGCACTAGTGTAGCAGAGCTTGGGGCCTCAGTGGAGGGGGAACCCTCCTCACAGTTAAAGGGCAGAAAAGAGTGCTTGTGGTTGTTCACAGACCAGAGCACAGGTCAGGAGAGTACTTAACGTCTCTTCATAGATTATACCACCTCAGTAGAACTGAAAACTTACAGGTCCCTAGAATTATCTCTGAAAATGGCTGCACAAGTCCCTTGAAGCTTGGGGTAGTGCACTCTCCGTTCTGGAGTACAGTCCTACTTTAACAAAGAGTTAAAGTCAAGAAATAAAGAAGTTTGAAAAAAAAAAGAGTAGTTTTGAGAGCAAGAGAAAGAAGTTCAGTTTAAGTTGAGATTGTGATGTCACTAAGAAATTAATTTCTAGATATCAGAAAATCAATTGATGATATACAACTGAAACTCAGGAGAAAGACTGGGTCTGGATGTATAAATCTGAAAGAGACAATAATTGAATTCATGAAAACTGATAAGATGACCAAGGAACACTGTAGTCCAAAGAGAGCACAAGAAAGAGACTGGGCAACACCAATAGTTAGAAGTTGTGATATGGGTGATTAATCAATAAAGACTAAGGTAGATGTTGAAGGATGGGCCTATTCATAAACTTATATATCAGTCTATTAAAATTAAAAATCAAATTAATAGAATTTTATAGCAGGCAAATTATTTTATATTAAGAAGCATTCTAAACTGAATATTATTGAATTTGTCTGAATCAACATTAAGAATCTAGAGTTGAAGACTAATCTGGATAACAGGCAAGGCTTTGGACTTCATCTTAAAGTTGCCAAGTTCCATGGGACCTCAGAGATCACTTTAATTCCATGGATGCAAAAGTAATTCTGCATCTTGAGACTGTATATCTGTTACTTAATTCAATAACATTCTTTTACATATACTGACATCAAAGCATTGAAAATCTTTACAAGCTTGTTGCTTCACAACAATTTGTTGGGTGGAAAATTCATTTTTGTCAAGTCCAATATCATCAACCCCAAACAGGCCTGCCATCTATATTCAATAGCAAACACAGTAAATTTGTGCAATCTTTCTTGAAGTAATTTAAATTTCTTTGTAGTTGGATTAACCTCACAACATTCATATGATGAAGATGAGAATAGGCAGCTGTGTTTTTCCCAATTTCCAATTGAGAAGGCTAAGGAGCACCCAGGTTAAGTGGCTGACCTCCATTTATTTATCTAAATGTATTCAGGAATGGATAAAGAAATAAAGATCAAGTCTCCTGACCCATGCACTAAACCTCATGCTGTCTCTCAGCATTCAAAAACATCAGTCCTTGGGAAAATACTCAAAACAAGTTTCCTTGAGATAAAGGCTAAATTCAGAGATGCTGCCATCTACTGGCCAATCTAGACCTGAACCTAGATAAACATTGTAGAATATCATAGCTTGAATATCTATAGCATTTTCAGGTTTGCAAAGCTCTATACTTGTGTTAGTTAATTTGACTTTCACAACAATACTGTGAATCAGCTATAATCTTACATATTTGAAAACAAGCTGAGATAGAAATTAAGTGACTTGATTAGGACAACGGAGATAGTAAGATGTGATTTATTTGAAATTTGGTCTTTCTGACTTAAAGTCTGAACCTTAGGCAGTGATTGATGTATTGATTGATAAATTGATTGATTCTGAATAGATATGTGACACAGTGAATAGGGAACTGGGCCTGAAATCAGGAAGACCTGATTTTATATCCATCCTTAGACATTTACTAGCTGTGTGACCTTGGGCCAGTCATCTAACTTCCATTTGTGAGGAACACATGAAATAACGTTAGTAAAACACTAAACATTGCCTAGCACATAGTAGGTGTTCTATATATGTTAGTTTCCTGTTATTGCTATTGCTATTATTAATATTATTGAGAGAGTTAGGCAGGGATCTTTTCAGCCCTACCCACAACTAAATGGCAATCTTAAGAGAATGGACCACAAGTCAAAATATGGAAAGGAGCTCAAGAGGACTTAGTTCAAATTCTTCGCTTTAGAAATTAGACATCTGAGGGAAAAGGATATTAAATGTCTTGCCTAAGGCCACACAAGTGGTAAACTTTAGTGACAAAGACAAATTAGAACCAAAGTCCTTTGATTCCAGTGTGTCATTTTCAATATGCAAATATATGATACGTGTTAAGACTTTATTTGGCATTTTTAAAAAGTAAATTCTTGGTTTTTCATTGTATAGGAATATGTGAATAACAGTAGCAATAATTTGTTTATATTGTGCTTTAAATTTTCTACAGAATGTAACATAGATTTAATCAGTTGAACCTAATAATCATCCCAGGAGGTAGCTATTACAGGCATTATTATTTCTATTTTATATGTGAGTAAACTGAGACTCAGAGAGGTTGTCTGTGGTCACACAGCTAGTAGTTGTCTAAGGTGGTATTTAAACAATCTCAGAACTTTATGACTCTAAAGTCTATTGCTATACCTACTGCTTTATTCTGCTTTTCAGATTAGAGTTCTGTTGTTTGTTCGATGTGGGGAATTCTACAAGACATGATCCTAGATTTGGAGTTATAAATAGCCTTAGAAGGACTTTGTTGTTATTTGGTCATTTTCAGTAGAGTTCATTCTTTGCGACCCTATTTGGGGTTTTATTGGCAAAGATGCTGGAGTAGTTTGTCATTACCTTTTCCAGACAATTGTACAAATGAAAATGAGGCAAACAGAATTAAGTTACTTGTTCAAGGTCACATAGCTATTAAGTATGTGAGGGCAAATTTGAACTCAGGAAGATCAATCTTTCTGACTTCTGGCCCAGGACTCCATCCACCATGCCAGCTAGGTGACATTTAGAAGGACTTAGGAATGTTGGTTTTACACATAAAAAAACTGAAGATGAGGAAAGTTAAGAGATTTGTCCAAGGTAGCAAACCAAGGTATCCTACACCAAATTCACTGTTATTTCACAATACCATGGGATCTCCAAAGCTCTGGGTGTACAATTTCTTTCACTTTTTGCCTTTCATTGTATCCATAGAATTTTTCACAGTGCCTTGCACAAAATATATGTCTTCTAGGCGTTGCCCTCATGAGGCTTATAGAAGTTAATTAGTTTGACAAGGTTCACAAAAAAATTAATAAATATCAGAGGCTGTATTTGAGCTCAGGTTTTTCCAACCTTGAGTAAAGTATCCTATGTACTATTGACTTCTCAGATGAAATTTATTCTTAGATTGATTTTAATATATATGATATATCTAATCAATTTGTATGAATAGGAATTTAAATGTTTACACGACCTTTCTGTCTTTTCCCAAAAGTTAACACATGAAAGAGTAATTTGTCAAATGTTTAATTTCATTAAATGAAAAATTATTGAATATTCTTGGCATTTTTATTTCATAAACCATAGCTGTCATCATCATAGATTTGCATCTCTATATACATCAATGATATGTGTGTATGCCTACATGTATGAGCATGTGTGTATTTCTATAGTGTATCAAATTATATACTAATACTGCATCGTCAGCCCTGTGGTAAAATGAAAAATGTAAAGAACTTGGAGTCAGGAAGACCTTGTTTACCATTTGCATCTGACACTTACTGCTTGTACGTACTTCAGCAATTTATTGAACTTCAGTTTCCTTGTCTATGAAAAAACTAGAGATGGAAGAATGAATGAACATTTACTTTGCGAGGTACTGTGCTAATTGCACAAATTAAAAAGTAAGACATTTGTTCAGTTGTTTCTGATTCTGTAATCCAGTCTGGAGTTATCTTGGCAGATACTGAAGTAGTTTGCTACTTTATAGAAACTTTGTTAATGTACTAGTAATGTCAAACCCCTGGTAGAGGAGGGAACATTGTTTATGCAGCTACCGTCCAAAGGCAAAATAATAGAGCAGCCATTGGTTTTCCTATTGCTGCCTTGTTTTGGGACAACTTAAAACCACTGCTTATTTTTCTTACTTTTTTAATACAAACTTACAAAGTTCCTGTATAACCCTGTTTTATACAGATTAGTTTTGTAATAAAACTTTCTTGTTTTTGGCCCCTGTTCTGCTCCTACTCTTATTTATTGCTCAATGTTCACCCTGAAGCACTGTTTTATCTCTTTCATGGGAGAAAATCTTGAGGGCCTGAAGTTTTCTCACATACTCTGCCATCTTCCCAGAATCCTTTCTCAGGGCTTGCATGACATTTCACACATAGGTAAGGGAGTTGTGGTCTGCAGAATCTCAAGGAAAATAAGAAGAGCCAGAAGGCAGCTGATTTTAACTTTACATGTGTGTGTATATATATGTATATGTATATATATGTCTGTGTGTCTGTGTGTGTATACACATATACATATATGTGAAACAATGGTAGTGTTGATTAGACCACTTTGCCCAGGATAAAATGAGTACTTGGCAGGTAGATGGCCCTAGTCAGCATGGAAATTTGGATACCAGTGGACCAGGAAAATTTGCACTCATTCACAATCCAACACAACTTAATCCAGGAATTCTTAACCTAGGTTTCCAAGCTTACTGACAGCTAGCTAGTTAGATATAGACAAAGAAATATAGACAGATATTTGCATTTCAATATAATTGTTTACCTTTATAATCCTATAATTTTATTTTCTACATTTGAGAATATTATTCTGAGAAAGCCATCCATCCATAATGCTTTTCAGCCTGGAAAAGGTGAACAAATGCACACACACACACTCATATGCATGTGCATACGCATGCACACACACATGAGTACATGTATATAAGCAAAGTGAAGAACCCTACTTTACACTCAGTTGGGACCAGTGTGAGAACTGAGTGGATTAACTACCCCAGGGATTGAGAACATTATTTCTGAAGGCCCAGTCTAGAAAGTGCAGTCTCAGATAATGATACATATTCCATTTATCTACCTTAACGAGTAATTGTGTGCATCAAATGATTTGGTTTACATATCAAAATCAAATCAAAAACATTTTGTTACCTGTGAAGGGCTATAGAAATAAAAATAACATGGGTGTCATACAGAGGAGGGGAATAACTCAAGTTAAAGAAAGAGCCCTGGTATTCTGGAATTTGAAAATAAAATGTGAAATGTCCATCAGTAGGGACATCTAGGTGGTGTAGTGAATAGTGCAACTGTCCCTGGAGTCAGGAAGATCCTAACTCAAATACCAGCCTCCAGATACTTACTAGGTATGTGACCCTGGATAAGTCACTTAACCCTGATTGTCTCTCCCATCCCCTCAAAAAATGTAAGGCAATACAAGAACTAACCAGAGTCTAGTTTAAATAGTTGTTTTCTAATTCCAGTGTCCCCTGAACTGTATTCCTTTTAATTTTAGGTTTGAAGTCATTCACAGCTTTCTAACAATTAAATAGCAATCCAAATAGCAATGGGCTCCTCAAGAGGTAGCATATTCCTCACCTTGAAGGTCTTTAAGCAAAGTCTAGACAATTATTTTTCATGTATGGTTTAGTAAGGTAGGCTAGTATGAACTGCAAATCTGATAAATGTGACATCCCTAACCTTTTATCCTAGTCGCCAATGAACAGTATCAAACATACATGGCTAAGCATAGATGATCAAGATTCCAGTCAAGGCAGAACATGACACTCCTGTATGTTTTTAAAAATCACATTGATATCAAAATTAATTTTTGGTTAAATAAAAGTTGTTTTTTTTTTCTCTTTCAAATCTCACTTGACCTATAGATATGAGAAAGTGAAACATGATTGGGAGCAAAGTATTCACTTCTTTGGAAGAAAGTTTTATTTCTTCATAAATTTTATCAAGACCAAAAGATGTTTCAAGATCTCTTTAACAACCTCCGCCCTCAAGTAAACAGTACTGTTGTTTTTAAACTTCTAAAACTTCAGGAAGATCTCTTAAGTCAGAGATGAAGGGATAGAGATTCACTTGAATAGGCACTGTCTTGGTAAATTCAACAACTTGAGGGATTTTAATGCAAAAATCTGCAAAAGATAAAATTCCAAACCTGTAATCTGCCTTTCATTTGTTCAGCCTCTAATGAAACCTTATTTGATGCTGGAAGATAAGGATAAAGGAGTCACAGGGGAAAAAGAAGGTTAAATTGAGAAATGAGAGGATAAGTGAATGTACAGAAAGAGGGAGAAAGTACCAAGCAGCTGAAAGAAGATGCCAAGGCTTTTGAATATCTTTACCATGATCTTTGACTAAGAATCCAAACATTTGGAAGCTTAGCCGGACTAATTTGCACCACTGACCCTGCTGCAAATTATTAACCATGTTCTTTAGCACCATTCTATTTATAACATGTTTCTGGATTCATCTTCCAACAATTGTTAGTATAGATTGTAAATGAAAACCCTGGGGCTTCCTTTTCCTAACTCCCACTCTGATAAGGCAGATACTCAAAATTTGGCTGCATCTTTTCCTCACAATTCCAGATTGTTCCCTGAAGGAATGAGGGGAAAATTTTCAAATCCCATCAACTCAAGTCTTTCCTGGTATGCTTCTCTCCCAAGATTATCAATTGAGAATCAATTAAATTAGCCACTCTTAAATGGCTTTTAGAAAGCTAAAATTTGCTGAAATTGCAATAAGAACTATTGGTACAACATATTTCCCATCACCAAATGCCTATGACACAATATCCCACAAGTGCGTGCGTGCGTGTGTGTGTGTGTGTGTGTGTGTGTGTGTGTGTGTGTGTTCGTCCTTCGTTGCTGAAGAAGACCATGCCATCAGAGAAATGATGTTGTGACTTGCACTTGACTTTGTTTTGGCTGAGGGAGGGCTGTGCAGGTCACCAGCCTCACTTCTCCTCCAAAGCCATCCAAATCCAGTGACCAGATATTCATCAGGATGATTGGAAATGACCCAGGATGAGACAATTGGGGTTGAGTGACTTGCCCAAGGTCACACAGCCAGTGAGTGTCAAGTGTCTGAGGGGAGACTTGAAGTCAGGTCCTCCTGACAACTGCTCTGGTGCTCTATCCACTGCACCAATTTGTAAAGAGCCTAAGGTTAAATGGACTCAGGTTAAGAAAATCCATGCAGCAAATGGGTCACACAACTCCTGGTGATAGATGTATTTTTCTCCCATTCATTATGTACTCAAGAGTTCCATTTAGACATAGTGTAGTTTCTTTTCTTGGCTCCTTAAAAATTCATGAATCTACACATTTCCTGGCTCTAGATACAGGCACTGCTGTCATCTTTCCCAGTCATGTAGCTAGTACACTGGTGGGATCATCTATCTTAGGCATGTAGCTAGTACACTGGTGGGAGGATGGGAGTCACTGTTGTCCCAGGTTGTACAATGATAGGACACCAAGGGGAAGACAGGTGGTCCAACATCCTCCAGACCATTCGGTGCTCACAAGATCCTTCTTATGTCACTATTTGGAGGGGAGTGGACCTGCCAAAACCAAAACTGAGGCTTCTCTGTTTCCCCAAGTAGTTCCTACTCCAGGATGTGCTGGAAAAGCAAAGTTCCCATAATGTCTGGAATTCAGTTCCTTCTCAACTTGCTCAATAACTTACAAATAAACCTTGAAGTTTGGCCATGATTCCTAAAACCATTGAATATAATTTTTGGAGGCATTTGGGATGAAGTAACTTGCCCATGGTCACAGTTTCTGAATATGATTCTGGAGTAGCTTTATTTTAGTTTGAAATATGTTTAGTATTTAGTCAAAACTTATTTTGTTATTAAAACATGTCCTATCTTAGTTATATTATCAAGGATAAAATGGAGAATTTTAGTTTCAACTATCTATTAATTTCTATAAAGCTTTAAAATCTGTATCTACATTTTACTTTCTATTCAAAATATGTACATAGAAGACCAGGAAGGACCACAAAAGTTTGTGGGCACAGCCTTTCTTTTCCAATACCGAAATGACTGTTTAATTTCATTCAGTTATTCCCGACTTTCATGGTTTTTCATCTCCCCCAACACCACTTTTGATCATTCAATCCAAAACAAAATTATGACATCCTTTTTTCTCCCAGGAAGGCTACAAGAATAAATTTCACCCCCCAGAATTGCAGATATTCATGCAAATTAGCAAGACTTGTCTTCCTTAGAAAACCCCAATCAGCTCTACTGTGCAGCTCTGGTCTCAATCAATTTTATTTACATAGCAACAAAAACATTTGGGGTTTTAAAAAGGCAACGTTAGGCAAAATATCATTTAATTTCTTCACTTGTCTGTTTCAAGATCAGTCAATGTCATTGGCCTTTCTGGTTCTTAATATGTTTCATATGTCAACAATATTTAAAGACCTTAACTACTGATGTGGCAATTCAGGCACCCTCTTCAATAGTTTGGACTGGATCTTTGAAGGACTGTGAAGGAGAGAGCAATGACCCTTTGGGTCCCACTGTTCCTCTTTCTTAGCATATTCCTCTTCCACTATCCCTCAGAGAGCAGTGGACTGCAAGTCTGACATCAACAAACAGTATGATTGGAAGCTAAATAGACTTTAGTTTGGATTAAAAAAAGAATTTTCAGGAACAAAGAGGAGATAGTCACACTGTGCTTTGCCTTCAACAGACTACATCTTTCTTCTTCTGAATGCTCTCATGTTACCTAAACATGTCTAGAACGCTCTCCCTGCATACTCTTCACTGTTGTCACCCAGCAGTCACTGTGTGTTGGAATTTATTCTTTCATTGTCTCCCTGCCCTTCATCCAAACTTTGGATTCCTCTAACCATGATCAATGACAGCATGGTGGTGGTGATGGAGGATCCTAAGGATGGGGGTTGAGGTGGAGTAATCCTTAACAGTTAAGGGCAAAAAAATGAGTTCATTTCTCCAATGTAGGATGATTTACATATACATATATGTGTGCATATACACACATACATACATGTGGATATACACACATATATGTCTATATGAACATTGAACAAACAAATGAATATATTTCTTTTTTATTTTTAATATAAATTTATTTATTTAAATTTTTACATTCATTTTCACAGAATTTTGGGTTCCAAATTTTCTCCCCATTTGTCCCTTCCCCCCACCCCAATAGACCGAGCATTCTAATTTCCCCTATCACCAATCTGCCCTCTCTTCTATCATCCCTCCCTTCCCTTGTCCCCATCTTCTCTTTTATCCTATAGGACCAGATAACTTAGATGAATATATTTCTAAGGAAACTTTACACATGTGTACATATAGGCACATTTATAACTATGTATATGTCTGCATGTACCTGTATAAGAAATAAATGAGTACTCTTCTCTATCTCAGGATAAATTGGCTAAGTGTGTGTGGGGTGGTGGATATATTCTAAAAGTGACAGTATCTTATTGAAAAGGGATGGACACCAAATAATAGAATACCAAACTATATAGCAGGCAAAAATAAGGGATATTTGGGGGCCACAAATCACTTTAGGTGTATCTCAAAAAATAGTGTGTGAAAAACAGCTAGATTTATTTTGCATTAGGTGAGCTTGGAAGCAAGGAGGATAATGGAGGAATCTATTTGCTTCTGAGAAAGGGTTAGAGAGAAGTTTTAGGGTCTACTTTTAATCTCCTAATACTTCTCTTACTAAATGAGGTATAACAGAAATCAGGAAGACTAGTGTAGAGAGGTAAGGAAATTGGAGTGACAGTCACAGCCTTAAGACTAACTGATTCGGGAGCTCTTAGTCTTTTTGATCTGTCCTTCCAGTTAAAAAAGATGCTTCTCTTTTGCAGAGAAATGGGAGGGAAAACAGGAATGGAGTTTTGTCTTTTCTCAAACATCAGCTAACATTACTCCATCTTCCTAAGTAGCTACCCTACCTTTTCTTTCATGTGTCTTTTTCTCACCAATATAGCTTAAAGCCAACTCTTTGTTGATTGATTCCTTGATGAGTTAAATGAAACTAAGTGGCTTAGTAGATACTGGGCTTGGAATCAGCAACACTTACATTCACACTTACTAGTAGCTATGCGACAAATATTTTGTCGCTTTTGTTTTGTCTTGCCTAACTCTTGATGACTCCATTTGAAATTTTATTGGCAAAGATACTGGAATAGTTTGTCATTTCCTTCTGCAGTCTGTTTTGCAGACGAGGAACTGAAGCAAACAGGGTTAAGTGATTTGCCCAGGGTTACATAGTTAGTAAGCCTCAGCTGCTGAATTTAAACTCAGGTTTTCCTGACTCCAGGCCCAGCACTCCATACACTGCACCACTTAGTTAAACCCCATAATCCTTGGCAAGTCTCTTAACTTCTATTTGCTTAATTTGCCTTTTCTATAAATGAGGAAAATAACATCATCTTGTAAGGATTAAATAAGATAAATACTTTATTTAAAATGTATATATAAAGAGTAGCTATCATTATATAAGTGTAAATTTTATCTATTGTATCATCCAAGTTATTGATAAAGATGCTGAGACACAAAGTCTAATAACAGAAAGGAGCAGACTACTGGTTCCCAGTTGGCATTGCACTGTTCATGACCATTCTTTGTCTACGGACAAGCAGTAAATTCTAAAACTACCTAAATGAATTTCCATCCAACCTATATGTACTCATCTTCTCAGTATAAGATAACCTGTTCAATTAAATTAAACAAAAAATATATTAGGCACATACTTTGTGCCAGGCTGGAGAGACATAGATAAAAAGAAAGAAAAAAAAGATAGATCTAGTCCTTGAGGAGTTTGTAGTCTATTAGAAGGAAACATGAAATGACAGACAAAATATAATGCAACATAGAATGTGACAGAGGGTGACACAGTGGATAGAGTGCCTTTATTATGCCCATTTGACAGATCAAGAAAATGAGGCTCAGAGACATTAAGTAACTCTCTATGGTCATAGCTAGTAAAGGTCTGAGATATGATTTGAGCCCAAGTCATCCTAACAGTGGGCGGCTAGGTGGCTCTGTTATGGGTCTGGAGTCAGGAAGACTTATCTGCCCAAATTCAGATCTGGCCCCAGACACTAGCTGTGTTACCCTGAGCAAGTCACTTAACCATGTTTGCATCAGTTTCCTCACCTGTAAAATGAGCTGCAGAAGGAAACAGCAAAGCCTTCCAGTATCTTTCTCAAGACAATCCCTAATGAGATCATGAAGAGTCAGACATGACTGAACAATAGACTGTGACTAAGCTAAAGAAAAAAATTTTTTAAATGCTCTGGGAAAATCGTAGAAGCAACAACATCTTCAAATACGGAGATGGAGAAAGGATTCACAAAGGAGGAAGCAGGTAAGCTGTGTTTCAAAGAAATGAAAGAGGTTGAGATGAAGAGGGAGTAAGTATAGAAGTTGGCGTGAATCTCCGGAGATAGAGACCACAATCTGAGAAGAATTTATCCTCTGATTTGGGTGGGATAAACAGTATGCGCAGGGGCATCATGTAGAATAGGTCTAGCATGGTAAATTATAGCTCAGTTGTAGAAAGCCTTAAGTACCAGTCTAAAAGAGATTTATGAATTCCAGGTTTACTAAACTGTCTGTATGACTACAGCAGGGAGTTCTTCAAAAGTCAGAGTCTTAAGGATAAGAAGATATGGGAAAGTGAAAAAGCAACTGCCTTGGCATTCATCTCAATGAAATGAAATAATATTTGTAAAGTGCATAGTATAGTGCCTAGTGCATAGCAAGAGCTATGTAATTTTAGAATCAGCTAGGCAGCACAGTGGATAAAGTGTTGCGACTGGAGTCAGACCTGAATTCAAATTCATTCTCAGATACTTGTTAGGTGTGTGACCCTGGGCAAATCACAGAACCTCTTTTTGCCTTGGTTTCTTCATCTGTAAAGTATGGATAATGCTTCCCAGGATTATAAACAGGATCAAATGAAACAATGTTTTTAAAGCACTGAATACAGTGCCTTGAACACAGTAAGTGCCATGAAAATACCCGCTATGTGTCGTTGTTGTTGTTGTTATATACCTAACATGGCATCAAGGTCAACTATCGTACTAATGGTATGTTCTCCAATTTGAAAAAGCGACCAGCCAAGACCAAAGTGGAGGGAGTATTGGTGCATGATTTTCTGTCTGCAGATGGTTGTGCACTCAATGCAGCCTCTGAAGCTGAGATGCAACAAAGGATGGATCAATTCTCTACTGCCTGGGCTAATTTTGGCCTAATAATTAACACCAAAAAAGCCAGGTGCTCCATCAGCCATCACCACACCATCCATACGTGGAACAATCACAACAAATGGAGAGGTTTTGAATGCTATGGGTAAGTTTACTTACCTTGGTCGTGTACTTTCCAGGGATGTACGCACTGACGATGAGGTTGATGCATGCATTGCCAGAGCTAGCCTAGAAAATGTTTGGGAGAGAAGAGGTATTAAACTGACTACCAAGCTGAAGGTCTACAGAGGCATTGTGCTGACCTCGTTGTTACATGCTTGTGAAAGATGGACACTCTACCAGTGCCATGCCAGCAAACTGAATCGCTTCCATTTAAGCTCTTAGGAAGATTCTGAGGATCATCTGTCAGAATAAGGTACCAGACATTGAATCCTTGCTCAAGCTGAACTGCCAAATATTTTAACTATGCTTCAGAGAGCACAGCTCCAATGGGATGGTCACATTGTTCAAATGCAAAATGTATGCTTGCCAAAAAGACTATTGGATGGAGAACTTGCATGGGGCAGGAGATCACATGGTGGGCAGAAGAAATGATACAAGGATACTCTCAAGAACTTTGGATTTGACTGTGCGGCATGGGAGACATTGGCACAGGGCTGCTCAACATGGCATGCCCACATAAGAAAGGGTGCTGTGATCTTTGGCAAAGCAGAATTGAGACAGCACAAAGTAAATGCAGGATGTTCAAATTTGGGATATCCACCCCACATATTCACATGGACTATCTGTGCCCAACCTGTGGTAGAGCATTCTGAGCTCATATTGGTCTGATTAGCCACAGTTGGACACACTGAAATTTCATTTTACAATGGTGATGTCATTTTGGTCCTCTTCAGAGACAAAGAACAACAATAACCACCAATATGTTAAAAAAAAGGCTAAAGATCACAGCTAGAACTAAGGAAATATGATTGTAGCTTTGTTGTATGATGATAAATTCATAGGGCACTGACAGGACTATTCCAGGGCATGCTTTCTTCCATGTCAACCTTGACCTCAGCAGTGGCAATAGCTATGGCCTCATTCTGGAGTATGTTTTCTTCTCCTTAGATAGTCTAGTAATGCCATGTTGTCTCATGGTTGCACTTCCACTCACTCTTCTCCCTACCCCAGCTTATTGAATCAAGTGCAAAATTCATTAGTTGCAGCGAAGTCAAGAGTTATTTTCATTGATATATCTTCTCCCATTTGTTTTGCTCTCCATCCCCCTTCTTTACCTTTTCCTTATTACCTTTAAGTCATACTCTTTTCAACTTTATGTGTTTCCTCACTGCTTTTTTCAAGTTTAATTTGCCCTGCTCTCAAAGTGGAGAACCTTGTCCAGAGAAGAGACCTGGCCTCACCAGAGAGGGTAAGTTCTGATTGATGCTACAAAAAATGGAAAACTCACAGTGCTTTCAAACCGTCAGAATGGACATGCCATCTCTAAGAGAAGCAAGACAAATACTTGCTCAGGGTAATGGGTTTATTTTAAGAATTGACACTTTTACACTATTTATGTTTTTTACAATGGTGAAGACAAACTGCTCTTTCATCTCACTGATTTAAGAGATAAGAGCACCACCTATCATATAAAGACAGAATCCTTTTCAGAATACTTAAATAGTGGAAAAGAAACTAAAGGAAAAAAAAACAGTGTTGCACAAATGGAGGAGATATTTGAGGATAAGATTATTCCTAGATGTCCTCTTCATACCTGACCTAGTACCCGTGCCAAGAGCTTTTTTGAGTTCATGACATTTGGGCTCTCATGGAGAAATTTTTATCTCAATTTCTAATCAATGCATCCACAAGTATTTCTTAAGGACCTCTTATGTGCTAGGAATATACTAATTTCCATGAATAAAATAGATGTATAAAAAAGCAGAGCCCATATTCTCAGTAAACAAAATCTAATAGAGATGAGACAAATACACATACAACAAATGCATGAAAGAATGAAAATGCATTTCTTAAGCTTTTACGTACAAAATACTGTCTTAAGCAATGAGGATATGAATAGAAAAATTAGGTAATCCCTACTCTCAAGAAGCTTACATTCCAATAGAGGAAATAACACATAAAAGATTTCAGTTGCAAGTCAGAGGAAAGCAGAGTAAATGGCAGTGACTCTCTCTCTCTCTCTCTCTGTAATTTTTTTAAATTTAAATTTGAATACAAAATTACAAAATTGAAATAAAAAAACTTTTTCTGTGTATACAGCAGACCAGAAGAGATGATTCAAAATAAAACATATCCATTTCAAGAAAATCTATGTAATAAATACTACACATTCTTTTCAAACAGCCTCCCTTTGCATCCTTGTTGGTGCTCTTTTTTTTTAGGTTGTACATTTTTAATTTTATTTTCCCTTCCCCCTTCATCCTAAAAAAAGGATACAATTAAGCATGGATATACATACACATAATACACATATACGTAGGTAATATAAACATACATGTGTATATATATATATATATATATGTACTCATATACATATATGTAAGACTGTGCTATGCTTATTTCCTCCTATCATCTCTTTCTCTGAAGGTGAATAGCAGCTTCTTTAGTAAGTCCAAATCTTTTCATGTTTTTCTAATTCAACCAGCTCATCATTTTCTACACCACAGCAACATTTCAACCCAATCACATAATATCTGAAATATTGTCTATAAAAGGCTTCCCCCTATTTTCTGCATTCCTTCTATTCTTGGCTACATGGGTTTTATTTATGAAAGAAATTTTGAAATAACCCAAATTGTTATTTTTATATTTCAACAATACTCTCACCTTATGATACATTTTAAGGTCTGATACTGCAGAATCTATTTCTTTTAGATCACATTCCTCCTCATTTCTTTGAAGTTCCTGACCTTTTGGTCTTTCAAATGAACTTTATTATTTTTTTCTAACTCAGTGAAATAGTGATTTTTTTCTAATTTAATTATGATTACATTTAAAAAAAAGATTAGTTTTGTAAATTGTTATTTTAAAATTTTACTGGCTTTACCTACACATGAACAATGAATAATACTTCAATTACATAGATGTGAGTTTATTGGTGCAGAAAAGCTTTTTACGTTTATGTTCATATAGTTCCTGTGTCTGTTTTGGCAGGTATATGCTCAGGTATTTTATACTCTCTAGGTATTTTAAATGGTCTAGAACAATAATGAGTAATATTGCTGACACATGGCATAGTTTCCCTATTTTTCACTTTTAATTACATTTTTTAACTTTAACTTTGTCTGAGGTCATGATATCCCTGTTGATTTTTTTCCACATATATTCTACTCCCACCCTTTATTTTATCTTTGTGAGCATCTCTAATTTTTATAATGTTTCCTCAAAGCAACATACTGTTGAATTCGAATTTTTAATCTGCTATCTGTTTCTGCTTTATGGATAAATTTGTCCCATTCACATTCCAAGCTACAATTACCTGTGTATTTTCCTCCATCCTATTTTTCCTCACTATCTTTCTCACCCTATTTAACATATTCCGTCTTACTCTTCTGTTTTACTTCCACCCATTGCCTTGCCCTCCTATTCCTTAACCTTTCCACCCCTGTAAGAATTCCCCCCTTATCATGTCCCCCCATCCTATTCCCTTGTCCTCTCATTTCTTTCTGATTTTAAAAGACTTTTATAGCCTTCTAGATATATATGTTGTTCCCTTTTTAACCCATTCTCAATGAGAATGGGATTACAGCTCTCCTCGACCTCCTCACTACTAATTTTTTCCCACATTATTTTCTTTTATGTCTTATGTGTATGAGACAATTACTCCTTTTTGTCTCTCCCTACAAAGTTTATATTTTCAGAATCACCCCATCAAACTCAACTCAGCCCACACCCTTCTTTCAAACTACCATATAATGATGCCAATCCTAAGAGTACTGCTAATATTTTCATATACACAAAGTGAGCAATTTGATCTTATTGAGTCCCTCATAATTAGTCTTTAATGACAAACTTATATTTCCTGTGGATGCTGTAAGTCAAATTTTCCCTTAAGTTCTGGGTTTTTGTCACAAAATCCTCAATGTCTTTGAGTTCACTGTATCTTTTTTTATTCAGGATTATTTGGGTAAGTTGCTCTTTGTCATAACTCCAAGTCTATTACTCTATGGAATACAGTACTTCAAGAACTATGGTCCTTCACTGTGGTAGGGGCAATGTCTTTTGTAATCTTTATTGTGGCTCCATCATATTTAAATTGTTTTTATCTCCTTGCAGCTACCAGTCGTTTTTCCTGAACCTGGGAACTTGGAAAGTTGGTTATGATATTCCTGTAAGTCTTCTTCTTGGGATCTCTTTCAGGTGGTGGTTGGTAGATTTTTTTCTATTTTAACTTCGCTTTTTGGTTCTAGAACTTCAGGGCAATTTTCCTTGGTAATTTCTTATAATATTGTATATTCTTTTTTTTAAATCACAAAGTTTAGGTACTATGACTATTCTCATATTATTTCTCCTTGATCTGATCTCTAGATTTTTTTTTATTTTTCTGATGAGATGTTTCACTTTCTCTTCTGTTTTTCATCTTTTTATTTTGTTTTGTGATTTCTCAAAGTCTTAAAAATTCATTAGCTTTCCCTTGCCCCATTATAGTTTTCAAGGAATTATTTTCTTCCTTAGGGTTTTGATTCTCTGTTTCCAGCTTGTTGACTTTTGTTTTTCATACTTTTTTTGATTTTCTTGGCTTGCTCATCTCCTCCATTTTTCCTTAATCTCTCTTATTTGATTTTGAAAGTCTTTTAAAGTTTATTTATTTATTTATTTTGTTTTCAACATTCATTTCCACAAAATTTTGAGTTCAAAATTTTCTCCCCATCTCTCCCCTCCTCCCATTCCAAAAGACAGAGCACTTTGATTACACCTTCCACCAATCTGCCTTCCCTTCTAACACCCCTCCCTTCCCTTATTCCCATCTCCTCTTTTGTCCTGTAGGGCAAAATAAATTTCTATACTCCATTAACTGTATTTCTTATTTCTCAGTTGTATGCAAAAATGATTCTCAACATCTGTTCCTAAAACTTGGAGCTCCAACTTCTCTTCCTTCCTCCCCAACCATCCCCACTGAGAAGGCAAGCAATTCAACATAGGCTATATATGTGTAGTTTTGCAAATGACTCCCATAATAGTCATGTTGTGTGAGACTAATTCTATTTCCCTCCATCCTGTCCTGCCCCCCATTTTGTCTATTCTCTCTTTTGACTCTGTACCTGCCCAACAGAGTTTACTTCTAATTGCTCCCTCCTACCATTTGCCATCCCCTCCACCTTGCTTATCCCTTTCTCCCCTACTTTTGTGTGTGTAAGATTTGTTTTCATACCAAACTGAATGTGCACGTTATTCCTTCCTTGAGTGAAATGTGATAAGAGTAAACTTACTTTTTCTCTCTCACCTCCCCCCTTTTTCTCTCACTGAAAAAACTTTTTCTTGCCTCTTTTATGAGAGATAATTTGACCCATTCCATTTCTCCCTTTCTCCTCCCAATATATTCCTCTCTCACCCCTTAATTTTATTTGTCTAAGATATCATCCATTCCAATTCAACTCACCCTATTCTCTCTGTCTCTCTATGTATACAAATGTGTGTGTGTGTGTGTGTGTGTGTGTGTGTGTGTGTATAATCCCACCAACTACCCAGATCCTGAGAAAAGTTTCAAGAGTTACAAATATCTTTCCATATAGGAATGTAAACAGTTCGATTTTAGTAAATTCCTTATAATTTCTCTTTTTTGTTTACCTTTTCATGCTTCCCTTGATTCTGATGTTTGAAAGCCAATTTTTTTTTAGGTCTGGTCTTTTCATCAAGAATGCTTGAAAGTCCTTTGTTTCATTGAATGACCATTTTTTTCCCCTGATGTATTATACTCAGTTTTGCTGGATAGGTGATTCTTGGTTTTAATCCTAATTCCTTTGACTTCTGGAATATCATATTCCAAGTCATTCAACCCCTTAACATAGAAGCTGCTAGATCTTGTGTTATCTTGATTGTATTTCCAGAATATTTGATTTCTTTCTTTCTATCTGATTGCACTATTTTTGGCTAGAAAACAGTTGATTAATATCTAAGTTAAAGGGAATTATGTTCAACAAACATGAGTGATGAGATTTGGCAACCAAGAAATCTAATTTGACCTTCATTGAAGTAAGAGAATCCCAATGGCAAGAAAAGTTACAGTTTGCCCCAACTAGACCACACCTGTTTTAGTTTGGGGTACCATCTTTCACATATATATATATTCATAAAAAACTAAGACTTCCAATGAGGAATTTGAATTGTTGCCCTTAACTCCCAATCCAATCCTCTCAATTGTTCCTGTGAGCCATTCAGAACAATAACTTTGAGCAGTTGTTATGCCTTTAAACACAATGAACAGAATGAAGGAATTCTACCTCATTGGAGTTTACTCTCAATTCATCTCTAGGAAATCCTCAAAAAAAAATTACAGGTCAAAAATAGATAGTCATCTCAAGATTCTAACTTACCTAAACACTTTCATTAGAAAAACTATAACTGAACACATTATGCAGTTCATGCTTTCCAACTTTAATGTAATGGGAAAAAAATTCTATAAAAAAGGTTGTTCTCTCATGATTTCATTTCTTTTGTGCTCCAAACCCCAGACACACAAGTTAATCAAGCTTTTTTATCAAATAAAAAGGATTTAATTTAAAAGTGTGTGCATGTTTAAAGCAAACTTATTCTGAGCTCTTAGGTATACAAATTTGGATGTAGAAGATGAAACTAATCTCAATCTTTTCCAAGATATATTTTCTAATCTTCCCATCAGTAAGAGGATGTATACTTTGCTGCTGTGTGTAATGATTCTTAATCTGGGGAACCTTACCATGATTCACTTGAACATTTTCCTTTTTTCCATTTTGAATAGTATTTTGTTTTTTCTAAATATGTGTAAAGATAATTTTTAAAATTCATTTTTGAAAAAAATTGATACAAAATTTTTCCCTCCCTCTTCTTTAAAAAGGCAAGAATTTTTATTAGGTTATATATGTGTAATCATGTAAAAATTTTTCCATATTAGTCATGTTGTGATAGAAGAAAGAGACTAAAAGGAAAAAAAATTGAAAAGTTTAAGAAAGTTAAAATAGTATGCTTTGATCTGAATTCAGACTCCATAAGTTCTTTCTCTGGATGTGGATAGCAGCTTTCATCTTGGGTCCTTTGGAATTGTTTGGATCATCATATTGCTGAGAAGAGCTAAATTATTGATAGTTGATCATTGCATGACATTCACGTCGTCAGATACAATGTTTTCCTGGTTCTACTCACTTCCTTTGCATCAGTTCATGTAAGCCTTCCTAGTTTTTTTTCTGAAATCTACATGCTCATAATTTCTTATAATACAATAGTATTCCATTATATCCATGTATCACAACTTGTAAAGCCATTCCCTAATTGATGGGCATCCCTCAGTTTCCAATTCTTTGCCACCACAAAAAAAGATGCTACAAATATGGTTGTCCATGTATGTCCTTGTCTCTTCTTTATGATCTCTTTGAGATACAGAGCTAGAAATGTTATTGCTGGATGAAAGTTCAGCTGAATATTTTCAAACTGATTTGTAGTGATCAGATTCTTGAGCTAAAAGTGATTGTAGAGTCATTAGTTCAATCAGTGAGCCTTTATCAAGGATCTACTATATGCTAGGCAAGGTGATAGGAGTTTGGGATACAAAGATAAAAGTGATAGAGTCCCTGCTCTTAAGATGAAAGCTTTCAAATTTCTGTCACCAGAAAAAGAAACTTTCATACAGATAAAGTAAATAAAACATATCCAAGAGAAATATGAGGTAATTTTGGGGTGGCAGGAGATGGCTAGAAGCAGGAATCAAGGGGAATTTATTCAAACTGAACATTGGAAGAAGTTCTAAGATTTGGAGGTAATGAAAAAATATGTATAGTTTAGCCATGGAAGATAGCTGGTAAAAAATCAAAGAGATGGACTATGTGAGGAACTGTAAGAAGGCTTATTTGTTTAGACCATTGGGGCATAAAGGAAAATCATATGTTACAAGCTGGAAAAACAATCTGGACACAGATTGTGAAAGATTTTACATGGCAAACAGAGGAGCTTAGATTTTGTTTGAGAAGCAACAAGAAAATACTTAAAATTAAACTTGCTCTTTCTTTCCTTCCTCCCATCCTTCCTTCCATCCTTCTTTCTTTTCTTTTTCTTCCTTCCTTTCTTTCTTTCTTTCTTTCTTTCTTTCTCTTTCTTTCCTCTGTCTTTCCTTCTTCCTTTTCTCTTTCTTTCTTCCTTCTTTCCTTTCTTAAGACTTGTTTCATCTCATTCAGGCTGGAAGTTCAGGGGATGTTCAAAGGACTAGTTTTGCTCTGCTTCGGATGGGAGCTTTGATATACTCTTTTTTCTGACCCGAGCTTATTTACACTTCATTAGGTCATCTGATATCCTGCATCCTGCTTCTTAGCATGCTTGTGTTCAATTTAGTACAGTCACCTGATCTGCTTAGAACAGTGATGTCCAGAACTACCAAACTCAAAATATTTGCCAGTCTCAACCTTCTCTACGACAGGCATGCATTATCATGCCTATTAGCAAGAGTTTTTTTTTCAGCAGTAGAGTTACATAGTCAAATCAGAGTTTTAGAAATATCACTTGGATAGTTGTGTGGAGAATGGATTAGATTGGGGAGAGACATGTAATATAGGGTACAATTGGCATTCATTGCAATAGTAAAGGAAAGAAGTGAGGGCAAATCCGGTATGGTAATTATGCGAATGAAGACAAGGAAACAAAAGTGACAGATGTGGAGAGAGAATAAACAAGACTTGACCAGTGATTGGATATGGGAAGTTAGAAATTAAGAAGATTGGAAATTATGAATTTGGTGGACCAGAAATAGGAAAATTAAGAAGAGGAAATTTTGATTTGGAGGAGTAGAAAAGTTTTCTTTTTTTGGACATATTGAGTTTAATTTTAAATTAATCAATTTTTCATTTTAAATTCTTCACTTTACAAATGAAACTAAAGCCTAGAGAGGATGACCTGCCCCAAATCACACAACTAGTTATCACATAGGCCTGAAAATGTAAACTTCTTTGGCAAAGAAAGAGGGAAATGTGAAAGAGAAAGAAACATTGCTATTAAATAATCATTAGATTTTAAAATGTGACCTTTGGAGAAGGTTTTCTGTATCCCAAATCACATGCCATGAATTTGAAAAGAGGAAGAGAAAGAAAAAGAGCATTAGCTCTTTGGGATAGAAATAAAATTGAATAACAATGCCTACAGTAGTTACCCACTTTGCTAAAAGTCACAGTAAAAGTAAAGTGAGAGGCAGCATGTTTAGTGGATAGTGCCCTAAACTTGGAGTCAAGAGCAACTAAGTTTAAATAATAGCTCTGACACTTACCACTTATTAACTGTATGCACTTGAAGAAGTCACTTAACTTTGCTCAGTCTCAGATTTCCCATCTGAACCATGGAAATAATAATTCATACAGTATTTATTTCACAGGACCCAGGTAAGTCTCAAATGAGCTGATGAGCGTAAAGTTTTTTTTTTAAAGAAAATATTAAATCCCTTCAGACGGGCAAATTTGTGTTATTATACAAAAAGGAAATATAAATAGAATATCTTATGACATTTAAAAGGCTTCTTTTCATCCAACAGACAGAAAAATAAGTTGCTAAGAATATAATGGGCCTGTAAATATTATCTGAAGCATGATGCTTCAGGACTGTATTCTTCTCTCCCCTAACATTGTGATTGCTTCACTTGATTCTCATAGGGTAGAAATATATAATTTTATAGAGATTTCCAGTGTAATTTGAGAATAAATTAGTTTTCAGTGCCTGCAAAAAGGTTGCCCACACAAGCATATTAAAAGAATGAACTCAGTTTGCCTGAAACCTCAACAGAGCATCCATGCATAATGAGGATGCTTTAAACGAGCTTCTGTCTCTCCTTCCAGGAGGATATGAAATAATTTTTAAGAGCTATGATGGGAGGGGGTATAGGAGGAGTTATAAATTGAAAAATCTTTATCCTACCATTTCACAAGCCACCTGAATTAACCAGAGTGACAATGCCTGGGATCCATACAAAGTTGTGCAGTGATATACACAGCAACACTTAATCTGATCTTATCTATCTCATTTTATCTATACAATTCATTATGTATTTTCCAGTTATTCTACATTTGGCAAAACTAAACTTCCATTCAGAGAGGATACAGTACTTAGCCCAAGTTGGACTATGGTGGATGACAAAGATCTGGAAGAGCCAAGACATGACTGTATATGTGCTACTTTCTGACTTAAATTGTTCAAGTTCACTGGATAAAGTAAAGATGACTGTCCTCCTCTCCAGAGAAGGTGAAAGCATTCAGGTTCATGACAAATGAGGATTGCTTGAATAAGCTGGGGACTCAAGAAGAAGGTAATATCTATCTTCAAGGAGGTGAAAAGCTTTGATGTGAAAGACAGATTATATTTCTCCTGTTGGATTGTGAGCTCTTTGAGGTCAATGATTTTCTTCTATCTTTGTATAACAAATACCTACACAGTGTCTAGTATGTAGTAGGCACTCAATAAATGCTTATTGGTTGACTATCTGACTTTTTCCTTACTAAGAGAAGAAGAAATATGAGTAATGGGTGGAAGTAAAAGAGAGAAAGATTTTGGTTGAATATAAGGAGAGGATAATTCTTGAAATTAGAACCATGAAAAACTAGAATAGGCTGCCACAGAAAGTCATGGGTTTCCCCTCACAGGGAATATTTGAGAATGTCCACATGATCAGCTTTGGGGAAAGTTTTAAAAATGATTTTGTTCAGACTTAGACAGTCTCTGAGGTCCCTCCTAGTTCTAAAATTCTGTTATTCTTTGTATGCACAGTCTGTGGGCTTACATTGTTTTATGCCTACATAGGCAAAACAAATTGAAGTGTTTTAGATGACTGAGATAAGTTACTTGCTAGTCAAGTCTTTCAACTAAAGAACATGAATTTGGGGATTGTTGAGGACAATTCCAGCATAGGTAGGCTTGTGAACAGTTTCTCTTTCAAAAAAATTATCACTAAGTTCTCTTTTTGGAATTTATATTTGCTTAGAAATAACATAGAAAACTTTTTTTGCATAGAAAACATATTCTATAAATAATTATAAACATTATAAATAATTATAAACAATGATTGGGTTCCTAGGTCAGTTCCGCAAAGTCTCCTTAACACACAATGTAGCTGAAGTATATTATTAATGATAACTATAAAGTTACTCATTGCTTCTGTGGGGGAAAAAAACATGAATTCCAAATTCCATTTGGGAACTGGTAAACCAGAAAACATATCTTCCACAATCCATAAAGACAAAGGAAATCTTGTCCTTAGTTCCTCCTCTCCTGTCTTAAAAGGAGGGATGTTTTCTTTCCCCTAGTTTTGCAGAGGAAGAGCGGCATTCTTTTCTCCCTTCCTTACTTCTCCCCTTCAATCTTGACAACCACAGCAGCAAAGACGAGTTTCCTTCCTCACACTATTATTGGAGGCAGGGCACTCTTAGAATAACTAGCTCTGTCTTTCACAGTGAAGGACTTTGTACTTGAAGTATGTAGTTATCAATGGCATCTAGAGCAGCTATGTTTTCTGAAGAGTTGGGCAAATTTCTATTCCATCTGCCCATGTACCCAAGGGGTTTTCAGAAAATAATGTACCATCAAAAACTATTTTTTTCATTGACTCATTTCCTTATGCAACTTGTGAGAAAAATAAAGTCTAATGATGCAGTACAATGGGGAAAAACAGTTTTGGGGGTGAAGAGCTGGGTCTAAGTTCCAATTCTGCAACTTACTAAGTATGACCTTTAATACGTCTTAATACTTAATGCCCTCATCTCTTCTATACTTTGAAGAAAGTGATGCTTGAAACTCCTACTACATATGTTTGGAATGAGGAATTAAATAATTCAATTACATTCCAATCAGGAGACATATATAAAGTGATAGCTATGTACTAGGCACTGAAATCACAAAGATAACTAGGACACAGGCTGTGGTTTCTATAAGGAAGAAAGAAAAGGAGGGTGGGAGGAGTAAAGCAAAGGAGAAAAGGAGGAAGAGAGGGAAGAAGGAAGAAAGGAAGGAAGGGATGATGAAGCACCTCCTATATGCCCTGATGTGCCAAGTGCTTTACAAATATTATCTCATTTAATTCTCACAACAATCCTGGGAGACAGGAGCTAATATCCTGATTTTTCATTAGAGGAAACTGAAGCAGACAGAAAGCAGATAAATGACTTGCCCAAGATCACACAGCTAGTAAATGTTTAAGGACAACTTAGGAATCAAATCTTTCTGACTCCAAGTCATAACATGAATCTCCTCTGTCATAAAATGAATCAATTATGGATATCTAAATAACTATGAAATGAAGGATGGTTCTATAAGTGAAAAAAATATGACTTATTGAACATGCTGTGAGAAATCGTAAAACCACTTTTTATTCTAGGGCTTTCCCGACATAGGAAGAAGAGTCCCATGAAGTCCCAAGAAAAGTCATTATGAAGGAGATGGGCTATTTTTTCTGCCAAAGATCTTTGGATCTGTGAAAGACATTTCAAAAGCAGTTAGCATGGAATTGAAACTTGAGATATGTAAGGAGATGTCAAGAGAGCATCTATATATACTCAGGGAGTACATGACACCAGGTCCTGATAAACTCTATTCTTAGGGATTAATAGAAATGGAAGATGTAATTTCTGACTTCTATCAGCAACATTTGAACCATCATGGAGAACAAGAAAGGTTCATCAAGAATAAAAATAAGTGTTTTAGTTAAAGAAAAATACAGACTCAAATGTATAGGCCAGGTGGTTTGGCTTTGATTTTTGGCAAAATCATATATCATTAAAATGATGGGGAATACTGCAGATATGGCAAAAGAGAAATGTTATAACTCTCATCTATCTCAGAGCATTTTATATTCTCTCCTGCCACTGTTGTGGGCAAGATGGAGAAATGTGGGCTAGATGATAGGATAGCTTGGTTGACTTGGAACTTTTAGAAAGGATGAACTCAAACAGTAGTCTTTAGTGGTTTAATGCAAAGTTGCAGAGGTCTGCAGTAGAACTAGAAGGAACTTCAAAGGCTATTTCAACTCTCTCATTCTGTGCTTAAAGAAACAGAGATCCAATTGTCGACTTTCATCACCAGATCAACTGTGTTCCTCCACCTAACATCATGTTGCCCCTATGATAAGGTGATCATAGGAAAACTCATCATTATACAGATTGACAAAATTTTTGGTAGTTGACATTTTCTCAATCCCTCAACCTCTTGGCCTCCTCTCTACTGTGATCAGAGGGCAGGAGAGTAGGGCACTAAATGATTCACGCAGCCTTTCTCTAAAGAAGCTGGCATCTAAACTTCCCAGGGGATTCCATTTATTAGCAGCAACTTGGCACGATTTAAACTGCTAAGATGCTCATGGACCATGTCAAAGTATTCACCTTCTTCCTTCCCCCTTTTCACCTTGCTTTTGTGTGCTACTTTCCTCATTGGATTGTAAGTTCCTAGAGGAACTGTCTCTTTTCTTTTCTTTTTTGTTTTTTTAAATAAATACATATATTTTTAGTTTTCAACATCCATTTTTATGATTTTGAGTCTCAAATTTTTCCCTCCCTTCCTCCCCCCCTCCACAAAATGGCATGCAATCTGATATAATCTGGAAATGTACAATTATATTCAAAATATTTCTTCATTATTTATGGTCCGAAAGAAGAATCAAAACAAAAGGAAAAAAACACAAGAAAGTTTATTTTTAAAAAAAGAGAAAATAGTATGCTTCAATCTATGTTCAGACTCCATAGTTCTTTCTTTGCATGTGGATAGCATTTTCCACATGTCTTTTGGAATTGTCTTAGATCATTGCATTGCTAAGAAGAGGTAAGTCTAACAAACATGGTCATCCCACAATGTTGCTGTGACTGTGTATAATGTTCTCCTGTTCTGTTCACTTCACTCAGCATCAGTTCATGTAAGTCTTTCCAAGGTTTTTTTTTTGAAATCTGCCTGTTCATCATTTCTTACAGAACAACACTATTCCATTACATTCGTATACTGTAACTTGTTCAGTCATTCCTCTAATAATGAGTATCCCTTCAATTTCCAATTCTTGGCTGCCCACAAAAAGAGCTGCTATAAATATTTTTGTGCATGTAGATCCTTTTCCCTTTTTATGATCTATTTGGGATACATACCTAGTAGTGGTTAGATCAAAGCATAGGCACAGCTTCATAGTCCTTTGGGCATACTTCCAAATTGCTTTCCAGAATGGTTGGAGCAGTTTACAACTCCAGCAATGGGCTTAGTGTTCCAATTTTTCCATATATTCCCCAACATTTATCATTTTCCTGTTTTGCCATGTTAAACAAACTTCTTTTTCTTACTTGTATCCCCAACACCTAGCACAGTGTCTGGCATCTAAGAGCCCTGGTTGAGGTTAGGCTGGGAGAGAGGTATAGAGAAGCAGATTTTTCTGGATATAAGGGGTAAATTTCCTAGAAATTAAGCCAATTAAAAAGTTAAATATATTGCCTTAGGGGATAGTATTTTCTCCCTCACTTGAAAACTTATACAAAAGCTGGAAGATCCATTACTATTGGTGTTATCATAGAGATTTTATTTTGCATTTACATTAAAGACAATGACTAGTGTCCTCCTTTCTAACTCAGATATTCTGCATTTCTGGAAACTATTCTATTTATCTCCCTATCATATCTCCTTTCATAAAGACATAGAACAGGATTTGGTAAACCTCAAACCAGGAGTCAAATCTGTCCTACCATGAGTTTTTTCATGACTCATGAAATGATATTTTTTTAACCTCTCAAACCAGATAAAAACAGGCGGCTGATCATATTTAACAATAGTAAAAACAACAAAGACAAAAACTCTGGATGATTCCTGACCTGAAATCTAAGAAACATATCACAGTGAATCATGTTTTCCCAGCTCACATCAGTATAGGGACATAGATATAAAGGCCTGTGAATGCAGGGAAAAAGGTCTGACCAGGAGCCTGCCTTCAAAGTATTTAAGCATCTAGGGATCGAAAAAAACTTTAAGCTAATTATAGAAGGGGTCAGATAAAGGTCCCATTTTCCCCTGGAACCAGTGCAGGATTAAGAAACTCTGTCACTCACTACCCAGTTCTGGTTCTCACAGATCCCTAGGGGTGGTGGAGAAAGTGGTGGCTCCATTTAGTCTTGACCCCAGAAGCAGAGAAATAAATTCTTGCCTCAGGACTAGACCAAAGCCTTCATTGGAGCAACAAAAAATCCCAGATCACAAGAAACCCAAAGTTTGGTGACCATGAACCTTTAGAAGTTACCACCTGACTGATGGTGGCTGAGTGCGCTAGCAGTATACTAGAACTTTCAAGCATGAACAAGCTAACAGGTATCTTGTTCAAAATCAAAATTGGTCAACTTGCAGAGTACAGATTGGTAGAACAGTGAGCAGAAAAGAAAATGTATCTTGGGCACAATTCCAACCAGAAATCCTTTAAGACGTAAAGGAAGAGTCAACAAACAACCAGCCTACAAGGTCCTTTGAGGACCATCTTGGACCTCTAGAAGTCAGAAGGCTTATGCTTTTGAAAATACTGGCAAGATAATATCATGTATTCATTTTTAGTTTTCTCCATATTCTCAGTTAAGCAAAGATGTCATTCATCCCAGACTGAAAGAATAAAGAATGATAGCAATTGAAAATATGAACTTGTCTTCTCTTCTTGATTTGTTTTTGTTTTAAACAGAGACCAAAAATGTAAGCCAGAGGTAGCTAAAGAGCACCATGTTCAGATGAGAGGACATGGATTTAAATCCTGTTTCTCTTCTGTGTCTACTTGCCACCCTTAAGACATCAGGCAAGACACTTGAGTTTAATCAACATCATTTCCAACTGTACATAAATCAATCAATCAAAAAGAATTTATTAAATGAACCTTCTGTTTAGGATAAGGTTGTGTGTGTGTGTGTGTGTGTGTGTGTGGTGTGTGAGTGTGTATGTATGTTTAAGCCAGTCACTGCTAGCACCATAGAGATGATAGATTACTCAGACAACATTGAATTCACTTCTGAGTAGAAAGAACCTTATGCTAACATATCTACTTAACTCTTTAAGTACTTGTATGGCTGGAAAATCAAAGGCACTTGTTTCTCTCCACAGCAACACTTGCCACATCAGAATTAATTAGTTTAACTTTCATTCCTTTTATAGAAAACTTTCAGTAAGCTCTGATTACCTTCATACTGATTAGCAGCTTGTAAGTGATCCATCATAAAATTTAATTTCTTAAACAATTTTTTTTCCTTGGCACCTAGTATTTCTCAGCCACCAACACTCATCAATTGCTGATCTATGTAGTCTTAGGAAACAGAAACAAATTTGAATATTAGCTTAAGTAACTCAATGCAGTTTAATACAACTAACATTTAACAGGAACTATTGTTTTTATAGTACTTGGCCAGGCATGGGGAATACAAAGTTAAAACAGAGCAGTGCCTATCGTCAAGAAGTTTACATTTTACTGGGGTATATGATACTATTAGCTGGTAATTAACACATTCTTTTCTACAAGTTCACCAAACAACTATTTCATCATTGACAAGTGCCAGAATTTTCACAGGGATCACTGAGAAATTTTTAAAAGAAAATCAGATGAGCTTTGGTTGTGGATTTTGAGGAATTCTTTTTTTCTAGGTATGTCTTAAGCTTCCTGACCTTCATAACAACTCTTTACGGTGGGATTCTTTGCTCATTCTTTCAGTGTACTTTTGACTTTAGAAACCATGTTAGGATTGGGATTTGTATACTTCTGAAGTGGAGGATACCTGGGGTGAGCTTTGTTCTTCTTCTGCATTCTTGGGGTATTATCTCAGAGATAGCTCAGACTGGGGATCTGCAAGCTTTCAGTGTTCTCAGGGTGAGGTCATTTGGAGCAAAATCTACTCACAAACCGTGAAATTAAGGCAGTGCCAGAATAAAGGGATTTTTTTAATGGGACATGTCTTAAATAAAATGGTGGATGTGATTATTGAAGTACTATCAATGATAATTGAAAGATCCTGATAGATTGTGTGTGTTTGTGTGTGTGTGTGTGTGTGTGTGTGTGTGTGTGTGTGTGTGTGTGTAGATGCCTTGAGATTGGGGATTTTCAACAAAAGTGAGAAGAGACTCTAAAAAATATAGGTCAGTAGACTGGACTTTGAAACCTTGGAAAATTCTACAACTGATCATTAATATATGGTTGGTGAACATTTGGAAAGGAAAGGAGCCAATATGGTTTCATCCAAAAATGTTATATCATACTGACCTTTTTTATTACAAGATTTTTTTCTGATAATAAATTCAGCACAAAATTTTAATTTCGAGCTTAAAAATTATAAATACTTGTGTACATTTAGTTAACCAAAAATCAAACCTCAATCTAAAACACAGCATATACACATTGAAACAAAAAGTACAAGTCCTGAAAAAATGCTTGAGGGCTTCTTTACCATAAAGAAATAATTAACTATCCTGCACACTGAACATCATAAATTGCAAAGTCAGTATTTTATATTACTGATTTTATTAACTTTTTAAAACACAACTATAGTTGAATATTACAACCAAAACAATAGCTAGTATTGAGTGTGTTAAGATGATTGTAGTCCTTCATTCATTCACCATTGCATGCAAAAGCCAGCATTGCAATAAAGGGTATTCATTGTGGGGGGGGGCGGTGGGCCCCCCCTGGACCCTCCCTACCCCCCCACTCCCCCCCCCCCACCATTAAGAGGTCTGACACTGAACTCTGGGATGATGTTCATTGTCCTCATAAGCTTCTCCATTGTAATGATGTCTTCTTTCTTGAGATGGATCAAAGTCCACCAGTTCTACCTGATCCATATCTTCAGTCTCCTCTACTTCTTTTCTTTCAGACAGTAATTTTTCCAACAAAGACAGCTTATCAGATGAAAGAAAGCCATTCTCTGGGAAGTTTACCTTAAATTCAATTATTAGAATTCCTTTCTCATAAGGTCGGCGATAAATGGGCATACCTTCATTCAGCACACATTTGATATCTCCATGTTTAACAATCTGACCAGGATGAGAAGTCATGACTATAGTTCTATTATCAGGAGTTGTTATTGGTTTCTGAAAGCCACACAATGCTTCAACCAACTGGATATCCATACACGTGAAATGTGTACCACGTTGTGTAAATATGGCATTATCCTTCTGATCCAAAACAATGATAATATCTCCTGACTCAAGTCCTGGTTTCTGGTCACTTTCACCATGGAATGTTATCTTTTGACCATCTTTCATGCCCTTGTCAATATGGACCTCCAGAATTTTCTTCTCTCGGACAATTTTCCTTCCATTACACCTTTTACATCTGTCTTTAGGGCTGATTCGTTCCCCATGCCCTTGGCATTCCATGCAAACTGATTGAATTTACTGAACCATTCCAGTTACTAGCTGATAAATTCTTATTTGCATTCCAGTACCTCTGCAATTGGGACAGCATTCTACAGCTCCTTTTTTCCACCCCGTCCTTCACATTTATCACAAATCACATTCTTTTGCAAAGGCAGTTTTCTCGTTGCACCATTATATAAATCTTCTAAGGTCACTGACAATTGATGAACAACATTTTTCCTCTCTGTTCCCGTTGCATTCTTCCACCTCCTCCAAAAAACATAGCAAAGATATCCATTGGAGAACCAAAGTCACCACCAGAGCCATCCTCTTGATGGCTTGTTCTCCACCTTTGTCATATAAGTCTCTTTTCTTTGCATCAGAATGCACTTCGAAAGCTTGAGAAATCTGCTTGAACTTTTCTCCTTCATTTGGATTCTTATCTGGGTGATATTTTAAGGCTAGTTTTCCTTATGCCTTTTTTAGTTCTCCTGGGAGGCATTGGGTTTTACCCCCAAAATATCATAGTAAGTCGTTCCCTTAACCATTTTTTATAGCTGGGGAGCGACTCTCGCGGTACGCCCAGTGTCGAAATGCCCACATCTGGGGTGGGGTGAGAGGGAACCATCCAGGAGCCAGTGGGGATGTTGGGGGATGGAATGGAAGAAAGAGAAGATGGGGGGAGGGGAGCGCGAGTTCTTGTGTGCAGAGCTCGGGCAGCGGCAGCTGCTGCTCTCTGCCTCTCTCCCAGTTTTCTGGAAAGTTCCGCCTCATTACAAGATTTTTAAAGTACTAAATAAAGGAAATATTATGGATTTTTATTTATTTTTTTTTAAATAAATTTATTTAACTTTTTACATTCATTTTCACAAGATTTTGGGTTCCAAAATTTTCTCCCCATTTGTCCCCTCCCTCCTCCCTGACACACTGGACATTCTAATTACCCATATCACCAATCTGTCTTCTCTTCTATCATCCCTCCCTTCCCTTACCCCATCTTCTCTTTTGTCCTGTAGGGCCAGATAACTTTCTATTCCCCATTACCTGTATTTCTTATTTCCTAGTAGCAAGAACAATACTCAACAGATGGTCCTAAAACTTTAAGTTCCAGTTTCTCCCCATCCCTCCCTCCCCACCCATTCCCTTTGGGAAGGCAGGCAATTCAATGTAGGCCATATCTGTGTAGTTTTGCAAATGAC